>WEKX01010275.1:230738-345922 GCA_013390025.1 Pitta sordida
TAATCATTCATTTAATTTAATATTATAACAGTTTATAATTTTAATTAGCGACACTGCAAACCTGTAGTCTTGTCTTAAATTTTTTTAAAGGTAAGGCTGATGACTGATCTTAGATATCACATTTTTTTCTGTTGGCATCAAAAAAGAAGTTTGTTTGCTTGTTTGTTTGTTTTTTAAAAAAGAGAAATCTTGCTCCTCTGCCTGTTCCCTTCCATTATCTGTGTTAAAAAGTCTTGGGCAGCACTTCCTTCCCCATGCCCCATTCCTTGTTAACCAGTTAGCTATAGCTGCCTTCAAACACAACAGTAATGCATGGCAACTCATTTTATTTGCACAAAGGATGTGCTAAATATTGTCTTATTCTCTTTCTTCAGTGAGCTCTTCCTAAAAAAAGAAAAAAACCCCAAACATTATGTATTCCAACTCCACAGGATGCCAAACATAGGCATCTCCTGAGCAAACAGAATAAGTTATTCAGTATAATAACTACAAAGACAAGAATGAGATTACAAGAAAACATCCTCTACAGCTGTAAACACTAGCTGCAAGGATTAATATTCACCACAATTACATTCCCATGCTGAGTCTATTCCAATCCCTTCTCATTGCTAAAGCAAGTAGATTTTTTTTTCTTTATTTGGGATTTCCTATGTACTATTTTGGGGAAGAGGAAGGATCATGTGCTGATAAATGAGTCTGAAAGTCAATCAGAACCAACACTGAATCATGTATCTCTTGTTTTAAGCTTTGATATTCTCCACAAAACCCCAAAAACAATTAGGAATGAATAGCCTGGGGAATTTCTGCTTTGGCAGAACTAGAGTAAGGCAATAGCCAAACACATTGCTACTGGCATTCAGGCTTGGAAATTGTAAGCCAGCAAAATCATAACTTGCTTCAGTATAATTAAAACAGATGCTCAAAGGGGGCACTGTAAGGCTAAGTGGAGAAATTACACGAAAATGTATTTTAGCAATCAAAATGACTCGAGCAATCAGAAGATGGGGAAAATCGTGTTTCTATGCTTTGAAACTAAACCAGGAAAATTGAAAAAAGAAAAGCGTAGCAGTAATTAGATGTAAATTTTCCCTCATGACCCAAAACAGTCTGTTTGGACTAGTGCTATGTATTAAATCTCTCATGTTACAGGCCTTTATTTTCGTAAGCAAAGATGCAAAGATTGTACAAAGAAGTTTAAGCCACCAAATAAAGTCTGCCTAAATGCATGCACTGCTGTTTTCTGTAGAGAGATGTTAGATATTTTTATGTCATTGCTCAGAGGGACAAACTTTTATACCCATATGGGAAGTTCTTCATAGTATTATCCACTGCAGTGTTTCACTGTAGCTGCTTTATCTTGATTATGGTGGGGGGGAGAAAAGCCATTAACCAATTTGATGATGGGTTAAGTAAGGAAAGATCATGTCTAGGCTCATTTCAGCTATTCTCTCAAAATCCATATGGTCTCTAGAGCAAACAATTATCACTTTATAAGAAAAATGGGAATTTCAGTCCAGTTCATTCACTTGCTAATAGAGTTTGGACATATTCTGCTCATTCTGCTATTTTGAAGTCACTGTCCTCATTTCTTAATGACTATAAACAGAGCAATGAACAGGGCTATTGTGTCCTGCTGTGTCTGATTTACACCTGTATTAAATACGCCTTATGACTCACTCCAACAGTACAGAGCACCTTCAAAGAACCATATGAAACTCAGCCTAAGGCCAACTGACAATAATGAAGTAAAGGGGTCCCCTTAAATATGAGATGAAGTAATGGGGTCCCATTAAAAATGGAGAAGTTAGGCTCCCTAGCATTTAAAGGGAGGGGGAAAGAGAGCTACAAGCCATACGCACTGATTCTGTTTGTACATGCATGGCAATGATGCATATGGTGACATTTTGTCTATGAATTTGTTAGCAACAATAAGAAATACCTTTCTAGTCTTATGCTTAGAATTGACACATACTGTGGACTTGTGGCAGGGGAGTTACAAGAATCCTAGGCTTCAGCATTGGTAATTTGGTGGCAGAATAAGGGTAAATCAGACCTAGCATTTTTATAATCACTCTATGTAAACCCACGTGGATAAGACACAGGTATGGTATGCAAGATGGAGGATAAAAGAAACAGCCTTTATCCAGCCTACACCGTGGTCCCTGCACTCCTCAAAATCAATGGTAAAATAAGATTCCCCCTGATGGGGATCATAAATCAGGTCAATGTATCAAGGCTGTTAAAAGAATGAATAGAAGTACACATTAACTTAGATTCGGGTTAGTCTAAGCTGCTTTACTGAAACACAGTAGCTGCAGAGGCATCACAAATTGCTCGTGGGCAAGGTCACCCTCTGCTGTACACTCACAACCATTTTTTACATCACCCTTGCAGTGCACTGAGCAGTTTGGTCTGAGGAAGTACACAGAGTTTTTGTTCCACATGCTAAGAGATACCCTACATGTCACAAGATGATGTAACTTGTGTTCTTACCATAACTTCAAATAAACAGATAGTTATTTTACTTTGATGCTTTTGTTGAATGTATTTATAGGAAAATATTGCTCATTTTATCATCAATTGGGAATGAATGTGAATCCATAGAGTATCTTATGTGTGTTACAAAATGATATTCTAGAGTTCCTTCAGGTTTCCAGAAAATTGACAGGATACACATTAATCTGTAATCAAATTTAAGATTAATTCTCTATTTGTCAAAATTAATTTAATTAGCCTGATCATGCATAAAAATACAATGGGGAACAAAATCCCACTACTCCTCACCAAGTGATTTTTCAAATGCATAGAAAAACTACACTCAGTAATATAGAATACCACTACCCAGCCCGAAAATCTGGTAGTCAGGCTATCTGTAGTGATCTCATGGTTCTGCTATGATTCAGGAATATAGAAATCCATTTAAATGCTTTCATTAATCCCTGATGCTTTTACTGTATGCAAAAGGCATGCAGCTTAAATACCAACTTATACAACAGGCTTTAACCTTCTGCCATGACTCCTTCCTGAGTCTCACTGGCTCGGGGAGGGAAATGAGTGATGAATTTGAACTACAACAATGAAAAATTTAGAGACAAGTTGGGGCAAAATGTTTTGCAAGACGTGACTACCATGACTATCACATTTGAGTGAATAAATGCTATTCTGAAGGTCACAGTTCATCACCTTTTTACATGAACATGAAAGCTTTCAGCTTTACCTTGCTGAAAATAGGTTGTGCTCCTTCTATACAAACTGGTGCAGACAGGAGCTGAGAAATACAGAGAAGTTAGGGCAGGGCAACAGCCTTTTTTTTGTTAAGAACCAGCAATTTGTCTGTATTTCCACCCAAATATCATTGATGCACATTTACATGCACTCTTCCATGATTGCTTTTGCTGTTGTTGCTTTGAAGGCAGTAATATTGCAAAAATTAGGTTCCATTCATTGTGTTTTCATTAGGCTAACAGTTAACAAACACAGCAACAAAAAAAAAAGCAAACATAAAAGGTACACATCAACTCAGGAGCTCTATATTCCCACTGAAAAGAAGTAACTCCTGTCCTGCACAGAGCTGCTTCCAGAGCCACTGGAACTCATTCTACCCACAGGAAACAAAAGAAATAATAACTGTGGCCTTTGAAAAGTTAAAAATTGCATTGGTTCTGGGTCAGGGCTACTGGCCCCTCAGCCCCACACAAGCACAATTCCTGTTAGCAGAAGTAAATACCCCTGCTTTGTCTCCACTGCAATATTGAGGCACCATATCTGGATTCTGTCAGCTATGGAATTTTACAGGGAAGTATCTCCCTGCAGGTAACAACTCCTTGCCTACCCAGCAAATACGATACCTCAGATGCCCAGCTCCCCTGCCTTGATCAAGTAATTTCAGTTTTGTTACAGATGCTTAGAAAACAACCAGCACATCCATCTTTTAAAGTTCACTGCAGTAAGTTTAAATTAACTAGATCAAGTTTAAAAAAAAAAGCCAAAACCGAGGAAGAAGTGTTTGCATCATGGGAGGTTTGCTTGCAAGCTTCTTTTAAACCTAAATCAGGATCCACCCTCTTGTTCCCTCCAACACTGCCAGTTCTTTTCCAAGCTTTACTAAAACTTCAAGCAGCACAATGCCAACAGTAGGTCCTGTAGCATTCAATGATAAACATTTACCAGAGCAAAGACAACATACATTTTTAAATTGAAAAGACAACAAGGAAAAATAATATTTCCCTTTGTAATAGAAAAGCAAAATTGTTCTTTTTTGCTTCCGTATTTTTTTAAGATACGGTTTAAATTAACTATTATGCTGGAAACACATAACGGGAATTCATTCTTCTGATTCAGATTTGAAGGATTAACTCCTCAATTATTAAACTGTACCAACAGCTGATGACTGACTGTGCAGTCTATTTTAAAAAAGACTGAAATATTAGTGTAACCAGAAAACCTGGATAAGAACATTTAGCAAAACTGCCATGCAGAAATTTGAAATCAGTGTTTGAGACCCGGTATATCAATTTACAGTTAATGCCAGGCTTGCTCTCAGGGGTGTTCAGGTCACTTTTTAATGGCCTTCAACAGCTGCACGCAGAAAATCCCCCTCTCTTCAAACCACCATGCAACACACAAGTATTGTTTCCAACTATGGGATGGTTCAAATCCTTCCTAAAATATTTGATGCCTGCTTTACATTCAAAATTATATATATGATTCACAAAAGGAAGAATATCACGAGTTTGTCTTTTATTGTAAAAGGGACCCACAAGGATCATCAAGTCCAAGGAACCAGTAATTGCTCCAATGCATCACGCTCTCCTTACTCCTTAGCGCTACTGTTTGCAGACTGAGGCAAGTCTTAACAGCGGTGTTGGTCCTCCTGGTACCATAGGCAGGTTAGGAAAACAAGAGCCCTTTATGCAGGTCACTGTCTCCTCCTAAATGGCTTACCCTGCCTATAAAATGCAGTGATTTCTGTGAGAATGCTCTAAGTATGCACCTCGCTACATCTGTTTTCTTAAAAAATCCAGCATGTCTAAACCACCAGAGAGCATCGTTCTGTTTAAAGGAACTACCCCTTATTTTGCAAGAACTCACATTGTCCACATCTCTCTCTAGGTCAAAAGTCTAGTAAAGGTCGTCCTCAGTGAATTATGTTTTTTCAGAGAATCCTTCTGAAAGTTGCACCTGTGAAGGGTTTACTGCTGTAAACTGTTTACTGCAGACCTCCTAGCTCCCGGTGACAAGGACCTGACACAACATACTAATACCAAACATGTTACCTCATTTGAAAATCTCCTTTAACTTAAATAAAGTACCACCTCAGAACTCACTCCATAGACCTGACTAAGCTGAGATATGAAGGAATGTGAAATAAATTAAGTGCTAATAAATTTATGTGACCCCTTGAGAATAAGCTTTATTTCTCTGGTAACTTCTGCACTGCGAAAGCCAAGGCAGAAGAGAACTCATGCGTATCAGCAGCCAGGTGAGACAGCATGCAATGATTGATCAGTTTTTGAAACAAGAATGAGAACTCTAGCAGGCATTAGCAAAGCATCAGCATAGAAAGAGTTAATACTGTACTTTACTGGTGGGAATAGTTTGGGAAGCAGAAATAGTAGGAATATGACCTTTTACAATTACTTAAGTTTTTATTAATGTATTTTTACAGGACATCCCAGTTAAGCCAGACAGCTTGTTTACAATAGGGTCTTGTCCAAGGACAGCTTAAAACTATTACACAGTACATACAGCAGGACAATACAGTCCCAGTACAAGCTACCAGCAGGCAGTAAATCATGTCAAAGCCTCATGTTACACCTGATTAACTGCTTGGCTCTGGTACTACAACCTATTCCAAGAAGGCTTGTTTCAGTGTAGTTAAGAGTTGTCAGAGAATTTATGTCATCTGATGGCAAGTTACATAAAATAGTGCCCCAGTGTATCATTTAAGAAGCATTACTTGGCATGAAGCTGCAAGAGTATGTACTTCACACCTGCAGTATCCTCCGGTGTTATGCACTCCTTAGAAGTGGAGTCCATTTAGTTGTCTCATTTACTAGGAGAAATCACATCACCACTGTCCCAGTGGGATCATGAACCTGGATTACAACTCTATCTGAATTACGCTTCATCAAACACATCCAAAATTTTATCACTCATGAGTCAGTCCACCCTCAACATGGCCACTGCAATTAAATTAAATTTCCTATGAAATTTTTCTTGATTCTGCAAAATGTCTGAAGAGATATCCTTGTAAGTACAAAGAACTTACATTTTTCACCAAAGGTACAAGCCTGTGAGTGCACCAAACAGTGAAACTTTTATACCATCTGAAACACAAAGGAAACCTTATTTCTGTGATGTTCAAAGGCAATCAGACCATTAAAGAGGTAAATTCCAAGAGCATCCTAAGGTTCATAGATTGGATATCTATCAAACACATAAGGTACTGTGAAAACCAAGCAATAATTCTTATGAAGTTTGTGTTTATTTGACTGTTAAACAGTAAGACATATGCCATTACCTGTCATGCACATTGATCAAGAGTTCTATGTCAGCAAAAGCGTTTAATTGTACAATCCCTTAGCTCTTATTCTGTATATTCCTGCACAGCTGTTTTCCAGAGTTGTGCAGGAACTCAGCAGAAAGTAGGAGGTCAGTTTTAGCAGTAATGTCTTCTACACCACACACACAAACAAATCCAACATTTCTATGAGGTTCCTTATGCTTGGCCAGCAGAAGGATGTTCATGTTCTTTCATAAAATGAGTGATCACCACCTATTTTTAAAGTGCAGGCTTACCATCTCTTTCCTTAGGTAGAACAAGTGATACTTCAGCTTTACCCTGGATTTCATAAACTGGTGAGATGATCCGTACTTAAGTCTCTGCAGGAAGCATAAACCCAGTAAAGAAGACAATTTCTAGCATTTAGCATGTTGCAATACACACAGTGAGCTGAGCACCCGAATTCCTCCTCTCACTTATTGATTGAGGCAATTTCTTCTTGTAACAGTTATATCACAGATCACAGAAAAACATTCTCTTCTGAAATTGAACAAGAAGTTTAATTAAAATAAGAACAAGCCTTCTAAAATAACAGCAGAACAGCAGAGCAAGCACCTCTGGACTGCAGATGTATTTACCTACATTTTCTGCTCCATCATAACACCATTTCCACAGCTATCACAAGAAGAGCTATTAAATGGAAAGCCTGATACTAAGTCACTTTTCCCTGGGAGAAGATGACAAAAAGTCCATCTGGGGGGAGGGTAGGATCTGAACCGTACTGCTGTGGTGGCCTTTAGACACAAGCACCTGAGGAATTCAGAGGAAAGGAATAAACCAGCACCTGTTTGCTAGCAGGGTGGGACATGAGACATAAGCACCAAGCACATAGGAGCTACGGTCTGAAATGGAAATGCATACAACAGCACGGAGGAGGAAGGTTTCCAGCTGGGAGAAGTGTTTGAGAATTGGTTAGCTGAGATCAGCTTTTCAGAGGACTTGTCTCTCTCTGAACCCAGAACAGTGTAGGACTTGTCCATACAAATGGCAAAGCCTCAAGGGACAGTAGCCATGGCAGGATCACCTCTAGTGCTGCCACATTTTTTGATTCAGAGTTCACAGCTTGGAATGGAAGTAGCTGGGAGGGAAGCAGCTCAGCCATCACTGAGCTCAGCAGCTGTAAGAACCAGCAAGGCCAAACAAGTGGTCACAGAGTTTAGCAATTGGCTCTCCAAGTCTTTGGGTAAGATGTGGACAAAGAGTTGTGCTGCTGTGACACAAGTCACCGGGAACAGAGTATAAATTCAGTCCCAGTGTATAAGATCCTCTTTGGGGCTACAAGTCATGCTGACTGCTTGCCAGAAAGAGCCACCACGCTGCCAGGGCACAGCCAGGTCCCACGAGGGTGCTCACCAGTCGTCACTGCTATTTACATAGCCTAGGGTATTGTGCAGCCTTGATCCTTGCAGATTTGAGGTGACCGTTTCAATTAGCTCTGGCTTGAAAAATACAAAATTAGTAATTTAGCTTTTACCTATCTTGGTAATCTCCTTGCTTTTGTTTAGTGGCAGGAAAAATTAGAGGTTCAGTTCCAACTAAAGTTTCAGTGAATTTAGCTTTTCAAAGCTCAAGATGACACTGAAAATCTGACAGAAGCTGGCTGTGCTCATTGCCTTGCTCAATCACCTGCAAATGCATTAAGTGGAAACAGTGGTATCTGCCTGTAAAGACTCAGTGACTAAGTGCAGATATTCCTTCTACCTGATTTTCTTTTCCTGGTCTTGCAATTCTTCACCCAGAGCATCAAATACCAGAGCCATGATGTGTTAACACCACCTTTCCTGTGGGGCTGTGCTCCACCATGCCACACTAGGTTTCCAAGAAGCTGTACGCCTCTGGTAATTCAGCCAGCTAGAGACATCCATAAGGAAATACTGACTGGAAACTGCTGTATTCCTTTCAAATGGATCCATGCAATTTTTAAAACTACTTCCAAGAATGTACCAAACATACCCAGGGGAAATAAGCTAACAATGTGGATTGCTGCCTGAAATAATTACATGGATAGCTCAAGGCGTTTAGTGTAGTGATGGAATAAAAATCAAGAAAAATATTAGCAGGCTTCACAGCAATAACATAGTTTAGTAAATCCCACATGTCCCCTTCCTCAACAGAAATTTTGATATCACTTAAGATTTATAAATATCATGCTGTATATGTTGGTTTTCCCAATATAGGAGACCCTACAGAGAAGTTCAATATTATACAGGAAACACACCTATAGTAGAGGGCTAGCTACATCTCTCATGTTGAGAAACCTGCAGATTTGTGACTTCATAATTATTTCACTACATAGCTTTGTAAGAAGCGATTTTACTGCAAATAAGTCTATCTGCTCATAAAAAGGCATGTACCTTCAAGTGCAGTACTGGGAGGCAATTAAAGTTTTGCTTTACCAGTGTGCCAGGCTAGAACTACTCTTGCTGAGGAGCAACACAAAGATAGGTAATGCAGTTTAGGATGTCTCAAAGCCAGAGACTTGTGAGCTGAACTGTTTAAATACATAGCAAGCCTTCAAATCCTGACAAGCTCAGTAGATTTAAGGGGAACTCAAGCACCATTTGTAAATGGGCGCAGTTTGATGAAGCTCTGAAAAACAAGCCTTTGGAGGTTTTTAATATTTCCTTTAAATTAAATATTTGTATGATAGTAGGTACACTTAAACAATATAGTGGCAGGTTTTAACATGTGCACTGAAATGGTATTTCACAACCTTCAAATAACTACGTACCAGGATGAGATATCAGAGACATTAGTCTTGACCGTATCATTCTTCCACTGAAACTACACCTACAGTATTTCAGCATTACAACAATTTGCACTTGCATCATCTTTTCCCTTATTAAAAAAAAAAACCCAACAAAAACTTGACCAGTGTTTCTACAAGCAATTCTTGCTCAATTAAAATGTTATAGCCGAACAGATTTATGCTACATCCTGTTCTGTCATGAAAGTATTTAATTCCAGAAAATGAGTATATGTGAGTGTCTGTTCATGACTCTGAACTCCTGTTTTAAATACTATATGTTTCAAAGATAATTTCCATATAGTCCATGTCAACTGGGAGGAAGCAGGAAAAACTGAATTGCTAAAATTTCACAAAAGGATTAAGAAAGTTACGTACAAGCATACTGTTCTGATGCTAATCTTAGCTGGATTCAAATCCATATTTTTTTGTATGTTTTAGTTTGTTAAGGATTGAAATCTTGCAGTCCATGAGAGACGGAACCATTCAGTAGAAACTGTAGTGTGAACACTAAAATAATAAATAATTTGGAAAGTTATCCTCTAGGTAAATTAAGAAGATACCTGTAAACATTTTTGGTACTAAACCTGACAAATTACATCTATAGTCCCTTGCTGGCATCATCTCATCATTATTTTCTTGGTTTGTAATGTGTCATATCCTGGCATGTCAATCTCCATAGAAACCTATACTGTACACAAATATCCTTACTTATGTATATTATGAGGAATTTAATAACACCATCTACTTGAAAAAAGTTAGGTAAGACAAGACAATTCTAATCATACTACGAGCCCCTGTTAACAAAAATAATGCCACTGCCATCACAATAGCTTCCTTATGCAAAACAAAGAACTTTGCAAAAAGGGAAGCACACTCCTCAGATGAGGAAATACAGCTATTTGCATTTTACGGCTGGGGAAACAGAGCCACTGAAAGCCAAAAAGCCAAAAACACTACCCTAAGGGGCTTTGCCTCAAAGTCAGAGAGTCAGCTGAGAACCTTGACTACTGCTTCAAATGCTGATCATTGTTCCACTTTCACCTTTTCTTTACCCTTCTACGTTTCCAGTGTATAAATGTTTATTCAACTGCACAGCCATTTACCTTTAAATAATGCAGGGTTGAGAGGTGCACACAATGTTTAGCAAAATACAGTCGAGACCTCTAAGCGCCACCACTAAACGCACAATCAGAGTGGTAACAGGGCTAAGACTGGCTATAGGATGGATGGGAAGGAATGACTGCAAGAGGGAAATTCTACTGATTATATTTTTATATATCATTATATTTTGCAAAAATGATGCACAATCTCCCCACTCTGAAGCACCTGTGTCATCATCATCATGCCTTTTTTTTTCTCTCCAGGTCAAACAAGTGTATCTATTAAAGACTAAGATATAAACTCTAAAAAAAGAACAAAAGAGGAACCATAATTAGAAAAATCCCTTTTCAGACAATTCCAAAATAGTAAAGTAGACCCAATGAAATACTTTATTACAGTGAAGAGGAACTTACAGCTGCAATCTGGCTGATACTGTGACATACATAAACCTGCATGTTGATGAAAGACCAAATGTGCTTCTACAATATGAATCTTGCCTTTGCTCCTGGACTGCTTGAAGCACCTTTTCCAACCATCATTCTCTTTAGCTTATTTTCAATATTCAGAAAGAATATTTGCAACTCATGGCAGAAATACGTACTGATCTCATGTTTTGATGGACAGACTCCTTCTCAGTGCAAGGCATGACTTGCTTACAATACACTGGGATTAAACAAGACCCATAACATCCACTACTTGGCTTAGTATCAAGAGGTTCTCTGTATCCCCCCCAGCTGGCAGAGTATGAAGCCAAGCCAAGGCAAGCCAATCTTTAGGCAAGTGGAGGTAGCTATGGGAGCAAGATCTGGTTTGGAAAGAAGCTATATTGAATGGATCCAGAAAAATGCTACAAAGATGATCTGGGGATTGAAGCATTTTCCTTTTAGGACAGGCAGAGAGAGTCTGGGCTTTTTAGCCTAGAGAAGAAGAGACCCTGGAGAGAATCTATAGCAGCCTGCCAGTACTTATGGGGGAGCTTACAGAAAAGAGGGACCCTTTATCAGGGAGGGTAGTGATAGGATGACGGGCAATGGTTTTAAATTGAAAGAGGGTAGATTTAGATTAGATATTAGGAAGAAATTCTTTACTGTGAGGGCAGTGAGGCACTGGAACACGTTACCCAGGGACACTGTAAATGCCTTATTCCTGGAAGGCATTTAGGTCAGTTTGGATGGGGCTCTGAGGAACCTGTTCTAGCAGAAGGTGCTCCTGCCCATGGCAGAGGGGTTGGAATTAGGTGATCTTTAAGATTCCCTCCAAACTAAGCCATTCTACAATTCATTATACAACCTATATTATCTTCCCATAATATGAGCTAGAGCCTAATTTTACATATGTCTTTCTCACCAGGATCTTTTTGAACTCCAATATATTCTTTTAATTTTGGTAATTTTGTCAGAGTAACTCTTTATAGCGACCTTCTTGCTGATTACTCACTACCTTGCACAACATTGGGTTTTGGTAAAGAAAGCCACATGGTAAACACAGTGTTTATCTTGGTGAACTCAGCAATACAGCCACACTGCTAGAAAACATATACATTCATTCAAATCCGGATGCCTCTGAGTCACCACACAAGTCCTACATCAGCACATAGCCTCCTGTAATTTGAGAACCTCATTAAACCTATCAACGCTTGAACATATCTCTTTAGTCTGGTGAAACAGGAAGTTTCAAGACAGCAGTAGGCTTTGCTGTCCCCTAGCTATAATCTGCTGAAATTGGGAATTCCCTTCATAGTTGTTTCCCGTCTTAATGCTAATGGGCATGGGGAAAAAGACCACAGAGTTCACATTTATTCAGAAATATGATTTTCCATTTGAGAAAAAAAACGCAGTCCACAAAACAATGGAAAGATACATGTTCTCAGCAGAAATGTAAAACAATAAATCTTCAAACAAGAAAAAAAGTCTGATGTAAAAAATGAACAAAACCCAAACACTTTAATTACTGTGTGTCTTTTTCAGGGGTTTTTTGAAGACACTTAGCATATGGAATGATTTCCACAACACTGGCAGAGAACTCAAGACAGAATATTCAAATCTAACTGCAGAAGTATGCAAAAACGTAACATTATGCATCAAGATTGTCCTCCTCATCAGCTCAGTACGGCCAATCAAATTTGCATGTATGTATAACTAATTCCGATTGTTAAATGCTCTTTTAATACTAAGAAATGTGTTTTTATATTTTCCTATGTATGAGTGTAGATGATGACACAGGGGCTACCAAGAAGCTTCCTCAGACAGGGCAGTCCTGTCACAGAAGCGCACTTACACTCCTGGCTCCAACAATCTCAAGTTAAAAAAAATAAAGGAAGATTGGACATGAAGAAAGCATAACTTTACAAGATGTAGTCTTCAAGTTATGCAGCATACAGAGTCTAGCTGTACCTCTCTCCCTCAAGGGTTTGTGCAGGTCCCTTTCAAGGTGCCCCAGGGCTCAGCCTCCATAGCTTTCAAGGCATTGGGAAGCCACCTCTCCCAGCAAAGGGAGGCACAGCAAGCAGGCTGGGCAAAACCTCTCAGCTGTATCTTTTATGTCCAGGGCTCCAAGAAAAGAAGCTACAAATGAGGCCAAATACTATAAAATACGACAACCCTGCGCCTTCCAGTGCTGTGACTGCTCTGTGTTCAAACACAGGATTGGGTTAATCCCTTCTCAGTAAAAACACTTTAAAAAACAGCATCAGAAGGTTTGTAAAACAAAGCTTAAAAAAAAATACCACAAGAGTTTAACTGAGAACCTCTTGTTCAGTTCTCAGGAGTTCAGAGAAACCAGTGGTTTCTTTTTTGACAAAAGATAATTCTCGTGGTGTAAGTTATCTGCACTGCCGTAGCTGTTGGAGCAGCACTTCTCAGGCTCTGGATCACAAGTAGGTCATAAACCTTCATGCAGCAGTTTGCAAAACAACTATATACAGAGGGAGACGTTTTTAAAAGGTATCTGTACATTCCTTGTTGTGAAAAGAACTAAACAACAATCAGCACTGGAGAAGTGATAATAATTCAAAAGCTTTGCCTCATTATTTTGATTGCAAATGATAACTACTTTTGGCAGCACTCCACAATGCATTTGTGATTCATTTTTTTCCCACCAAACAGATATGGCAAGTTTAGGAGGCAGTTAAAACAACCTTGTAAAACACTGGTCTAGATGGCCTCACCAGCAAGGTTTTCTGTCTGAAAATCTGACTTTTAGATTCTCACCAGGCACACGTTGGGGATCCTGAACTAGAGAAGAGGAAAATTGGGACCACAGATTTCCACTCGTTGGTTTTAGAACAAATTACATAAACAATACAAAAAAGAACCCTTTATTCTATGTTCAAAGCATTGAGAATTGTGATAAATACATGTCATTAAGTATTATAAATTATAAGAGTCAAAAGAACATCAGAATATAAGTGATTTATCGCTTGTATTTTAAAATAGTACCTTCATAGGACCTACTATTTTAATATTTTGGCAATGTTACATTACAAGACACTTAAGGTGGGAGAGGAAAAAGCCACTCAACGGGACCATGTCCACAGAACAGCAGGAACACAGCAGTTGCTTGTCTACCAAAAGGCAGCATATCAACACAAACCTTAGACTCATTTTTAGTTAAAGATTAAATTCTAAAAGCACTTAAAATGAAATCTGGGTGGCATTTAGGAGAGGAGCTGAGGAAAGCAATCCTCACAGTTGCTGTCCAGTCTTTTACACACCTAGAATTTTGGGGTGTCTGAGTGATGTCACTGAAGTTGTGCTGCCCATACTCAGGTTTGTACAACAGCCTGCTGCCCATTTCAGCCCCAACCCAGCTCTGATTCAGGACTCTCCAATTTGGCAAGAACTTCACTCCACTCTAACCCAGAGCACCTTCCCTCCCCTTCAAACTCATGCACTGTTTTGCAAATAAATCAGTAAGTTGGTATTTAAAGCACTCACCAGGACTCAAAGACTTGCTGTAATTTCATTATGAGACTGAGGGAGCCCAGACATATTCTCTTTTTCCCTCTCCCAGCAGACTCCCGCCATCCTGGAACAACAGGCTGCTTTAGAGTACATATTACAGAGGGAGGATGTACTTTCTCCCACAGCTGAAGCTATGCCACTTCATCCAGACCAGGAATGAAAGTATCATTATACCCAAAGGCACCCAGCTTTTACTAGGAAGATGCCTGGGCTTTGATTCCTGCTGTATATATGTCAGACATCATAACATCCTCATGATAAGCTTAAAATCCTTGGACTCTGATGAGGGACTGCCTGAGTGGCCAGGCTACAGTGAATAAGCAAACTGTCTCCTTGAATTTCAAATTTGTTTCTCCAGGAGAAAGTAGGAGAACACCCATCCACCCCTAAGGAAGCCTCTTGACCAGAGCAATTTCAGGAACAGAGCAAGACTAGAACTTGGTGACCACAAACTGACAAAAGATTTGAGCTTTGGTTTTACCTATGTCCTTTTGTAGTCGCAAGCTGTTCTCTTCCCCACTGGCATTTCACCTCATGTTAGACAGCTCTAGAAATTGCTTTTTTTTTTCTCCTTGTGAAGACAAGAGGACAACACGAGTATTGTTCACACCAATAGACCAACCTCTAATTTTAAATTTCCACATACAGTTTCACTTTTTAATGTCATCCCAATTGTCTCCCAATGAAAACAAAACCATTTTAAATTTCAAAATAGATAAAGCATCATTATACTTGCCCACAATGATCTTCCTTCCCTGCTGCTACGGGAATGCATAGAGTGAGTTGCAGCTAACCTTCCCATCACAAGGGCCCTTACCTACAGCCTGCTGGGAGGCTGAGATCCAGGATAAAACAGGTTTACAGAACAAAAATAAAATCTCATCTCATCTGGGATTTTTTATAGGAAGCTGGAGAGCAGGATCCAACCAAGTGCCACTTTTCGTACACCCTAAAAGGAAGACAACAACTCCTTAACTGGTGCGGGATTACCATCCTCCTTGTGATATCCAGCAATACAATTACACAGTCAACTGTACAACTGCTTCAGGCTTGTTGGTAACTTATCGCCCAGACAAGGAAAAAGCTGACATTATTTCTGAAGATGTTTGCTTTGTTATACAAATAATGCAAAAGATAAGGTGTTACAGAGAATAAAATAAATCAAGAGGTCTTCTTGGTATCATCAGAGCTGAAATCTGTAACTTTGATTATCTCTGCTTGATAATACTTCAAATACTATATATTAGACTTCGGTTTAATTGCTCCCTTTGTGAAAATACTTTATTAAATTAATTAACCAAGTTATCTTCTCAGAGCACAATCCATTACTAATTCTAAAATTATTGATCTTTTCATTTGGAAGTCATTGTTCAGCATCAGACCGGTTTTTTGCAATTAGCACATACTAGCAGACCTAATAAAACTCCTCTGAGGACCTAAGAGACTGCAAAATGAAAATATTCCTAAGTATGCTCAGAAATTACCATTGTGCATAGTCATCTTGATCCTAGGTGAGGAAGGCAATAAGAACTTCACTAACTATTGACAGCACAAATCCCAAGTAAGCTTACTATGAAAAAATTCTCTTTCCTCTTGTCCAGTCATCACTGACCCACACACTAACCGAGTCGCATCACCAAGGGTCTCCATTTTGCCCTCCAAGCTGTACCTCACAGGAACATATATAAAAACCCACAGCATTCACCAAATCACACTGTCTTTGTATTCCTTTCTCACATTCAGCTTTGGAAACCACTATCAACAAAAAAAGAAAATTTGATTCTCAAATAATTCAGGAAAAGTAAAACTTAAATTTGTGTTAAATCATTTAGCAAGTGGAGGGGTTAAATCACTCCTCTATTTCAAATGCTGAAAATTGCTGAAAAAGCAGTGACTGGAGTTGGGATACAAGGCAAAACTTATTTACAACCATGTTCCACATATGCAATTTTTCATTATGGAAAGGAAGTTTCATTTACACTACAAGGTAATTAATGCAAGGACCACAGATTTTTTCCCTTTCTCCTTGCTGTTCTAAACTATTGTGTTTGCCCTCTCTTCTTTCCTCCACTTCTCTATGCATGCCCTTTCAATAAACAATGACAGATTGACATTCAGGTGGAACTGAGGCCTTTCACACCATTTCTTCCTACCTTAATTTTGTCAGTGGATAAGTTTGTACGGTGGCTGTAGGACCCCAAGTGGCATTGGCCTTAACTTCTACAAGATACACAGACTTCTTTCTCCTTAGGAGTACTTCCTTTTCAGAAAAATCTCACCAGAATATCTAAATCTTTTCTATTGAGAGCAAATACCTTCAAATTTTTGCAGGATACACACACCTAGTGCAAAAATAGAAATATGACATCAAGAAGTAAAGGGATAAAAAAGGCATTCATCAAAACAACACACCAGTTGTTCAAAGGTAATGGATAATAAAATAAGAAAATTTCTAATGTCTCAGCTTGACAGAACCTCTCACCGGTTCTTGCTATGAACCGGTTGTCAGTCAAGTGGTAGGGATGGGCATGGACCCTCCATTAGGGTCTGGGCAGCAAAAAGCCTCAGGATAGATGCCATTTACCTACAGGTCACTTGTTCTGACCTGCTGCTGCACTGTTGAGTGGTCACTCTATCTTCACCTGCCAAAAAAAGCAAAGTTAGAGACTGTAGTATTGAAAAGCCATGTCACCTTGAAAGCAGAGACCTGAGCCCAACTCAGGGGGAGAAAACGTAATTTTCTATAATTCCTTATTTCTCATTATTCTCCATGTGACAAATCAATTTTTTTCCATCCGGCATTATGTTGACTTTGGATGACGTGTATCTTTACTTCATATGGATTCATGTATCTGCACGTATGGTTCACTCACTACTGGAGGGTAGAAAGCAGTATTTCAACAATTAACAACAAAACAACCAAATCCCCCTATCTTTTCTAGGCATGATAACCCTTCTTTTAGCTACATAAAAGCATAGAAATAAAAGTTGTTTACTGTATTCATATATAGCTCATTATAACATGTAACTTTAGGTGAACATTGCTGTTCTTGCCTTTTTCTCCTAACAGAGGACAGTAAAGGATGTGACCTGCACACACAACTGCTGATTTATGCTGTGCTGACTAGAAGGAACTACACTGTCAGCAAGACAATTTCTCACAATTACAGTGTTTACTAGTCTTACTGAGACCAGAAGTCCATGTTCTGAATGTAAGAAAAAAGCTATGAACAGTTCAGATACAAGACATAATGCATGTATAGCATGTACGAGCTAAATGTCTCCTTCATGCAAAAGCTAGAAGACACAGACTCTAATTAAAGGTTAGTCAAGGAGTGTAATGACTAGAGGTCAAACATGAGAGATGATAATCTTGATTACAGGTTGGTCAGACAGATCAAAGTAATAAACTGGCTCAGTGTCCCTAGAAACAACTTTGTGAACTTTTGATGAGAAGATTACTGTGTCCTGAATTCCTTCTCCATCACTTGAGACTTTTTCTTGTCTTTAAATAGCCCACATAATTTAAACACTTGCTTCTTATTCTCCTGCTTTCACCAGTTCCGAAATACCGAAGAAGTGGAATGAAATGTTACACAGTGAATATTAACCTCGATCCATCAAATCAAAGTGTAGCTTGAACCTTTTCTGGCCTGTGCCTATCTGTACTTTCCAGGGCTGCAATCTGCACTCTCATCATAATACTGTGACTCAGTGCAGCTGAAGAAACTCACTCCCCTTCTTGGGCTGCCCTATGGTCTTTACTTCCTTGCTCCTCACTTCACAAGCATCGCTTCAGCCTGTCCTGCCTTGCCAGTGTGCCTCACCGAACTCCTCCACTGAGTGGGAGTCACAGTGTCCCTACATTTCTCCTTTCAGCCCATGGAGCTGCCCTTTCACAGCCTCCTCAAGGGTTAGTGCAGCAGCAATCACTGCATGTCCCAAACCATCTCTTCCAGGATCCCACCTTCATAGATTTCCAGAGCTTATCTGAACTGACCTAGACCATCTTTTTCTTCTTACCTCAGTCCTGCTCCACAGCACTTTCCCTCACATCTCCAAGCACCATTACATCCTTCACAGTGTGCTAACACATCCCTCTCTGACACCTCTTGCAAGAGCAGATTCTGAGCTATTCTTCAGCCTCAGGAGGGAATCCTGTAGCCCTCACCACCCTGGCAGCATGCTCTGCTGTTCTACACCCTCCTCTCCCAGCTGTGGTCCTCAAACTCCTCAGCTCCTTAGCTTAGCTGCTCTCCCCTCAGGCTGCCCATGCACATCTCAGGCCTTTCCACAGTCATACTTCAATGCCTTTGACAATCCAACTCTAATGCCCTTGGACCTCAATTATTTTTAATTTTCTCCTCTAAACAAAGTGCCCTTCCCTTTCTCTTTCTCTATTGAGAAAAGTCACAGGGTTCCCCAACTCACACAGTATCACAGTATAGAAAAGGCTGGAAAGGACCTTGAAGATCATCTAGTCCAACCTATAATCCAACTAACCTATCCTCTACATCTAGATCATATCACTCAGCACCTCGTCCAGCCTCCCCTTGAACACATCCAGGGTTGGTGACTCAACCATCTCTGTGGGCAACCCATTCCACATCCGAATCACCCTTTCAGTAAAAACCCTTTTCCTAATATCTAGTCTAAACTTTCCCGGCTGAAGCTTAAGACTATGACCTCTCATCCTGTCCCCAGAGACCAAGGATAGAGGCCAGGATGCCATTGGCCCTCTTAACCACCTGGGTACACTGTTGGCTTATATTAAATTTTCTGTCAACCAATCCTCCCAAATCTCTCTCCATTTCACCACTCTCCAGCCACTCCATTCATTTTCCTGCACACCTTGCTATGAGGTACTGCTGCCTCCACAGTCGTGGCTCATATCCAGTCACACTCCCCTCTACAGCTGGTTCCATATCTGCTCTCCATCCCAGTAACTGATCTGCCTTCACTGCTGTGCCTGTCAGAAACTGCGGGGAGGAAGGAGGGAAGAAGGAACTATCCTCCCAGAAACTGACCTCTGAACCTCAGATGAAGAATGACCTCTGACTACCCTAGATTTGGAGAACTCCTAAATGAACATTTTTCCCATGGGGTCCTGGGAAGTAAGCCTGAATAGATACTTGCATCAGATAATAGGAAGCATTGTACTGTCTTAATATCAAGCAGAGAAACAGCAAGGAAAAAGGGGATTGAAAACCCATTACTGTCTTGTTTTATTGGGAAGCTATGAACTCCCTGTCATTTTATCATTACAGACAGCAGCTAGGTAAGGATGCTCAGAGAATGAGTACTTAATGTGAAAAGAAAAATAAATAGTTACCAATATTTATTTAAAAGAAATACAGTGCAATAGTTCCCCCTACTGACAGCACAAAAATCAAATTACGTACTAATCAATGTTATTTTCTGGGTGCTCATCAAATTACTAATTCAGTGTCCCAATGTGGTACCCACACAAGCTTACACACAAGTACACAATAAACCATGTGAAAATCAGCTGTCTTAGAAAATAATGATTTTCCCAATGGTAGCAAACAAGATTTGGTTGATCCATAAGATTATTTATCCCATGTGCAAAATAATAGCATGCAGACCAATGGAAAGATTATAAAATGTGAGTGCATGCATTCTAAATGAAATGCCAGGATATTCATCAGCAGTCCCAGAAAGGTAAGCAAAGTGCAGCTGTATTGTATCACCTCCTGTGCTTGCTGAAATCCAAAGGACAGATGACAGATCTGAGCAGAGACTTTCCAAACTGTCTGCATTTGGGGAATGACCTCTTTGGACAAAGGGCAAGTCTGACATTTAGTCTGGTCCCCAGTTCCTGACAAAAAGCAGTGAAAATATTGTAATTCTCCTCTAGTGTCAGCTGTTTTGAGCCAGTGGCAGCTGGGTTAAATCAGAGCCCAGAACAGCCACTTAGAGAAGTCAAAATGCAATTTGGGACTAGATGTGCTTCTGCTCACAAACAGCAATCAAATCATTCCTCTAGCCTAGTACACCTAGCTTTCATTTCTGAGTTGTAAAGCTGATCATTTAGCAAGTGGTCATTTGTAAAAAAATAAAAGGCTGAAGAAAATCTTCTACTACATTATATCCTCATCTCACTTGACAAAAAACCCCAACCATAAAAGAGTAACAGAACTAAAAACAGTCTACTGAAATATGGATTGGACCATACAAATCTATAAATAAGGATTTTTGAAAACTTCTGTTAGGATCCTGTCTCTCTGTATATAACTGCACCTGAAAATTTGCTAAATGCTATTAAAGATAATGACAAATCTCATTTCAAACTCACGTACAGTGAATATGATGCCTTTTACCCAGCCAATATTCAGGCACTTGTATACAATCTCCTAGAATCTCACCTCAAATACAATTGTCCTTCTGCTCTGCCTGAACAACAAAATTATGCATCAGTAGAGACACACACCTTCCTCTTAACTGCATCTCCAGCATCTGGTTCTTTCCCTTGAAGAAGGTTGCACGTTCCTCCCAGCGCACAGACAGTGTAATAATACTCAGTCGGCTCCCTGGCAGCTTCTGAGAACATGTGTCTTACTCCAGGTTTGCACAGCATGGTACAGAAATGCCTTGCTCACAGCTGGGGTTTCTGGTTAAGGCAAAATATGACAAATAAAACAATAGTCAAAAGGACTTGTTCTGGGGCAGATTGCAGCTGCTTCACATCACACCAGAGCCATGATCCTACCACCCAAAGTCTGCACTGAGGTAAGATGGATGTGAAATAGTCATAATTTAGCATTTTTCACTCACTCTGGTTCTAGCAGTGTTGCACCTGCTATTATAGGAATCCTCTTTCTGATAATGTACTTCTTAAGGCAAAACATAACTGGAACACACCTCTGTTGCCATTTAGAGATGTGATATTGGATCAGTAACTCCTTAAGACTACAATCAATTTTTTTATCTTGGAGAGAAGCTCCTGGATCCCAGCTACCACCTGGAATGCAGAACGCTGTAGAAAGACACTCTCTAAAACTACCTGAAAGGATGTTGTGGTGATGGAGGTCAGCTTCTTCTCCCAGGCAACCAGGGTGAGAGGTGCCAGGGGAGGTGCATGTTGGACATCAGGAAGAATTTTTCCATGGAGAGAGTGGATAAACACTGCAACAGACTGCCCAGGGAAGTGGTGGAGTCACCGTCCCTGTAGATGTCCAAGAAACAGTGCTATGGTTTAGTTGACATGATGGTGCTCAGTCAAGGACGGACTTGATGATTTTGGAAGTCGTTTCCAACATCTAAGATTGCAAGCACAAGACACTTTGTTCCGGTGTTATACAGCCCGACTTCTCGAAGCACTGCCTGTCCTTTGCCTTTCCATTGGCGTTCAGGGAGCACAGACGGGGCAGCGAGTACATGCGTGGGGACACCGGTGGCTCTACGGGGAGCAGGAGAAGCGCGGCTGCCCAGGGATGCCCTGGCCCCCACCCCTCTGCCCAGGCTCTGAAAGATTTTGATATTTTGCAGCCTCCTGAAGACAAACAGCTTTGTCTCTCCTCTGAGCCATGCCCAGGTGACTGACGACTCGCGTTCCCCGTGCCTGCAGGGCCGTGATGTGCCGGGACTGACGCACAGGAAGGCGCAGCGGGGCCGGGGGCGGGCGCGGCCCATTAAAGCGGGGGATCCGCCGGCGGCAGCAGCGGCGCTCGGGCGGACCCGCGGCACAGGCAAGTGGGGCGCCGGGAAGGGGAGGAGGATGGAGCGGAACGCCGGGTGGGACGGGGGACAGCGGGAGTGCCGCTCCAGGGCATAACCCGAGCAGCGGGAGGTGCCTGGACCGCGCTGCCCAGAGAGCAGCCCGTCGCATCCATGCCCGGGGCATCCGTGCCCGCCGTCAGGCGTCGGCCGCTCTTGGCAGGGATCGCAGGACGGTTTGGGCTGGGATTAACGTTCATCTCGTTCCACCCCCCTGCCATGGGCAGGAACATCTTCCACTAGAACTGGTTGCTCAAATCCCCACTTAGCCTGGCTTTGGACACTTCCAAGGATGGGGCATTCACAACTTCCTTGGGAAATCTGGTCCAGTGCCTCGCCACCCTCACAGTAAAGAATTTTTTCCCAATATCTAATCAAAACCTGGGTTTCAATCTGAACCAATTCCCCCTTATCCTGCCACTGCATGCTGTTGTAAATAGTGGTGCCCCATCTTTCCTGGATGTTCCCTTCAGGGCCATCCACAATGAGCTCCTGCTACTTCTCAGCTTTCCCTGGGAACGCGTATTGTACCGAACATCTCCTTAAAATCCCAGGAACTAACTGTACTCGTGTGCTTCGCAAGTGTTTATCCACATGAGCATCCCTGCACCTTACATGGAAGGCCCAAGGGGGCTGCAGGTGGGGCAAAATCTTGCCTGTTTGTTTGTTTTTCTTTAGATAAAAATATTAAATTTCTTTACTAACTTTTTTTAGGCTATCATAATCCACAGAATTAACTAGAAATTGTAATAAAATGTCCCACTGAAAGTGAACAGGCTTACAAATCTGCTTTTTCCCCCCATAAGTTCAGAAAAAGTTACAGTTGAACTCAGTGATCTTGGAAGTCTTTTCCAACGTGAACAACGCTTTGATTCTGTTCTATAAGTTATTAATATGTCATGACTTGATTCTTTGTATGACTCTCCAGAAATAAGACCTGGGATTCTTTGTAGCTATCAGTAGAGCAAGACAGACTGTGCCTTACTCCTCTTCAGCCATTTAAAGAAACAGTAAATATTCAGACACTATTTTTCCTCTCAGAATGGAAGTAGTAAAGAGGAGGGAAATGTCACTGGGCACATTTCCACTGACGTTATATACAGGGCCCTTCACATCGCGCATCAAATCATCCCATCAGCCTTTGTTAAGAAACTAAAACCTCTCACTTTTACTTCTGCAGGAGTAAGTACTCAGGACTCCGTTACACACCTTGAGATATTTCATCTTTTTTTTTTTTTTTTAATCTGAGTTAAGAAAAAGTGAAAAGAAAGACCAGAGCATTTAGAATATGATGTCTCCTCTATTTCAAACAGTTGACATTCTGAAACTACAATTCAGAACTAGAAACAGTAAAGCTGCTTATAAAAAGGTCAGCTTTCTACAGAAATGTCCATTTTGATGAAATATCTTTTTTTTTTTCAGGAAAAGTTTCTATCAAAATGTTGCCACAGATCTGGTATTTGTTGACCTGCTGCAATGCAGTCATTAGCCCCTGACTGGACTTTTTATTAACATGAACAAGCATTTTGATAGAAGGGAGGACCACCTCTGGTGTGGAATCAAGGTGCTGGCAGAGTCCACTCAAGGACTGAGATCCCAAGACACAGGTCCTAGGGCATCCCTCTTCTCTGCTCATCCAGGGTGGCCTGTTCTCAGCCCTATCACTTTTATCCACATACCACATTTCATGTGGAAGTCTGGCATAGACTGCCCTGAGGCAACGTTTTATCTGTTTAATATCTGTCCTGCCCTGAAAACATTGCAATAAAAATGCTGTTTTCACCAGTGGGATTAATGATGATGGAGTGTGACTCTAGAGAGCAAGTATCAGAAAGGTAATAGTCTAGTCTCGCTTGGGCTGAGGTGTCCTCATGGACAGTCTGCTCACCCAAAACAACTTCTTCAGACCATGGAGAGGAGCAGGTATTCATCAGGTATTCAGCCCACCTAAAATCTGGAATAACCAAGCTTCTGCCTTCAGGATCTCACTAAAAAAGGCAAAACTTACTTGGGATAGTTTTTTCACTAAGAATTGCAGAGCCTGTCATCAGGTGGTGCCACTTTTGCTTGTGTTACAGTTTTCATATGAGTTTATACTTACATTTTCTTTTCTTTCTGTAACATCAAATATAATCCTATGACAATTTAAAATGGAGAAGATGTACTAGATAAACAATTTAGGTTGTAAAGCAGTACTCTCCAAACAGATGTGGAGTTTTAGGAGCAGCCCAGTACCATACAACCATTGCGGCTTTAGGAAAAATTTGAGTGGTATGAATTCTCCAAGAAGAGAACAAATTCATTGCTTTCTGCTACTCTTCAATAAGAATAGTCTTACCTGGATTTGAAGAGAACAATCCTAAACTACTTCTCTTGTTGAGAGAGATGCTGTGTAAATCCCACCACTGAGTAATCATCAGAAAGTACCTCAAAACATTTACATTAAAGAAGGGAATTAAAAGATGTGCCCATTCAAGTGTGAAACCAGAACTTCTTTTGAAGGTATTGCTCACTTTTCACCCTCTTCCTCTCAACTAAATTTACTGAGGTACAACCTGTTTTGAAAGACATAATAGACAGAAACATTAAAGTACATAAAAACTAGAATGAAAATATGTGATTTATGCACTTTGGATTAATAATTCATATTGACTTTTCAATGGCAGACGTTTCATCTTTTCTTTTGCAGTATGTCCCAATGGAGTCAAGTTCAACAACTGGAAATAAAGTTTTTGGAGCAGGTGGATCAGTTCTATGATGATAACTTCCCCATGGAAATCCGACACCTACTAGCACAATGGATAGAAACCCAAGACTGGTAGGATTACATTTATTGTCTTTCATATTATTTCAATTACAAACATTTCTTTTGTTTTATAGCAGGTTTTAGGGTGCTTATTTATGAACTGTGCAGACATCCGCACTCCAAGGATACTATTCCACTAGCTACGGATTTAGCTGTTTAAACTTAAGAAATATCTGGAGGTGAAGTTTCACATTTGAACTTACTTCTAAACAAAATCCAATAAAAATGTCTAGCAAATTAATGATATTACAGGTTTTTCGTTAAAAAAATAATGCAAGTTAATTTTCAGTGGAAGTGTTACACATTTACCTCTTGCAGCACAAAATTATTCACTTGTCCAAAACTGCACTTAATAATTCTGGGGAACAAGCCAGCTATTTACAGGAACTCTTCTCTAGAATGTGAATTCATGTATAATTTGGATTGAATTCACTTGACAGTTATTGTAAAAAAAAATCCAAACTGAAAGCAAAAAACCCCAAAACATTAATTACCTATATCTCAATTTTTCAAGCTAAACTCACAGGACTATTGGAAAACTATTGCACAAAACCAAATAAAGCCCACAAAAAAACCCACCCACCCCCAGATTTATGGGGCTGTAGGAACATGGGAAACATTGACATCTCCTTTTTGCTAGACTTAGACTTAGCAGGCATCTCTCAAACTGCCTTTTGTGCATCTGCCGTCTGTGGTGCAGGAGAGAGACTATCCCAAGGACAAAGATGCCAAGCTGTCCAGCCTCTATCTGCTTCTGCTTTGCTCCCTGATATTACTGCCCTTAATGTACTAAGCTGTACCATGAACAGCAAAACCAGTAAAGTCTGGTTTTGTCTGTGTTTCTGTCCTTTGTTCCCTACATACCCTTCACCAATAGCTTCAGAGTCTTCCTGTATCCCCAAATAGTTTGGCTGAAAAAAGACTCATCTGGTGGCTGCTGTGAAGAGATGTATCTGCTGACTGGCCATCTGGCTGGGCCTCCTGGAGCAAGTTATTACTGCCATTTTCCTCAGTGGAGACACTAATTTGGATTCCTTTCTTCTCTCAACCTGCCAGATTTCCATGAAATTTGCAAGAATATGCTATATTCTGGACTTCAAGCCTGTTGTCAGTTTTGTCTAAAACTGGACAGCAAATTCAGGAATTATATCTGTGTGACTGAGAGGGACAGTTTGCATAAGCCCCATTTCCTCTGGCAAGTGAGCTGGAAATATTTGAGTATTCACTGGAGCAGAGACTAGAAAACCCTGGTTGTCTCCTCTGGCTGACTCCACAGCTAACACCTCACCCCATTTTTATAGGTGGTTATCTATGTGAATATAAAAAAAAATGCAAAATCATAAATATCCATTATTCACAAACCTCTAACTATATGCAAGTCACCATATATTTAAAGCCTTTTTTTTGCCGCTCAGATTTCTGAACAGATTATTTCTGTACTGAAAGAATGACACATTACAGGACACTTTAAACATATGTGGTTCTCATTGATTGATTCATTAGGGAGTCTGCAGCCAACAATGAAGCAATGGCCATGATCCTTTTACAGAATTTGATAATACAAGTGGATGAACAGCTGGACCGGGTTTCACAGGAGAAGAATCTGCTTTTGATACACAACCTGAAGAGAATCAGAAAGCTGTTGCAGGTGGGTCTTTACTTGAGATGACAAATTGCACTGTACACTCTTACTGGTCTCTAGAAGTTGTACCCAACCTCTGTTGAATTCAGGTGGTTCCTGTGCACAGCTCAAGAGCTGTCTTGACTGCTATGAACTCCAAGCAACTTATGGAAAAGACCAAGCTTTCAATAAGATAATTCAAAATAATAATTCCACCGTTTGTGGAACAGTCATTTGTATTTTAACACATGCAGCTTGGTTAGAAGTGCTGGGACTTCGTAGCTCTGTGTGTATCTGTGTTTCACTGAGCTCTTGTATAGTGCTTATGGATGTTGATCTTTATTACAAATGTAACAACTTTCAGCCACATACAGATATTTAACTATGGAATAAAAATACATATTTGGGGCGTAAGGCAGCACCATGAAAAAGGAATCCCTATAAATCATTACCATGTTTGCTGTTTTATGCTTAGCTAGGATTATTTGTTATGAATGGCTTAAAAGAATTTCCATGAGGCTTCTGCAGAATGGTATTTATTTTGATTAGCTGAATGTTTCTCTAATATTTTTTTGTCTAAGGTAAAGATTCTCAGAGTTCCACTTCATTAGTCACCTACTTCCTGACATCTATCTGTCTTCTGCATAAAGCAGAAATGAAACTGAGTTTAATGAAAGTTTGGGGGTTTTCTCTTCTTTGATGGTGTTTTCCATAATATTTCAATGATAATTACATTGCTTACAAAACATCATCTTTTTTGAGATAAATGTATACACACAGACTGCTCTGGAAAATCTTAGCATGGCTTTGCCATTTATTTTGTTCTCTTTATGGCTGTATCTTTCTGTTCTTTATCCCTAATGGTGGCCTCTTAAAAACATGACAATATTTCCATCACCACCACTTTTTCAACCTGTGATATGCAAGCAGCCTCCTGCAACTTAAGGTCACACATCAGGTCTTGAGGGTACACATGTGAGTTTACATAATAACCAGCGTGAAAATGACCAGAATGAAAACTGTTTCCTTTAAGTCCTGGTGTATTTAGAAATTATATCATTATATGCCTCACAAAGCAGAAAAGCAAGAGGAGGGGAGTTTTAACTGATTTGTGATTAAATGGTTTCTCAGCTGACAAGGGTCTGAGTCACAAATCCAGAACGAGCCAAATGCTCGGGTTGGACATGACAGCTGGACACCTGGGTCACAGTCACCATCTACTACTTACAGGAGCACCAGAGCTGGTCTTTTACTTCCTTGGATAAAGCAACAGTCAAGTCCCTGTGGAGTAGCCTGACCCATTATTTAATGCGATTGCTGGCTCTGAAAAGAAGTGTCCCGCAAGATGCACTGACTTGTTTTCTCTATCAACCTGTAGCAAGGCAAGGCCCTGCCTTAGGAAGCTTTCTCAAGCAGCCAGGTCTCTCTGCTCCCTTGGCTTGCAAAGGGCTGTAGGTCTAAAACATTACAAACTCCTTAAGAGGACATGTAATGCTGGAATTATACTGCTTATTAAAAAAAGGATCTTTTTGGAGTAGAATGTTTCCAGCTGAGAAAAAAACCCCAACAGCTCTCGCCATCACTAATAATGTTGACCTTTCTCCATTACATCAAGTCAGCAGATAACCTGGATTTGATGATCCTTGTGGGTCCCTTCCAACTCATAATATTCTGTGATTTAGATAAAAAGCTGCTCATTGAGTTTCAAATTATGCATGTGAACCACCCGATACTGGATGGCACTGTGACTACAGGGCTTTTCCTGACCTTTAACACTATCACCCACAGTCTATATTCTGATTTCCAAAATAATTTGTAGAGGCTGGACTAGGACCAGGCTCTTGCACTGTTTGAGGGCTATTATTATTATTTTTGAATAAGACAAATAACTTAAACTGTTTTAAGAAATCTGTGACTATTTTGGATTTTTGCATAAGATACTATGTTAAAACTTTTAATTTTTAGAACATAGAAGATAAATGCATTTTCAGCCAAAGTATGAGCTGCATGTTCTGTAGAGCTGTACAGGCAGTCCCCTGGGTTCAGCTGTTAAAATTATTTCTTCATTGGTTAGGTAAGTACATCAGGAAAGAAATGCCATAGTAGTTGAAATCAGCTGATAGCCTACCCTTGTTATTAACTGTCAGCTAGTATTTATGGCCTATGAACCGCACATGGCACACAGCATGGACAGTGTCTGCTGTAGTGTTCTTACATTTGAGTATGGGTCTAATTTTTCAATGCATCATTTTATTGCTGAATAGATGAGAAGTTTGGAAATGGGCATTTGGCTTTCCACCCACAGCTGGAAGCCCTTGCAGATACCCAATTCCTTCAATTTGAGCTAGTTTGCAACAGTTCCATGAGACAACACCATAAAAATGTGACTGTTATTCATAGTGGAGTGCCATGGTTCCTTTTGTCCCAACATACCACCTGGAGAAAGGGAGGCTGGAAGGATGCGCTGTAAAACTAATGAGATTTTTCACGGGCTGATGAAAGAAAGCCTGAGTTCCTAAATAGGAGAGGAAGGTGCTTTTGTAAACATCTTTTCCTTTCTGGTGACTCTCTGAACAGTGTTGGTTTGACTTTCTCTGAGGTTTTGTAACCATGAGCCCCTCTTTATTTCTGCCTCGCTCTCTAGTGCAGGCACTTTGAAATTTCACAGTTCACTCCTCTTCCTTCCCCTCTCTACCACACACACAGACATACAGACACATGTGCAGTGTGCAGACAAAGCTGTTCAACCTCAATACATGATCTGAGTACAATTCATTATTTTGGGCCAGTTTGTGTTGCCGCATTGAGTGATACCCGATAAATGAGATAACACTGGACATCGGCACTTATGCCTACACGTGTGCAGCATACTGTGCTGAGCTAGAGTAAAGGGTCCTAAATACTATGACAATAGAGATAATAAAAATAATTTAGAGAATGCACAAAAACTATTCTAAAGCAATCTGCAGTTCTTTGCAAAACACACAATGAGGGACTAACATTTAATCAGAAATAAAAGGGGGAAAATTGTTAATGAAGAGCAACCTTACAAGAGGAAGCAATTCACACTTTACAAATGGCTTGTGCAGCCAGACAGACAAGGACTCCTTAGGAACAGGATTCCTGGCGCTGTTACTTAATCTAGAGAAAATTTTGTCTACGAGCTTCTAGCACCACAGCCAAGCATACCTCATCTGAAAGACCTCCCTGGGATTCTTTTTTTTTTTTTATTTATAAAATTGAGGAAATACTCTCTTCTGAACTTCACCTGAAACATCTTTGTATAAACATCTTTCATGAAAGTAACAACAGAAATAGTGAAAGAACAGAGAATTTGCCTGCCTCATAACTTCAGTACAAACATTTGGGCACTCTTGGGTATTGTGAAAGGCCAAGAGTAAAAGTCTTAGCAGAAAATTCTGTCTCCCTGGCACCTTTGTTTTTATGCCACCATCCTTATTCTCTCAACATTAGAGAAATAACTGTGAGATGTGGCATTTCTGCACAAACTGCTTACATTTTCAAAATTTTCTGGAGCAAAAACCAAACACTGACCAGGAAACATGTAATTTATAAAAGTTATAAGCACTTGAAAATAGTGCTGAGAACCTTAGCTAAGCAGCTGGGGTTACTGCTAACGCTGTGTAATTTGCTTCTCTATTTCTTGCTTTCATTGAAACATTGCTTCTTGACATTAATCTGGTATAAATACACATATTGTATTAAAAGCAGGGTCAGCATGTTAGGTTAAAATCCTTCATATTTACTTCTTACATTATTATTACTTCTCAAGACAGTAAATTGGATTCATTTTTATAGCAGAGCAGCCGTTTGTTGCTGTGCTTTTCAGTGGGAGACAGAACAGAACAGTCACTTCCTAAGGTTAAATTTTCTGTCCATCTTCCTACAGAGCTCCTGCTTTTTCCAGCAGTGGTTCTGGAAAGGGAAGAGGAGAAAGCATTCAGAGGAAGTGGGGGGAAGAGCACAAAACTATGCCTACGGTTCCTTCTCCTTCTTAAAACCTAGATATAGAAAAGCAAAGTAGATTATTCACAAGGAGATGGCTTGTGCTGTTGCCATGACAACAAAATATAAGGGGCAGATGTTAAGCTCAGAAGTGCTGTCTGGCACTTTCAGGAACCAAATTGCAGATGCACCAGTCTGCATGACCTTGGCCCTTGAACAATTGCGTCCTAGTTTTCAGGAGGAATGTTTTTACATGACAGTGTACCTGTCCCTGGTGTAAGCTCCTGTGCAATACCAGATTTAGTACACAAAGATGACTGGTGCAATAGAAACACTCTTGTAAGGCAGGGACTGTCCACGTTCCTGACTCACATGCCAAAGTCCTTGGTGAGGGGAGGGCTGCAGTGCACCAGGGGAGGCTCAGAATAGCCTGGGAATAAGAGATGGCCACTATGCCCCAGTGTCCCACCACTCCATTTAGGAGTCATGCTGCTGGGCAACTGCCTGTAGGGCTCTGATAGTGTTCAGTGAGGTTCATCTCGGGCATGTCCTTTCCCTGCACTCCAAGCACTCACCAGGTACCTGCTAGACAAGAAGGAGCTCCATGGAATGCATCCTAGCCCAAAGGTGGGTTCAGGTGAGCTTTCAGGAGCTGAAGAGCCACTGCCTGTGCTGTGCACTGCAATGGGTACAGGATGTCAGGAAAAAAGCAGAAATTCCCAGAAATCATCCTGTTCGTAATTGAAGTGCTCATTTGTGCTCTAGTCTCAAGATAGGATTGCTTTCAGAAGTCTTCTCGTTAATAGCAACATGCATCTGTGTCACATTTAAGGTATCTAGGGGAAATCTGATTACATAAATCTTTATAAAAGTGAACTAACAGATTTCAGGAACAAGAAGAAGGGCTGCCCTGCTCATTTACCATTGAAGCCCAAATTAATGAGCATATTGTGTGCTCTGGGGAACAATATTCAACACAGATTCTATAGTATTGGTGAGCTTTATCCATTCACCAGCCCTGCTAGAGTCTAAGATGAGGGGAGGGAGTGCAGTGGGATTCTGCCTGAATGAGCAGGTCTGCGTGCACACACTGGTAACAACACCTTGGGAGCTGCTTACAAAGGGAGAGGTCACAGAATCACCAGATTTGATGATTCATACCAAACAGTTACATAGAAACAAGCTCTTGGAAGTCATACTAAGTAATTAGGAAGTAATACTTCAGTTACGTTATTTTCTTCTACACAGCTCTCTTTATTTTTATGGAACAGTCTGGAATAAAATCTGAAAGTATCTTCTGTCATCTTAAACAACTTATATTGACACTGTGACACTTCTTTCCGTATAAAATTCACCCTGTTTCTATGCAGGACAGACAAACAGCATCTCACTTCACCTGATCCTGCTTAAAACAGTAACACAGCAGTGCATTGCTATTTCTGTGTCGTGTGCCTGGTTAAAATGCCCAGCTTGTTTCCATTTGTAATGGGAACTGAACATCATTATGCTTCTCTAGACAGAACTAAAATGAACATACAAAGGTTTTTTAATTCAAGTGACTGTTTACATAAGCCTCTGTACCAGAAAAGTACAGGCGTGAGGAATCCTAATATCATCTATTTCAGTGCGTCAAAGAAAGTGGACAAAACAGCATTAGACTTGAAACAGGACATTCCAGTTGGTACTCAACAAACAATTCTAATAATTGCTGTGCTGAGAAACAGTTGCAAAGAGTGGAAACAGCCATTGATGTTTAAGTTGCAGTTTCCTGTTAAAGCTTACAGAAGAGTGAGAATGGAACAAAATAGAGAAAGTTCCTAATAAACCACAGAAGATCCATTTCTAAATGTTATTTACATGTTTTGAGTGCTCGTGCAGCCTGCCAGATCAACTCAACACATTAAAGTAGGACATGTGTTTTGAACCACTGTGTCCTGCTGTCTAACACAGTTCAGACTGGATTACACTTCCACCAGTGAGTTTTCCAGTTCAAACATTAAAGCTGTTGACAAAAAATGTTGGCATACAAATGGGAAACCCCACACAGAGGTCAGTAGGATAAAGCAGGTAGCTGTCTGCTCTCAGCAATCACAGACTGGTGACTGTATGTCGGCTAATAAAGATTATAAAAATGATTGATACAACACTGAAAATGGTTACTTATTAGAAGTATTTTTTTGTTTCTAGTTATTACTTAAGGAACACAAATCTAGCAGTTTATAAATGTTTCAGTTTGGTTTTGTAGAATGAATAAGAGGTAACTTACGGACAGAGGTAAAAATAGAAGCAAACAAACTAAATAACCTCTTGTGGGTTTTGTTCATTCTGAAGTATTAAGAGCCCCATTGCAGTTGAACATCTGCCTGAGAGATTAGTTAATAATACTCGGGTCTCAGAGTCCAGAGGAGGAGGGGGAAGCAGGGATCAGTCCTCTCTGTCTGCTATTTTACCCTGTTTCATAGGGAACACTGTGTTTATTTTCAAATAAATCTCATTTAAAAGTAAACATTTATTCTCAAATAAATCTCATTTAAGTAATCACTACATCATTTATCCCTCCCTGGCTGTATAGCTCCACTGTCTGATCAGTAGTTCTACAGAAATGTATTTTGTGTAGCTGTAGCTCACTCTACCAGATTAGAAATCTGCTATTTCTACGGACTATTCCTTGACTTGTTTTAGTGAAGTTACTTAGTTGAAGGGTAGAGAAAAAGACCTCTCCCTTCACAGCTCATTCACTGTGCTTTTACAGACAGCTTTGTCTATTCCAATTTGGTTAAACACGCCTAGAAAAAATTATATTTTGGAAGTTATGCATCATCCACTATGAGAAAAGCAGAACTACATGCTACAGACCCGTGTATGAGGACTTCCCACACATCATAGGAGTTTTCTAACTCTAACTGAGGTTGCCTTTAAGTTCTCTCATGTATTTCGAGAGGGGGGAAAGGGAAATCTAAAAATAAAAGACAAGAGCAGTCTAAATAGTGTCACAGGTACTTCCTCTTAAAGACCTAGATAAAACAGAGCCATCTTTCTAGTAGAAAATTATTTGTTACTAAGAATTGTGCCTATTTAAATACGGGCTTTCAAAAAACTCCTGAGCACTTCATCTTTGTCAGGGTAACACAAGGACCGACTCTTTGTATTCTACTACTGTCTTCATTAGAGTTTCTGCCTGGATGCATAAACAAAGGTAGAAAACAAATCAAGGCAAAATGTTGTTTGTCATATTTGAAGGTGAAAACGGGAAGTGTGTGTATGGTTATGCCTTCCCACCCACACATTTCTTTGAGACACACAACTAAACGAAATCTTTTTTTTCTTTCAAAAATAAACTTGTAGACAAAAGGGGTTTTTCCTCCTGTTTTTTTTGAAAGACGAGAAATTTGTTTATCTGGAAAGATGCTGAGTATCAGACTTAGTAAAATACGCATTTCACAAGTGAGCAATAGGGAAGGGAATACATTCATAATTCTGTTTCCTGTCTCTCCATGTCCCACCTCCCCTCTATCAGCTTCTTTAAATATGCATTCATTATGAACAAATACATCAATGCTCATACTAGTTAACAGTTTCAGGCCTCCAAGTAAGACTACTATTGTACACAATTCAAAGGTTCATGAAGGGTTTTTCTAGCAGAAATCAGAAAAAATACAACTGATGTTTTTATAGTTAAAAAAAAAGAGAGAGAAAGAGAAGATAAAAACTAACCGAATTCTGAAGTACTTTTTCAGAACTGGAAAGTACTAAAACCTACTCAAGATCTTTTTTAAGGTCACCCTGAAAACCAGGAGATAACCAGGTAAACCCCTGACTGACTTTATAAAGGTTGTGCAGCACATCCCTCTACAAGTAGAGACCAACAGTCACTAATACTTAATCCTCTACTATAACCGCTGAAAACAGGGTCAGTTGTGCAAGTTGTGCACATCCAGTGTTCATTGATAGGTGTGTACAGTCCATAAAGACCTTTAAATACATGAAAAGCAAGCTGGCCACTCTCACTGTGGTTGGGAGTTACCCACTTTGTGATGAAGCTGCCCACAGGAAAATCAGCTAAAATCAGAAAAAATTAAAAATGTGAAAGAAAAGAAGAGCAAGAGAATTAATTCCTGTCTAGATTTCTTTCATATTTCTCAGAGATAGCAGTAAATTTCAGATATTAAAATTGATAGTGTTTGGTGTTCTTTTTAAAAGCACATATATTTTGAAGTGTCATAATATGGATTTTACAGTTTCTTCATCATCTAGCAACTTACAGAATCAAATCTTAATTTCTCCAGCCACTGTTTCATGCATCTTAACCCCAAATAATACAACCTGTTTAAAATCTGACTAAAGGGCTTAAATTCTGTGTGCTATAACGTATAAATTGTTTTTGCAGAAACGCCTATTTCTTTTTGCCCATGATCTAGTAAGATATTATCACAACAGATGTCTCTGGAGTAGAAAGAGTTCATGCCAGCTGGTGGTAGGAAGGTTTTCTCCAAGGAAATGTCATCAGCATTCACAGAAAATTTTCACCTGTTCAGAACGAAAGTTTAATTTCCTCTGTTTGTTTAAATTTAGCATCATGCGGGTAGTTATTGAGAAGAAGCCAGTCCAAATAAGATCCTTTGTTGTTTGTTGTAACTCATGATTCGAAAGATCTCATCAGAACAGAAGAGAGAAGAAAATAATCTTACAAGAACAACAGAATTACAGTAATATTAGCAGATACTTCTATTTGAAACTTCAGATGAAAAGTGAATCCCCAATTTGTCTTTGTTGGTGTTTATCAAAGCACAATCTTCTCTATAAATATTTAAACTTAATGATACAATTTTGCATAACTACAGAATCCAGTCTTCTGGCTGCTAATGTTTATGTCACACTAAGCTAGGTGGTGAATGGTGCAACATCGGACTGGCGGCCAGTCACCAGTGGAGTCCCACAGGGGTCAGTGTTGGGCCCAGTACTGTTCAACATCTTTATCGATGACATGGACGAGGGAATTGAATCCATCATCAGCAAGTTTGCGGATGATACTAAGCTGGGGGCAAATGTTGAACAGCCGGAGGGTAGGAAGGCCCTCCAGAGGGACCTTGACAGGCTGGAGAGGTGGGCAGGCTCCAACAGTATGAGGTTTAACAAGACTAAGTGCCGGGTTCTTCACTTTGGCCACAACAACCCCATGCACCGCTATCGGCTGGGGGAGGAGTGGCTCGAGACTAGTGAAGTGGAGAGAGACTTAGGTGTACTGATTGATAGGAAACTCAATATGAGCCAGCAGTGTGCCCAGGTGGCTAAGAAGGCCAATGGCATCCTGGCCTGCATCAGGAACAGTGTGGTCAGTCGGTCCAGGGAGGTTGTCCTTCCCCTGTACACAGCGCTGGTCAGACCTCATCTTGAGTACTGTGTGCAGTTCTGGGCTCCCCAGTTTAAGAGGGATGTTGAGCTGCTTGAGAGGGTCCAGAGAAGGGCAACGAGGATGGTGAAGGGACTGGAGGGCAGGCCCTATGAGGAGCGACTACAGGAACTGGGACTGTTCAGTCTGGAGAAGAGGAGGCTCAGAGGGGACCTCATTGCTGTTTACAACTACCTGCGGGGAGGTTGCAGCCAGATGGGTGTAGACCTCTTCTTCCAGGCTGACGACACCAGAACGAGAGGGCACGGCCTCAAGCTACGCCAGGGGAAGTTCAATCTTAACGTTAGGAAGCGGTTTTTCACAGAGAGAGTAATTGCATATTGGAATGGGCTGCCCAGGGAGGTGGTGGAGTCGCCATCCCTGGAGGTGTTTAAGAGAAGACTGGACGAGGAGCTTAGTGACATGGTCTAGCTGGGGGGTGTAGGGCTGGATGACGCTGGGCCCCTTCCGGCTCGGAGTGGCCTGCTAGACTGTGAGGGATCTAGGTTGGTGTTACGCTCTGCAATGTGCTCTCGGTCTCTGTACGGGTGTTAGGTGGTGAGTTGGACTAGATGATCCTTGTGGGTCCCTTCCAACTCATAGTATTCTGTGATTCTGTGATTTCCCCATCTCAAGCCTTTCTTGGTTAAAATTCTTTAATTTGCAAACTCATACCTCTCTTCCAATGATAAAAGAGAGTTTTCTACTAGTCATTCAGAAACCAAGGTCATCTAGAGCTAATTCTGCCCTCAAAGACAAAATGGAAGTGCAGAACAGCAAGACCTGGCAGTAAGTGGGTAATAAAGGAATACCAAGTGGTGCATTCCAAAGTGTAATTACTGCTGAGAAACACAGCAGAAAAATATTAGTGTTATTATTTTGACAGAGTCAAAAATACTTTTGGTAGCAATTGTTATTTGGTAAGTTAGAATTATTGAGATATTTAATATTTATCAATTTGATAAATAGTTGAGTAGCCATCTATCTGCTATGTTACTGCAAAAGGGTTTCTGATATTGCCTATATTGTACAAATATAGTTCTTTTTGGAGGCAGAGCTCAGGGCCAACAGCAGGGGATTCTCACACAGGTTGTTGCTTCGTGCCAGCTGTCCAGAGTCCAGAGCATCTCTCCATCAGAACGACAAGGCATGCTCCCAGCCTTGGGTCACAGGCACCTGTACTGCATCCAGCGCTATTCCAAAATTGTCTGAGGAGCTGCTGCTCCAGGAGCACAGAGGGCAGCTTTCTATTGGCCTTCTTGGTGTCTACTCAAAGTGAGTGAATTTGAAGAAGCGCCAGACACGCAAAAGTACAGGAATCATTACAGGCACAGCTTTTAACTCAAGTTTTGTGTGTTACTGAAGAAAGAAAGGGAGAAAGGAAAGAGAGGGAGAGAGAGAGAGAAAGAAAGAGAGGAAGAGAGAAAAAGAGAAAAAGAGAGAAAGAAAAGTAAGAAGTGCTTACTTTTCAGATGCTTTTGTCTTAATGAAACAAAGAAAGAGAGAGGAAGAGTTTTTGAAAGTTTTGCATATGAATAGTGTCTAGAAATGCTTAGGAAAGTCCCTAATAACTGGCATCCTTTCTTGGGGATTTTAACACATCCCACTGTCAGAATATTTTTTTAAGTACTTCTTCTACATAAACGCATTTTTCCAGCTCCAAGAAGAAGATATCTATTTCTTCTTGACTTTGCTAAATAGCTTTTGTTTGACTCCCTTAAACCTTTGCAGTGCTTGCATTCTGTTGTGCAGTGCAAAGCTGGGACTCAACACTCTTCAAGCGTTGTAGCTGCAGATAGGAATGTGTGGCACGGTCCTCATTTACCGGCCATCTGTGGGGAAGGTGGCACCCTGTTTTACCAGAAAATAAAACCACACCAAAACCCAACCCACCCACCCCCCAGCAACAAACAGAAATTAACAGACCTTAACTGAGGAATTAATATGCTCATCAATAGACTTACACCAGTTATGAATTTATCCCCAGAGCTTTGGTCCCAAGCCTTATTAATAGCAGGACCTTTTTTTCCCCCTCTAATCAAGGTACAGCTGGATGAGACAGGCTTAGCAATACAACTGGCTGCAGCTGAAACAAGGCAGGACTCTTCTCCCCACTCCCAGCCTTGACTTCACACGTGCTAGACTCAACAGTAAACTCATCCTTTGCGGAGCAATTTCAGTCTACTGAAGAAGACAAAAAAAGCATAAGGCAAAAAGCATGAGTTGTTTCCATCTCAGTTAGCAACCTAGACTGACTCCCTAAGGGATCAGATGGGCACTGAGCTGGCAGCACGCAGCCAGGAGCACAACAGTCTTTGCAGCAGTTAATTTGCCCTGGCTCTTGCTGTTGGACCAGGCCTTTACTTCACTTCCACATGAGATTCCACTCAGTCCTTACCAGGAAGATCACAGCCATTTCCCACCTTTCTGTATTCCCTTCCCAAAGTTATATCCTGACACTACACAGATTGCCACTGTGCTCGATAAAGGGGACTATGTGCATATTACTGGACCTGAATTGCTGAAGGAAGCCTGCAGAGAGAACATAATTACTGCCCTTACAGCCAAGAAGCTGTCAGGGAGACACAAGTAATGACAGATCTTTGGCACTGTTGTTTGACGTGGAAATCAACAGTGTATCCTTAATCTTAAATCCCCCCTCCCTGCTAAGGACGGAACAGGCAGGGAAGCGCGTGCTTAGTGCTTCATCTGAGGCATAGTGTGTCCTGGGGTGGTATTACTCACTACTTCTTATTTCCAGAGAAGCTCCTAAAAAACAAGTCAGGTTAATAACTCCTGTTCCTCAGGGTAATTGATAAAAATTATTGCTGGAATAAAGCACCATCCTGAACTGCTTTTAAACCGATCAAAGGAGACACAGCACTGGGACTACTTTGCGTGTGCACTGATTGCACTGTGGGGCAGGTACTTTGTCTTTCCTGAAAAGACTTCAGAAACCCTAGAATCCTTTAGAAAGTTTAGTTTCCTTGCTAACGATGCCATGGCCATCAAAGCTTCCTTAGAAGGGAACTATTTGTACCTCAGGTATGTAGTTTAAAGAGTTCTTGTATCTCTCACTCACCTCATCTGTACTTAGATCTACAGCATAACCAACACACAGTATTTACGTAGTACCAAGCAGCTCAAACCAAGTCTTCATGATTAAAATTACCATTTTTAATATAGTATTTCCTTACCTTGCAATTGAAGTCAAAACATGTTATGGAAAAGTCTTTCAGATTATATAGATTTCATGCAAAAGCAGACAGGAAATATTTAGTAAAAAGCATTAGAAATGTATATTCATTGCCACGGTAGTTGCTGGCATACAGAAGCAGTGTGTGCACATTTTTGTTAGATATATTCACACTCTTGATTCCAGCACAGTAATCCCTCACTACTTCATGGTTCACCATTTGCAGCTTCAATACATTGCAAGGTTTTTTCCTGGGAAGTTCACCCCCTCTCCTGCCACAGCCCCTGAGTCAAACTGTTACGGTAAAGCGATTTCTCTCTCTTAACTTTCCCTGTTGTGTTCTTTGCAAGACTAGAAATACATAATTTTCACTACCAACAATGCAGGGATACCACAGACCTAAGCTACTCACCCACTGTTCACTCGTTAGGAACGAACAACTCCTAACGATCTTGAAACACTGTTAATATAAAAGCTGCTGTGGCACTGGGCAGGGAATGTGGCCCTGTGCTCCTGCCATGGCCAGGGCGGCCGTCAGGTGGCACTGAGGGGGTGGATGGTATTTACTTATGCAGGAGTTGTTACTTCATGATATTCAACTTTCGCGGCATCTGTCTGGAACTGATACCCTGGGTTATCTGAGGGATTACTGTACAACAACTGGTATGAGATATCAAAGTAAGATACAGCGTCAATTTAAGTATGCATGAACTTATTTTGCCACATTCAGAGAAAGCCAGAATAAAAGAATTTCTCAGTGGCAGGAAAATATGATGAGAATAAAGGCTAACCTTAAAGAAGGGAAGACAGAATAAGTCCAGCACTGGAAACTGTACAGGAAAAGTAAAGAAATGCAACATTAATTCTAATGAATGTCCCAAAACTCTATGAATGAAGGGAATCTGAATGAATGATACTGAACGAGAGCCGTGAGGGATACTGAAAAACACTGAATGAATACACCACAATGAAAGAAGCTGCTTGAACTCAGTCATTCCAATTGGATAAATACAGCATAAACCAATATTAGTTCAAATTGTGCCCAGTCCTCAGTCACGCATCAGCAATTGTACACCTCATTTATGATGGCGTAAAAATATATTTGTTCTTTGGTTGGGAACAAGAGTTGCTTATTGTTTCATCTTAGGCACATTATTTTTTGAAGGAGAAAAATAGCTCATAGACATTAAAATTTAAGCCTTCTACCTTATGCTGAGGAAGCTCTTCTGCTTGCATCGTTACCATATTGATATGGTTACAAACTTTTGTTGGCAGAAATGCTACATGCTAACAGCAACATCCTATTGGAAATTGAAGACATCATAAAATCATGCTCAGAATAAGCTGACAGGAAAGCCCTTTCAAAATAGCTGTGTTAGCAGTGGAGCAATTTTATCTTCAAATGACATACATTTTGGAATTGTATCTTTATAATCTCTGTAAAGCATTGTTAAGAGTGTTTTATGATGATGGCACTGACTGATGCCTCACTGCAAGGCTGAACCAGCACTATCAACGGCCAAGAACATTAGGAGAGTCTTTTCCACCTGCACTAGGCTGTAGCTCATAGACACTGAAGCACATTGCTTGTGATTTCAGGAGGGACACCCCGAATACTGATTTTTTTTTAAAAAGTTTTATTTCATTGTGCTTGCAGGGCAAATATCATGGTAATCCCATGCATATAGCAGTGATCATCTCAAACTGCTTAAGAGAAGAAAGAAGAATATTGGCTGCAGCTAGCATGCCTGTACAGGTAATGAATTACATTTCATTAATCTGCTTCATGTTAATCTGCTCACATGCTTTTAAGACCAAATCCTGCTCTCTCATTCCACTGGAATGATTTGTGTGCACTAGGAGTTGCCAAATGTTCCCCTTAAAACTCATGTTTGAACTTCATTAGTGGCTCTACTGCTGCAAACATTGCTATAAGGGACTTCTATGTCGCAGCTAATCTTCAAAGACTTTAATCTGTGAGAAAGGCTTTAAAGAGATTATTCTTTGCAAAACAGATGTGTGTATTTTAAATTATGCAATGCATTAATTCATATTAACTATGGAATGCAAAAGACATTGCATCCAATATGTTGCAAAAGCATTGATGCTTTTTATGCTGGTTGAATAAAAAAACCACCCTGGAAAACAACATATAAAACTTATGTTTGGGAAATCGTTACGTGTTTAAAACCCATAAAGAATTTATAAGTCAAATGCCTTATTTTTAATCACCTGTGGATGTAATACATAATCCAATGTGAGTCTTGTGGCATGGGTCTTTTTCAGGAATCTAATAATCTCACTTTCTTTGATTTACTACATGTTTAATGTCTGCAGTATACCCACACCCTTTCACCTTTTGGATTTCCAAGTTAAAACTGCATTTTTTTCAAATCTGTAGAACTAAACAGACCTGTGTATTTATAGCAGTCTCCAGCTGGTTGAACACTGGCTTCTGAATTCCCTCTCCATGCTGGAACTTGAAGAGCAGTTACTATTACCCATTATTACTCATCCACCAATTATCTGTTCAATGTTTTGCAGGGGCCACTAGAAAAGTCTCTGCAGAACTCTGTGGTTTCAGAACGTCAAAGAAATGTAGAACACAAAGTGTCAGCCATCAAGAACAGCGCTCAGGTAGGTTTTTTGTCCTGTTTGCTGATTTTCACACAGACATACCTGAACTCACTTTAAGCTGGGTAGTACAAAGACGTCTGCTAACAAAATGCACTAACTATTTTCCATTATTCCAAGGATATCTGCCCAGACTAGCTACCCAGGACATACCTGGATACTCAGGTGTTAACAGCTGCTCTAGGTTCAGTGTCAGAGGAGCTACCTGTTTTTAGGTTATCACACTCATCCCTATGCATGTTGGAGGCAGGCCACTGAGTCCAGTAAGAACATACCAACTGCCTCTAAAAAGATGTGAGGCTCAGTAAGTGTATTTCTGCAACTTCACCTCCTTTAGCTGGGTCAGCAGGAGCTAACCTTCATGACCTCTGAGTCACTTACTGAGTTCTTCATAAAGCCGAAGGCTATGTGACATAATTATGTGGTTTGGAGACATGAGGGGAGAAGAAAATTGGGAGCTGATGGTAACCATTCTCCAAGAGTTTCTCATACCATTGCAGGGCAGAGCTGGGCTGAGACAAACCTGTAGCTATGTCCCACAGAGACCTTGAAAGCTCTGTCAGAGAATACCCCACTGTTCAGTTTAAGGCAGGATAAGGACTCAGATTACCTATGGCTTTTTCTGTTATCCCAGATGCACTTTCAGCTTTGCAACAATCTCAGTGTAGATATTATAGTGAAAATACCTGTCCACATAAGAACATAAATACCTGTCCATACAAGAACAACACTTCTGGTATACAGGAAAGAGGTCCTACTAGCATTCTCCCATCAGCGTCTCCTTTTGTGGGGAAGATGCGTTAGAGAGTTCAAACCCTTAAAAGGATACAGCTAGTTTTAGAAAAATGTAATACTAGATCTCTATCTGGTATAAAGCTATAAGATAAGAGTTGTGGAGCGAGAGCAGACAAAACAGCAGCAAAACATGCTGCTCCTCCTGCCTGTGTGGGGAAGCACAGCCACCCCTGAAAGACCAGGGGAAAGGAGAACATTTTCTAGACGCCGGGTTTTTTTACCATGTAATTAAGTTGAATACGGAAATTAGCCAGCTCCTCGTGTAAGTAATTTCTTACCATACACTTTAGTCTCCAAAATAAAGAGTAAACCAGAATGGCTAATTTTGTGTGTCCTAAATTATCAAACAAGTTTTTATATTTTCACAGACTCATTCACAGACATGCACATCTCAGGGAAGTCAAAAGGATTGCTTATGAGTTGTTGGCAAAATCAGGGCTTCCTTTAAACACCACAGAAATAGACCTTTAAAGTAAAACAGATAATTTCCTACAGTTTTATTTTCCTTCTTTTGATGTGCTTTTTTGAATTATCGTTGATTGGCTACTAGAAAATACCTTCTAAATTTTTTGCAATACCTATGAAAAAAAGGAACTCTTGCAAAAGACCAAAACAGCAAAAATGTTTAATTTCGTTACCCAAATTCTTAACTAATTCTGTAAATTAATTATGTGAGCTCTTCTCCCATCTCTGACTCCACCTTTTTTGGCTTTGCACACCCCATTTCAATTTCCATTTAAGTCAATACAGAATTATCCGTTTGAGATACTTTAAAGTTTCAAGAAGAGAGTAACATTATTGGCATAATAATTTCAGTTTATCTCAGGCTAAATGTAATAATTTCTACTTTAGAGTATGTCATTGAACTTGCAAACCAGAAGGGGTAAAACTATCAACTACTGTTGACTGCAGGAGAGAGGATAATACTTGACTTCCTAAACAACTAAAATAAATCTTTAGTTATGAATGTGCATTTATAATTTGATAATCTTTTTTAATGTTTACTAGATAGTAAACCACAGCTCCCAGAACTTTTCAGGGGTTTTCAAGTGATAGGAAAGGAAAATACATCCTACATTACGCATTGGTCTTTTTTTTTTTTTCCCTGGAAAGATGACTGACCAAGATGTGAAATACTTGGAAGACTTGCAAGAGGAATTTGACTTCAGATATAAAACAATACAAAGCTTAGGTAAGAGCCTTTATATGTACTAGTTTTTAGATTCTCTAGGAAATGGCCAATTCTGCAGCTAGACTCCAGTATCAGGGAGTTTTCTGTGTTACCCAAATAATATATGTAAACATAAAAATGGATCTTCAGATTATATAAAATGCCATAGTCCTGGAACATAATGACTCTTTTGGGTTTAAGAGGGTAAAGAGGATCTTGTTAAGCAAGTGTAGTTATTTTCTATGGATAAGCTGCATAATGGCATGAAAAGTAGTACAGTTCTTAAAGAACCTGTTTTTTAATTTCCTCACCTTTGACATGTCCCTTACTTGGCAGAATGTGGAAGAACCTCTTATTTCTTAGAGTTGTGCAAACCTGATTTTTCTAGCCTCTGACTTGGCTTTCTGTTCTTTTTTGACTACAGTGGTGATAACCAGCTGGTAAGCACTCTGACTGCATGTTTGACCAGCCTGTGATGGTTGAGATCTACACAGGGCAACAGTCCTTGTATGATCTCTTTCAGAAAAGAAACTGGGGTCTGCTTGTGTCTGCTCAGATATCTTGATATGTATTATGTTCCTTTCAACATGCAAAGATACTGGGCTTGAAATATGCAAGTCCTTAAAAACATCAATCCTGCATGTTTAAGGCTGGATGTGGTGTGACCACCAGAAGAGATCAAGGGGTCACAGTTTAATGAGTAACAATCAGGCCAATCATAATTATTGGCCACACAGATGATTAAAGGCTGCCCCACCTGCAAAATCAAACACACATACAAAAATGACTTCCAGGGCTTAAAATTTCACTGTGCCACAACTACTCTACACCAGCGCAGCCAGCTTACAATCTGGGTGAGCAATTGCTGTGGCTGAGCTGTGACAATCACTTACTTGTCTGCCTCTATTGAAACGTGTGTACTCTAACACAATGGGAAGACATCGGTCCAGAGCTTAGAAGAGACACAGTTGGCACCAATTTCTTTTTTGAATGTAGCTTTAAAAATGCAAGAAAAGCAAAAGGTGGGGGAAGGTGAGGGTGGGGAAGAGCTGCATATGAAAGAGCATGGGGTAAGCTTAGGGACGCTTGAAACTAGTGCATGATCCAGAAAAGGATGCAAGTTAGAGAGAGGGGGAAATACCTAGTGATCAGTATTCCTGGCTGCTGAAATCCCCACAGTGATGAACACTTTATTTCAAATGCCTAACCTCCATTCTCTCAGCCAGACGTCGGAATTCACACTGAGTCCAAAGAGCTTTAGTCTAACTGCTGACACCAGGAGCATATTTGTGTGCACAGATCAATCACTGATCCAAGCCAGATGTACATAATAAACATGAGCATGCACCTGAATGAAAAATGTAGAGGTTTCTAGGTCTCATCCATATGTTTTCTGCCTTTCCATGTTCCACATACACATGTAAAGGCAGGAGCCATAAAACCTTATGTTAAACTTGTTCTGAAGGTAGTCCTTTCCAATTAAATACACTGTTACATAATTTACTGGCGTCCACAGTTTATTTTTTCACTAGTTCATGCTGCAGTCTCATCGTGGATTTTTCCTCTCCTCCCTTTATAAACACGCACACGTACCCACACACCCACATTTATACCGGTTTTTTTCATCCTCTGCAGAGCAGAATGACAAAAACAGCGCCCTCATTAAACAGGAAATGTTGGCGTTACAGGCGATGCTCAATACTTTAGACTACAAGAGAAAGGTTAGTGTTTTGTCATTTGTGGTTCATCTCCTTTCTCCCCCTATTCCCACACCAAATACTCAAATGTGTATGTGTGCCTTTCTAAGGTCTCATCTCAGAACAAATTACACAGGGGTTAAAAATCCACAGAATTTTTGGGTAAGTGTGGGTGATTTTGACTTGCAGTTAAGAAATTTGCAATTAAGTAACAGTCAATGAAAGATACAGTTCTGCACACCTTAGAGGCAATTTGAGTCCATGGTTATTTTTTTTATGATTAAAGCAAGCATACAAAAAAAAAGCAAAGTACTGTATATGATGCAAAACAAAAGAACTTTTTGAACTTCACAGTGCTTGCAAGTGTCAACATCTCAACTTGCAAGCACTGTGAAGTTCAAAAAGTTCAGAGGTGTCATGCCCACAAAGAATGCAAGAATCTTCTCTCTCCTCAAAACAACAACAAAGTTTTACTGAAGAAGAGTTCATAGAGATTCAGGATTAATTCCAAGTACAATGAGTGATGAATCCCGTCACTGAAGCACTAGGAACTAACTATGGTTACTTTCAAAATAATTTAAAAACTCCCAACATTATCAGCACTGTGTTATTGCTGAAATTTGTGGCTGTTGCCTGTGGTCAGTCTGTGACACCTTTCCTATTTTACAGGAAGTACTCAGTAAAATAGGGCGTGTGATTCATGAAATCGATATGCTTATGAGCAACATGCTGACTGAAGAGCTGCTGGACTGGAAGAGACGGCAGCAGATTGCCTGCATTGGGGGTCCTCTCCATGGTGGGCTCGATCAGCTCCAGAACTGGTAAATTTACCTTGAGCTTGTGTTTCCACTGAAAACCACAGGAAGTCTGCTGCATTTGAAATGATCAGTCCTTCAGATCAGCTGCAACAGCAGCAAATTTATTAGCAGCTAAGCAAGTAAATAACTAAATGTTCAACTTGGTTTGGTGGACAACATTTGCTATTCAGAATTAATAATATACCAGTGAACTGCTGAGCCTGACTTGTGGCAGCCACTCATTTTTGGGTTTGACAGCTGTGCCAGATATATGATACTGTCTCGGGAGTTTTGCTTGAGTAAGAATGGTGCAGACTGAGTTTGTCATTGAGAACAGTGGGAGTTTTGTCTAGGCAGGAGCAGGGTGAGACTTTACGCTCTGACTCACTAGGTACATCATCCCTCCAGAACTTCGAAATATCCAGGAATTCTATGGCAGTGGTCTGTGTGGTGGCAACTCTAAAGTGATTGCAAATTAAGAGAAAATAGCATTATATGTAAAGAATAATGCAGCCAGAGAATGTCAACATCCTGGTTGTTTCTCTCCCATCAAACTTAAAGAAAAGATGAAGTAAAAATTAAGAAGTAAAAAGAAAGGAAAACCTTTTTAGGATTTGAAGAAAAAATTATTTTTTTTCCTTTTTGTATACGTGTGCATGGGTTTTGATTGTTTGAGTTTAGGTTTTAGGGGGGGTTTGTTTTGTTTTAACGGAAGTATTTGTAAATATTATTCTTTCAAATAATACATTTTGCAAAACTTCTGAGCTGCAGGAAAGAATTAATATTGGCACAAGTACCCAGCATGTAAACATCAGGACCATGTATATATTTCTTCCAAATTGTCACAGACAGTGTTGTGTTGTTGCAAAAATATTTATACATTCGAAAATAAAGTAGGTAATTTGTCAAATGTATAAATATACTCCTGTAAACAAAAGATGAATGGAGTGAGTTTGGGTAAAGCTAGAAAGCACTAATCAATACTGATCCTGAATGCCCGAGCAAGAACTTCAGAAGTCCTTATATTCTAAGAAATGGCTTACACAAAAGACTACAAATTAATTCTTTGTCTTGCTGTAGTTTTACACTGTTGGCAGAGAGCCTCTTTCAAGTTAGAAGGCAACTAGAAAAACTGGATGAACTGTTGACCAGACTGACTTACGACGGGGACCCTATTCCTGTGCAAAGACCTCAGCTGTTGGAAAAAGTCAACTTTCTGCTCTACAATCTTTTCCGGAAGTGCGTAAGGAATTGTTGATGTACAGACCTTTACCTCAGCTGATACAGTGAGACCATACTGTTCGGAATTAAAAAGAAAAAAAGAAAATATTAAAAAGTTTGAGTGTCTGAGGATCTTAATGACAAAGTTCCTAATATAAGAAGCATGTACAGCTGTCATCAAAACTCCTAGAAATTGAAGGTGCCAGGCAGCATCTTGTGGATAGCAGTTAAGGGTTTGTGATAAAGTTCTGACTGTATGTCAGAAACCCACTTATTTTATTTGGAGTTATGTACATTCTGCCGAGAAAAGTTGTGGGGCTTTGTGTTTGTTGTTTTGCTTTTTTTAAAGTGTTCCTTATCTCGCCTCTTCTCCCTCAACACATTCTTCCTGCTCTCCTCCCCATTCACTCTTCCATTAATAGATAATTATAATTTTTCTTGCTTTTTATAGTGGCTATTCTAGAGATACACTACAACTGATTACCTGAAATCAAAATGTGCTCACTTGTTTTCACAGAATATTCTGAGTTGGAAGGGACCCACATGGATCATCAGGTCCAACTCTTAAATGGCACCACTGCCTCCCTGGCAGGAATCAAACCCCCAGCCTCCCGCATGAGAGATGGGGACACTTACCACTATGCTAAAGTGGATTATTTTTGGTTTTATATATATTTTTTTAAATATTGAATGCTTGTTTAATTTCATTGGAGCCATTCACAGTGTATTTTCATACTTCTTTATGATTCTGATAAAAGTTCATAAGACGAAGAATTTTATCAACCTTGTATATATGACTATAGAATTTGTTTTGATTTCCAATGTGTTCCAAATATCTGTTTCTTATGGAACAATTCAACTGTAAGTTAGACTGCTGGCTGGGTCATTTTGAGAACTCAGTTGGAATGCATAGCTCCCACTTCGGCATCTGTAGATTAATAAGTCTTTCAGAGGTACCAGCACTACTTTCCTCCCCCCAGTACAGCTTTTTGTTTATGCATATTCCTAAAAATACGTTTTGCTTCTTTCCTCTCAGTTCATTCGTGGTTGAAAGGCAGCCCTGCATGCCAACTCATCCCCAGAGGCCAATGGTTCTTAAAACATTAATACAGTTCACTGTTAAATTAAGGTAAGGAAATCTGATATAAACTCCTTCATTTGTGTCCAGCATTTTATCCCAGGAGAATCTGGTAAGCAAAGCAGACCAGCTTGTGTTAGGGATCCTTTTAACTCTAGGGAGGTTTTCTGGAATGGGGATATAAAGTCCGCAGAACATGTCATGCAGAACAAGTGGCAATGAAGGGTAAAATAGCATGAGGAAGGAAGGCATATTGTGGCCAAAAGTCAGCACCTTTGAGGCTCTATATGTACTGAATTCTTGTTTACATGACTTCACAAACTGAGTAAACAATGATCCATATCATACAAGCTGACTTCAGAATACTCAGAGCCACTTCTGCACAGAGGAAAGAAAAACTACTCCATTTTGGGGGGCTCTGGTGAATCAACAAGAAGTTATTTCTCTCCCACAAGCTCCTTGCCTGACCTTGTCAAAGAGCAAAGATTGGAGAGGAACTCTCAGCTGATTTCCACCTCACAGCAAAAAGAATGCCTGGAGATCAGGGGGGGTGAAAAAAGGTACATGGAGGAAAGTACACATACATCTGTGGTGCGGTCAGAGATTATACAAATCCATCTCCTCATTATTGATTCCTTGTTGTCACTCCAGCCATTCCCTCAAACATACTAACTTTCCCACATACTTGCAGGAAGTAGAACACTTGCCACTGGAAGAGCCCAGCTCCTCTTTCTGAGTATTCAACCCTGTAAATTGCATTATAATCCTTAATGCCTAATCTGTTTTGAGATTATAATTATTTCTGATACTTTAGCCTGGAGCTACCAGTCTCTACTGTTTTCTGGTGAGAAATTTGTTCAACTAATATTCAATTTTGCATTTTCTCTTTTGAAGGTTGCTAATTAAATTGCCAGAGCTGAACTACCAGATCAGAGTGAAAGCAACTATTGACAAGTAAGAAACCTTAAAGTGAAGATATTCTCCCTCTCCTTACAGAGACAACACAGGGTTTTTTTTCAAGGGTTACCCTATCTGCTCTAAAGTTGCTCTAAAAAGGAAAAAAAAAAAGACAACCAAAAAAACCCAACAAAAATTCAAAACAAAAAACCTCAAACTGTTAAAAGGTCAGTGTAACACCATTTTTTACTTTTTTAATGTGGAAGATTTTTTTTTTAAAGGCTGCTAGACCTAATTGATATTTTCAAATTAGAGGCAAGAAGTCCATTTAAGATTTGTCTCAAGACTTACATAGAATCCATCAGTCTGACATAGCAGCATCACACAAAAGCTTAAAATCAAACTGTATCGCATTTATGGGATAGTTAGCTTTGAAATAGGTACCACATATCTCCAAGGCCTCACCACACACCATCCCCAGTCACAGGTGCCAGCTACTCCCTTCTTCTCCATATTGTGCTCCTGCAAGCCCTAAAAAACACCTTGACTGGAGGGACATAGATATTGGCCCACAAGAAAGAAGGAAAAGATGCAGTGAGGAAGGAGCAAGAGAGAAGCCAGGACTGTTTCTCTCAAAAACTGTGTATTATCCAACAGTAAATAGCAAGATAACATAGACTACTTACATATGGCCAGATGCAAAAGTCTAACTGGACAATACAAGTATCAGTACTTCAGTTGAAAAATTGCAGTTGTATTGGTAATATGAACAAACTTTGAAAGGCAAAAATCTACCATCTCAAGATACATTTCTCAGTATAAGTTATGGCTTACACATTCACTGATTCACAATCTGTTTCCTCCCCCTTCCCCCTCTTCTATTTTAGGAATGTTTCAACTGTAAGGTAAGACAATACAGTATCACAGTTCTTAAATTTTTCAAACATGGCAGTATTTGAATACGGAAGTGTAATGTCCTCCACAGTAATCGTAGATTTGTTCTGTGTGGAACACACGTGAAAGCCATGAACATGGATGAATCTGCAAATGGAAGCTTGTCCGTGGAATTTCGACATTTGGTAAGTTTGACTGCTCTTTTACTGTTGCGTACTTCTAGTAAAGATTTTTTGGAAACCATGGAGGGAGAACTGCATTACTGTCAAGGCTACACTCATTTTCTTTTGCTCCTATACCTCTTTATGCCATTTCATACTTTGTTCAGTAAAATAAGACCGTATATTTTCACAGAAAGGACAAAGCAAATCCTAATTAATACCAGAAAAGGGAAAGACTAATCATGCTGCATTACGCAGCTCCTCAGAAACTGAGTTTAGTTAACCCCTCCCCGACAAAACAAAAACCCAAAACAAACAAACACACCCCCCCCAACAAACCAAAAACACCAAAACCAAACCAAAAAACCCAAACCACACCACCATTGTTGAGAACTAGAACTGAATGCTTCAGATCTAGTAGAAATTACTGCCCATGATAACTGCCTTTTGAGAGACGATAGTACTGCTTCTGTAACTTCTCTGGCAGCCTGGGGAGTCCCCGTTTCTGACTGGAGTCCCTCACCTGTGGTATTTCTGGGGCTTAACCACAGAGGCAGTGCATCAGTGTAGTTTTGCAAAAGGAGATTGAGAATGATAGTCTTTAGTGCTTTTTTATTTTATACACTTCCCAAGCACCTTTATTAATGCTTTGTCGCATTAATGTAGTTTCTTTTAAAAACCTTAAAAAATACCAAGACTCCTCACTGAATTAAATTTGTGAGGCATGGCCTTAGATCCTTCATTACAGTGTATTTGTGTACTGCAAATAAAACCTTATTATACTAAGAGCATCCGGGTTACAAATTATTTTCTTCATATGTACTTATCTCGGTAGTTTCTCTAACACATAAATATTGCTTTCTCTATACAGCAACCCAAAGAAATGAAAACAAGTGCTGGGAGCAAAGGAAATGAGGTTTGTGCATTTATTTTACATGTTGTTTTTGATTACTCTCACAAGTATTTGAGATTTAATTTTATTTAAATCAAAGAGTCATTAAATTTCTAAATATATGCTATGCTTATAATAAGTACAGGACCCAATTTTCATATGCTAGTATAAGTGTAATGGGAACTGTTCAGAACAACTCACAGCAATTTTAATTATGCCTTAAATCTGTATATTAAAAAAGTTACACTAGAAGGTAGCAAGTAATAATTAAATGTATACATGCCTTTCTAAGGTCACCTTTTTGGTCATTTACACTTTGGAAAAAACCAAGCTTTTCATGGTGTTTGTGGAAACAATTTTTCCTGTAGAGGGGCAGTCCTTTAAATATACATTCTGTTGGCCAAGTTCACGGCTGAAGTAAGGCTTGAATTATTTTTGTATCGAAGGAGTTTGCTTGCCTCAGCCAGGACCAAAATCTCACTTAGTTTATGGATGCTCGTCCGAATCCGGTCGTAGGTTCCCCTCTCGTGGTGACACTGTATATGGCACATCAGCCCTGACAAACCAGCAGCTGCTGGGCACCACTACCTGCATTTCAGACACACAAGTACTACCTGGCACATGAGGTGAAAAGGTATCACAAGTGCTTGCTCACTAGCAGAGGAGCTTAAAATCCCTACATTCTTGCTTTGTACAAAACAGATACCACAAGTGTTAACATGAGGACTGAGCCCAGCCCAGGACACTTTGTCGCTAGCAGAGAGCACTCCTGCCATGGCTGTGCTACCCTCCAGGATCCCTCACACCCACACCACCCCCTCTACTGCTTTCCCTGCCCAGTTTCTCCCCCTTTCCCCTTCTTCATCACCTGCACAGCTTTACCCTGTGTCCTGCTTCTCAGCTCTGGCTTCCTATAAAACCATGATTCCCCTGAGTGCCTGTGAAGGTTTGAGGTAAACTGGAGGCTGAGACAAAAAAACCACCAGAGACTCTCCCAGGACCAGAACACCACTCACAGAGGCACCCTTCTCAAGCTTTATGTACTGCAGCTGTGGGAGAGTGTTAACAAGCCCAAAGGCTCTGCAGCTGTGACCTGGGTATTCCGGGGGTATTGCTGGAAATTTCCTCATAGACCAAAGCCAAAGACAAAGATATGGAACATATATACATAATGGAATCACCCTAGGACAGTACCCCAGGTGTCACAGACAGAAGCAGAATCTCAGGCAAGAAAATTACTGCCTCCATCCATTCATTAATAGTTGGACTCGATGATCCTTATGGGTCCCTTCCAACTCAGAATATTCTGTGATTCACCTTCTGTAACACTGGCAGGGGAGAAGGCAGGAGTACCCACAAACTCTAGGGTAGCCATGGACCATCACCATAAATTTGGTATGGCTGTTTGACTGCAAATATCTGCAGATACATATGTGACTGAAGCAAGAGTCAGAACCTTGCAGCCAACAAGTCAGTCTCTGTCAATGCTACCAGAACAATTACTGTGTCCAAAGGTAACTGAAGTCCTGAGGCTTCTAATAGTGCCCCCTACTTATCTAGAACGTTAAATAACCTCCACTGGTTTAATGCATTTCCACACCAATGTAACTGAGGTAGTAAAGTTGTATTGGCAAGTTTAAGAAAAATAAAAAATAAAATCACTCATATCACAACCCAGATAGCTGTAATTATTATACAAGCACAAAGCAAAGGTGTGATCAGCATGGAGAATTTTACCAAACCCTAAAGCAGAAGCTACTTGTGCCTGTTTCACAGTGTGTTTCTGAAAGGAGTAACTCATAACCCGATTAGCAAGACTGAAACTCAAGACTTGCCTCCCAGTTACTTTGCTACTTACAAAGTCATTTACATCAAGACAGGCAAATGCAAAAATGTGGTGCTCTACTTTTGGTACCGTTTTCCTCCCACTTCCACACATTGTGCCTTTAAAGCTATAAAAAACACAGGGCTGTGGAGAATTAGGACAGCTGAGGGTTCGCTGCTGATTTCCTCAGAGTTTCTCCTTGGTGAAGTCAGTCTGTGAAGTGATTATTAGCATGAACTAGGAGTGGATTTTGTTTATTATCAGCAACTATAACAATTTTAAGACTTGGTTTGTTATAGGATGTGTATCCTAAAAGTGTAGTTAAATAAAACTTGCCACATTAAAATGAAGAGCTAGTTCACTTTTTTAGATTTGTCCTTTCACGTAGATGTACCTTTTTGCCTAGATGATTTTTCCAGGAGAAAAATGTACGTTTCTGCAATGGGGCAGGGAGAAGGAGTAGGGGAAGGATAGTGCCACCAACCTTTTTCAACTTTGTATCAGCAGTACAGGTTGAGCTGGATAGGTTCTACCTATATTAAAACATCTTAATTCCTTTGATGGATGACTATTTCGTGTAAAAGCCTTCAGCTCTAAGCTGTATTTTCCCCTCTACAAAGCAGATTTATTATTCAGATGCCTAAGAGTCTGGGCTCTCAATCCCTCATTTATTCAGAATCTTTTGTTGCAGTGGCCTGTACATGTCCTGGAGGAGATGCTCAGTGGGAAAGATAAGGCCACGAGGCACTCTGCCAAGGAATAGTTCTATTTTATATTGACTGAAAGCAGATATTTCAGTAAATGGAAGCATTTTGATTTCCAGGTTTTTATTTCTTCTGTTTTTTAAAGACAAAACTGACAAACACATGATGGGAAGGGAAAGAACAACAATAAAGAAAACAGGAAAAGGACAAAAAGATTTTTATACTTGGAGTTCTGGGCATGGAAATGTATTTTGAAAGGTGTTTCCTAAGATTTACTTAGTATTTATGATTTAGGCCTCTACTCCTTCAACTACTAGTACCATCTAAGTACACAAAACAAACCTCTGTTCCTGACTGAAGGCACACTTGTCATAAAAGCAATGGCTTTTTTGTTTCTAGTTTGTTTCTCCTTGAAGTTTAATGTCTCTGTTTAAAGTAGAATTGTCTATCAGTAAAGAAACTTTAGGAAATTTGGAGACAACCTCTATCAGACACACAAAATTGTCTATTAATTTTTTGTGTCAAATCTGCATTTAAAAGTACCATTTTAGGAAAAGTTTCAAGATAATGCTTTAACAATATTAAGGGGGTTATTTTTACGTTCATCAGAAAAAAATACCAGACTTCTGGACTAATTTAACGTCAGAGTTTAACGAGCAAATTTTGTTTTCTTCTTTTCTTATGTATTTGGTGTGTGTTTTCTTCCCAAGAGTAATCTCAGCAGTTGGATCACTAAAATAGTGTTAAATGCCAACTGTGCATTCACAATTTTATAACTTCCTTACTCCCTCAGGGCTCTCACATGGTGACCGAGGAACTGCACTCCATCAGCTTTGAAACACAGGTCTGCCTGTATGGATTGACTATAAATTTGGAAGTGAGTATTCTAGACATATTTTCTGGGGCACGAATAAAAGGCATTTTCCAGCAGTTTGGAAAAGAACAACCACGTTGGGTCAGACCACAGGTCTGCCTATCCTAGATGCCATCCTCAGTGGCAACCCCAAGCAGATGCAAGACTTCCAGAACTTCTGGAAAAGAAGCGTAAGCTTTGGGAAGGAAAAGGGGGCTAAAAAACCCCAAAGCACAACACAGCACTAACACTTTCCTCAGCAGCATTTACATACTGCATTCATTCTTTCCACCAGACCAGCTCTTTGCCTGTGGTGATGATTTCCAATGTCAGCCAACTGCCCAATGCATGGGCTTCTATTATTTGGTACAATCTGTCAACCAATGATCCTCAGGTAGGTCTTCAGGATGCAAGTACTGACTTTCTGCATTTTTGCATTTCTATTATTTGGTTACTAAATACATAAATTATAAAACTTTCATATTTTCCTCTTAAACTGGCCTTACTTTCTTCACATATACTGTTAGCAGCATCACATTTCAATGTTGTTCTCTTTATCTTTTGTTCCCTGCCCAGACATAAAACCACATGCATCCATGCACTTTCCTTTTTGTATGCTAAAGTAGTAGTTCTTAAGCTAAGGAAAGGTGACAGCCCTTCTTTACCTTCTCTAGTTTGAATTTGTCTTTTTTGGGTGCAGATGACCAAAACTAGACCTGTTACAGAGTACAAAATTCTACTGGTGCAATTCAAAACCATCAAAGTGGGCATATAGGTGGGTCTGTAATGTATTTAAGTGGTTCTTTCTCTCATGCATTTTATAGGGGCTGGTTATTTCTGTGGCAGAGATAATAAATGTTAAGTAGCAACTTCTGGTATCTCTAACTCTGAGTAAATGCAGAATCACTCTCAGGCTCTGTCTCAGCCCATATTTTAGATTCAGTCACTGTATTTGCAGATTATAGAATACTGCTGTCAACAGCTCTCAGGCTTTCAGTGAGGGATTAGTGGCAGTTACACAGATGTTTGGAAGAGGGTAAGGGTCAGACAGTTTACCATGGAGAGTTCCTAAGAATGATGGCAGGCTGGACTGTGTTATCACTCTGTGATACACCAAAGAGATTTTGCACAGTCTTCAGTACATTCATTATGTGTACAGTCAAGAAACCAAATGAAAATCAACGATAAGCCGAATGATTCAATAACATATCTCTATATCAGTATGTAACAGTTTAAGGTTTCCCTGCACCAAACATTAAAGTATAGTGAGAATGTCTGCGTTTTTTGGACAGGATTTAAGCATATTTTCATTGTCTTTACACATGATGCTACCAGAAGCATAGCAGGGTATTTTATCCAGCAAGATGCACACATGGACTCTCACCCTACAGCTCAGCTCAGGCATCCAGGTGGACCTAGTGGGTGGCTGCAGGTGGGAGGGCCCAAACATTTGCCCCAGTGTTTCCCATACACACAGAGCTCACTTTCAACACTTCCAGATTCTGCTCAAGTACCTGCAGCCTCCTTTTACAGCCTGCAATGTATTTCATGGATTCTGTTGCAGAATTTGTCTTTCTTCAACAACCCCCCTGCTGCCACTTTAAGTCAGCTTTTAGAAGTACTGAGCTGGCAGTTTTCATCATATGTCGGTCGCGGACTCAATTCGGAACAGCTCAACATGCTAGCAGAGAAACTCACGGGTAAGTGTGTAGAAACATACAGGTTTTATTTGCCTTTGGGTTCTTATGTTTGGTAGTTACAGGTAATGACTTTAAGCACATGTCATGGTTTAACCCCAGCTGGAAACTAAGCTCCATACAGCCACTTACTCATTCCCCCACAGAAGGATGGGGAGAGAATTGGAAGGGTAGAAGTGAGAAGAATCAAGAGTCAAGATAGGACAGTTCAATAGGTAAAGCAAAAGATACACATGCACACAAAGCAAAACAAGGAATTCATTCACTACTTCCCATCAGCAGGCAGGTGTTCAAATTGGAAATCAAGGCTGGATCAGTTACTTGAGAAGATAGATTCCATTACCCCAAACATCCTCTCCTTCTTCCCTCTAGTTTAAGTGCTGAGTATGTCACAGAATCACAGAATCCAGCTAGGCTGGAAAAGACCTCTGAAATCACTGAGTCCAACCTTCATTGCCATATGGTGCAGAATATTCTTTTGACCATTTAGGATGAGCTGTCTCAGCTATGTCCTCCCCCAGCTTCCTTAGCACTCCCAGCCTACTGACTGGTGGGGTGGGGTGAGAAGCAGAAAAGGCCTTGGTTCTTTGTAAGCTGTATTACCAACACTGTTCCCAGCACAAATCCAAAACACACTAGCAACTGTGAAGAAAATGAAATCAGCCGCACCCAAAACCAGCACGGCATGACCTCCACTTCCAGAGCTGGTGTCAAAAATGTGACAATCATATTTTTTTGTATTTAAAGAAAAGCAAGCATCAGCTTATTCTTATCACAAAGGAATTCAACTTTTGAACTTCCAGGCTGCTCAAGTGAAGAAAGAGGGCATCAAAATCACACTGAACTGTGATGTTGTTTTGCTTCCTTTAGCAAGTAATTATCTCGTGCATCTGAAATCAAAAGGAAGTAATTTTTGCTTGCTTATGAGGTTTGGTTTGGGTTTCGTTTCATTTTAAGTACCTGTCCTTGTGGGTCTGTTTGCTTCTGGGACCCATTCTTCACTGGTGTCAGCACAGCAAAGAGGCCCTGTAACCTCAACAAGATGAGCTATTGAATACCCTGACCCAATTGTCTCCAGAAGGGAGAGGCCTTAGGGAAAGCTGAGAAGTCACACTTGCGCAAAATCCCAAAACTAGCATGTAGTCCTGCAGACACTAAGCGCCAGACTACTTCAGGTAAATATTCCCACAACTGCCCTTTATCAGGGATACAGAAAAACTGGTCTACAGCCGCTTAGCACACCCCTCTTCAAATCTGGATGTACTTCTACCCACACACCCCACCCAGCTATACAGATGTTAAGTTATATCTATTTCAAAACTTCAGGAGGAATACATGCACCACTTGTCCTTTCTTTTTTTTTCAGGACAACCAGTCAGTTACAATGATTATCAACTATCCTGGGCAAAGTTCTGCAAGGTACAGTTCCAGAAGTAAAACTAGACTGTTACTTCTTTAAACACCCTCACGCATACGCACCTCAGCTACTGATAAGATTCCCACTGGCCATATGTGGGACTTGCAGCTCAGCACAATCAGATCCTTTGTAAAAATTTAACTAGGAAAATAACATTTCCAGAAGTTTAAAGCTTGGACTAAGAGCTCTACTTACTTATATTGCTACAGATAACAGAAACTGTCCTTAAAGTGTGCCTAGGGTGCCCTATATAATTCTGTAAATGATCAATTGTCTTATCAGAGCACGTAATATATTTTTCATAAAGCGTAAGTAATTTTTTCGATATGCTCAGTTGTGACTTAAATTACTTCAAGACAGTCAATATATACAGTAACTTTGATGAGCAACAGAGAATTTATTGATAAAGCAGGATAAATGTATTTTAGTAATGCTAACTACGTGGTTCAAACAAGTGTAGAACCTTGGAAGGAAGTTCAACTCTCTTGTTATCATTTCACAATCAGGAAGTAACAACAAATATTTTGGGGGGTGTTTTTTCCCCTTGAAAAATTAGATGCTTCCAATGCATATCTTAAAAATCAGTTGGTCTTATGTCAGGCTGACACAGAGATGTTACTCAAAACCACAGTTCAAACTGTCATTCTCACTTGAACAAACTAGCTTGTTCTTAATAAACTCAGATAACTATGGCGTGTGGATTTTGGGTAACAACACTCTTACAATTCTCTTCTTGTGCGTGTTGGGTTTTTGTGTGTTTTCTGGTTGTTTTTTAAACATTAGGAACATTTGCCTGGAAAGTCTTTTACCTTTTGGGTTTGGCTTGAAGCCATCCTGGACTTAATTAAAAAGCACATTCTTCCTCTTTGGATTGATGGGTAAGTAACAAGGAAACTGCTGTATATTGTTCTCCCTCCACTTTATCCTTTACTACTCTCAATTTTAGCAATGCAGAATGAGTTTAACACCTCCATCTCCCTTGTCCCATTTATACATAACTTCTGGAAATATTTACTAAAGTGGACCAACACTGAATCTCTTAGAACCTCAGGTTTAAATCTGTTCTTCAGTTCTGTCTATACAGTGACTATATACAATGTATTTTATCAGGATTTGTAGTACATTGAGCTCACTGCAGTACTCCACCTGTAAATCACATGAAGCTTTGGTCATAGTCTCAAGGCCTTATAAAGCTTTTGTAATCAGGTTTTGAACACCTATATAAAAGTCTGGCCAGAGCTCTGGGCAACCTGATCTGGTGAAGGGTGTCCCTGTCCATGGCATAGGGTTTGGAACCACATGATCTGTAAGGTCCTTTCCCAACCCAGGCCCTTCTTTGATTCTATGCATTGCACAGATCAAAGTCTGTATTGTGTTTTCAAAAGTAAACCCACCATTTCCTTTTACACTTCAGGTACGTAATGGGATTTGTAAGCAAAGAGAAGGAACGAATTCTGCTCAAAGACAAGACACCAGGAACATTTTTATTAAGGTTCAGTGAGAGCAATCTGGGTGGAATTACCTTTACTTGGGTAGATCAGCTAGAAAATGGTAAGTGTAACTAAAAAAATAAACCCAACCAAACCAAAACCCAACCCAAACGCAGAAATACACCTATAATACAGGAGTTAAGTTTTCTTTGGTTTCAAAGTAAAATTTATGTGTATCGTGTCTTAGTATTACTGGTTTTGGGCAAGATACGAGAATCATATTTTTTCAAACACAGACCAAAACTCTGACAGTCTACCTCTCAGTTCTTTATATTAACTAAGCTCTTTAGAGGTGTACTTGCTTACTGCAGGCTTTAAATTTGTTCCAGCATGTGCAGAAATGAAATATTGAAAGGCACTGACATTGGTAAAACCTATGCAAGTGTAAACTTCAACAGAAAGGCTAAAATATGTTCCAACTGACATTGTTATCTACTGATTACCAGTGGTTATGGTGTGTTTGGTTTTTTACAGGAGATGTAACATTTCATTCAGTGGAACCCTACAACAAAGGTCGCTTATCTGCCCTGCCTTTTGCTGACATACTGCGTGATTACAAAGTCATTATGGCAGACAACGTTCCTGAAAACCCTCTGAAGTATCTGTATCCAGATATTCCCAAAGATAAGGCCTTTGGCAAACACTACAGCTGTCAGCCAAATGAAGGTTGGTCTCCACTTCTCTACCTACCCTTTCTGCAAAGCAGCTGCAAAGTCGAGAGGCAATTTGAGGAATGTGGGGAGAGGAAGAAGAAAACTGATTAGGATGCCTCCTGTAATAGTAATCTTTAAGGGAACTGTTTTAACACATGTCTATCATTTAGACAGTTCCATTTTGCAAATATATCCCTAGTCATAGAGGTTACAGTAGAGGTGATGACAATATTTAAAAGAAGCTAAGAAATAAATCTTAGGGTAGATGGAGACCAAAAAAAAAATGGGATTTCTTTCCCCTGACGCATTAATGATGCGGAGCTTGGGTGTTCAAAAGAGAGGAAACTGAAAAGTCATCCTGCTTGCGGGCTTCATAGTTGTGTTATACTGTAGCATGCTGTCTCTAAGTTCAAGAACATTCAGTATTTTCCAAACAGCTTGGAAATCCCACTTCATTTCATTTCATTCAGTGGAAACATATAGCGAAGCTTGCTTATCTGCACTGCCTTTTGTTGATATACTTCACAATTGCAAAGTTATTATAGCTGATCATGTTCCTGAAAACCCCTGGCAACTGCAACGGAAAATGAAAAAAGGCTAGACAAGAATGCTCCAAGTACATTAAGGCCCACACCATTTTTTGTCCAACATACAAGTCAGATCATTTTTAGATAAAAATCATGCTCTCAAACAAAAAGCCCTGAAACCCATAATTTTTTAGTAGATAATGCACATTCGTCTGGATTTTCCGCATCAAAGGTTACAATTCCATTTGAACTCAAATTGCTACACAACTCAACAATATTTGGAGGCTACAATTTTTTCCTCTTCATTTTAATTCGGTGGACTTTGACTAATGCTCCAACCCTCTAAAATTTTATGCATATGCTTAATTTCATGCAAAAGACTTTGCTGAAGCTGTATCCTTAGAGACAGAGCTCCATGCAAGCATTTGCAGAACTGAAATCCAGAGGCTGAGAGTACCAAGCTTATAGAAGTGTTTGTATATTGCTTTTGAAAGCCTAACGTGATCTCTTTGATCAGTTGTGGTGTTATATTCTGAGGTGGTGATTCATATCAAGGTAGCACAGACAATTATGTGATTAAGACCTGAAGTCAATGACTAATCTCAGGAATTCCCCTCACTTTTACGGCTGTTTATTTATGCAGAAACAGGGACTTTTCAATTTATTACAGTCTTTATTACTTAAAGCAGATAATAAATGTCAAGTAAAATATAACATTACTAGATAATATTTAATTTCTCTAATATTTATTTTAGTCTCAAAGCCCTCAGATGGAGGAGTCAAGGGTTATGTTCCTTCTGTATTTATCCCAGTCTCTAAAATGTAAGTATCCATACAGATGTACTAAACTGTTATTTTTATATAATTTACATTCCACTTCAGAATTTTTCCTGCCTCCCTTTCCTGGACTTTTTGAAAATGCACAGAAATACATAGAAATACACAGTGTGTTTTCATTTGTCCAAGGGCTGCTAAACACAAAAATGGGAAGTAAAGAACTTCACCTGTACAGTGCTTTTCTCATTCATGTGGCAAAACATATGTAAGAATTGAATGTACATTTTATGGTACTCTGATATGCTTATCTTTCACTGTCTCCTTTTTCTGTCCAGCAGCTGATATTAGGGTCAAGGGAAAAGAGGATAAACCTGACTATCTCCTACATTTTTAAGTGTACAGCAGGTTGGCATGTGCTTACAGGGCCACCAGCAAACCCAAGTACAAGCTTAACTAACTTAAGAGACAGTCACCGTATTCCACTGGTATGCATGAAGTTAGAGGGACATTTGTCTGAGATTAATTTTGTATGTTTTGGTTTTGCTTGTCTTTTTTTTTTTTTTTTTAGCTTAAACGATTCTACAGAACCACATTCTCCATCAGATCTTCTTCCAATGTCTCCAAGTGTTTATGCTGTGCTGAGAGAACATCTGAGTCCCACAGCCATTGAAAGTGCTGTAAGTGTTGTAAACTTTTCCATTCATTAGTTAATACTGGATAAGCAGAACACAGATGTTGGTTATAAAAAGGCTGCTTGCACAATTGTGAAAGAATCCGAGCTCTTATCACTTGCTGTACTGCATTCTGAAACGATGCACACATTTCCTATTCTAAATGGCATAGGATACTGCAAGTATCTTGGAAGTGGTTTGCTACACAGAACTGGCCAATGAATCATGAAGGCCAGATCCAAGAGTTCTTACACAAGCAAAGGCTTTATATTGACAAATACATGACAGTTACATTCATTCTGTAAATAGCAAAAAGGCCTGGACTTGCTCAGAGGAGCTGCACAAGGAACATAGAAATTTCTGATTCAGCAAGCTTGCACAATTTTTTCATGCTGCATGTTTTTGGGTACCAAAGTGCAAAATTAAAAGTCAACTAAAACACTTTCAGCAAAGACAGCTAATATTAACTAAGTACATATAGAAAGATTGGGAAAAGATAAAATATTAAAAAAAAAAAATCCTCTTTTACTTACTGACTGTGAATTGTGTTCTGAATCATCGTGGCTGGGGATTTGTCCAGCAGACTTCTCTCAGGAAGTACAGCAGTGCTTTGCTTTTATCAGCTTTAAAAGAAAATTTCCTTTTTTTAATACTATGTGTTAGTTTTCTGTATGTTCAATGATTTACCATCTTAAAATGGTTCTGTATTTAAAAGCCTGCCAATTGTCCTTCAAATGCCTCTGTGTAAACACTCCTCACCTGTGAACAGAACAAAACTAAACCTTGAGGTAAATTGGGGGCTGAGCCAAAAAAACCCAATAACCACCCACCAGAGGAGCCCTTCTCAAGCTTTATGTACTGCAGCTGTGGGAGAGAGTGTTAACGAGCCCAAAGGCTCTGCAGCTGTGACCTGGGTATTCCGGGGGTATTGCTGGAAATTTCCTCATAGATCAAAGCCAAAGCACAAAGATATGGAATATATATAAACAATGGAATCAGCCTAGGACAGCTTTATATGCAAATAGATGAGTTCTTTAATGTACATCATGTTAATAATCTGTTCAAGGGCAAAATATTTTCTTTTTCTTATACACTTTTTACTTTGATAGCACTCATAACAAATCAGTTATTCAGCTGAAAATTAAATAACCAGCCCCTGAACCAAAATACTGCATTAAAACCTACTACACCCACTCCAAGACATGTCCCTGCTCATTTCTGCTTTGGTTTATTCTTATGAAAAGGGTTCTGACCTTCTAAAACTGCACTTGTGAACTATATACAGATTTGGATATAGATGCAGTTAGCTTCACTTTCATTTATCATCAGGGTCCAAACACTTCTGGTTTCTTCTAACATGCACAGCAAATCTCAAAACAGCTCTGTTCAGAGCTTCAGAGCGAGCCCTGACCATCACTGTCCTTCAGGGTCTTAACCGAGCAAAAAGAATGTGTTTGGTGGCAAACTTAAATACAATCAGTTTGTGATTTTAAAGGTACTAAGACAAGTGGTTCAGTGCTGCTAGATGGTGGGTGATATTTCTGTAGGCTCTCACTAGAAATGTTTTTGAGTTCTGCTAGAAGTTGCATGAGAAAAGTAGTTTTAGAAGATTTTTAAATAATTCCTTCCTGCTTTTTTCCATTCTGTTAACCTCGTTAAATGGAAACAAGGAAAATGTGGAGGATTTTTCGTTATTACCCCAAATTCAGGCAACAATCTACCTGGGTGAAGAGCTAGCTAAGTACAGTAAGCAGACAATCTGCATTATTAAAACAATACTTTTTTTCCAGTACCAGTAAAAAAGCACTGTGTGAGATACAGAAAACAAGAGTGGAATCTGCAGCAGGACAAAATATCTCAGTAACTCAGGCTTAGCAGGATATACTTTCTGTAGTCTTGCTGCATCCCATTTCCCCCTCTCCAGATTCCCTTACCCATACCCTTACCCAGGAAAACAAGACCCCAGGAAGAACCCTGCTATACATATCCATGGCTGCAAGAGCCACAGCAGTTCATGCAAAAATAAAAATGTTTATTACAACTGCTTCCCACGGATTGTTTTCTAATGAGCATTCCGGTAACTTGTAAAGAACTAGAAACAGGATCCTCAGCTCCTTATCAGTGTGTATCACATTGTCAAAGTGACACTGCAGTTACCTGGAGCAAGAGAAGGTTTCATCTGCTGTTACTTTTGAATGTACAGCTCTAAGTGCCATCAGACTAATCTTTTCTTTCTGCTTTTGTTTCTAGCTGAGCTCTCCTTACTCAACTGACTGAAGTTCACATACTGGAAAAATTTGTCATTGTGTGAACACTGGATGAATTAAAGATGTTTTTTTACTGTCATCTTTGTAAATCAGCTTTTGCTGGAAACCATTATGTTATTCTTAGCCCTCTTTCTGTTATCAGTACCATGTGAAAAAAAGGAGATTTCTCCCTAAGGATTCAAGTAGCCTTCTGCAAGTCAGATTTGCAGTTGTCAGTGATAAAAGACCAAATCCTTTCTGGCTTGGAAGTCATTAGTCTTCAGTGGGGTCCCAGCAGAGATAAATTTTACTTGCAGAATTAACTAATGCCATAGAACTCCTGTAAATGTGAGAGCATAAGAACCAAATGGTTTGCTTCCAAAAATAGCATATAACGATAACTAAAGACATTAATGTGTTTGGAGAAATTAGGATTTATTATGCTAAATACTTTCTGTTTAATCATAATCTCATACACCACTGATTTAGATTCTATTTCCAAGCAAAGATTCCCATTCTCCTGAGTTCAAATGTCCCAGAGGTGTTTGAGACATTTTTCTCCGAAGAAGAACTACCTTCAGCATAGATTTTTATCTGAGTGTTAGTAAAATTCCTCTCTCACAAAGCAGTTGCAGAAGTAAATCTATTTGGGCATGAAGCACTCAGATATTACAGCAAGTACTATCAGAAAGTCTACAAATAAACAATCCTGATCTCTGCAGTTTGGGTAAACACCAATTGGGAAACACACTTCTAAAAAACTGAAGAGCTGCAGTATTTGCCAACCGCTGGACATTTGTGCTGCATGACATTATTACATATCTGTTGGAGGCTCATTTAATAAGCAGAATAACTAGATTTTGTATAAATGGTAAATTACCCTTTTAAAACACTCTTTTTTCTTTCAGGCACTCTTTAGTGCTGGGTTTATGTTGTTTGGGTTTGCTGATGCCTTTCTTCTTTTTCCTCTCAGTGTTATCCCTAAAATCTGTGTTAACAGATAATAAACAGGCAATTCCAAGGACACCTACGCAGGCTCAATCAAAATTTAAATCTTGTCTTCAGAATACGTGGTTAACGCGTGCAAAGTTCTTAAAATACAAACCCTTGAACATTTGGACCTTAACTGTTTTCTCGAGCAGGTACAAATTAGACATTTGCAATGAAAACAGCCTCCTGGAATCACTAAGACGTGGATTTTACTTTCATTTCTGCTTTTTCACATGCCCCTTTCACCCATACTATTTATGTTAGCTGAAAGCAAGCGAACAGAAACAGTAATGAGATATTTCTCTGATACATGGGAGTAGATTTCAAAGAAACAAACACATCTCTGTTCGTTGACCTGAGTGATTTCAAGTGAGCTGCATGTAAGAAGTCATTTTCTCTCAGAAAGCATCATGGACGTATAAATAGCGAGAGCACTCCTGTATATAGTTTGGTAACACCTGTAATTTATATAACCAGCATGAATAAATCCAGATTTTGGCTTCAATTTACACAGCTGAACCTCTGTGGAATTTTTTCCAAGGCACACGAAAACAGTCTTGCTGCCTTTCAGTTGATCTCAAGTCTGAACTCCAAGCAGTAACACAGACTTCTAAAGCAACAAACACAACTTCACCTCCCATCGGCTATCACATGCCTTTTCATTCTAACCACTTCTCACAGTCTTAATACAAAGTAAGTAGGGGATATCCTCTATTTTGGACCATCTAAACCTCATAAGAAGGACTGTAAAACGGGACCAGACGTGATACATGAAGCAATCTCCTTCTTCCCTGCCCCGTGTGCAGTGTAACCCTTCAAGGCTCCGAGTATGAATTTCAGCACAATGTAATTGGCGTTACTGAACAGCGTTGTGGATCAGGTTTTGCCATGAAGAGTTTCTGCTATTGCTTTAAAACAGATTTTGCAGGCGGTAGATTTAACATTTTGTTGAAAATAGATATGACTTTAAATAATTGCGGTGCTTTAAAGCAATACTGGAGCAATTTTCTCGCAATTTTCTCTAAGATAAACACATACAGCCCAAGCTTTCTTCCATTAAAAAAGTAAGAATTTTGTCCTACGAGTAAAAATAGGGTTCTCTAGTAAAATGTTGGGGCAGGGGGAAAAACCACACAAAATAAGCGCTTCAGACAGTGCCAGAAGAAACAAAACATCCACATTTAAGTTCTTTTACTATGTTTATACTGTGTTTTTCAGCAGCAAATTTAAAAAGAGCGTCACTGTCCTGTGCTTTGGGTCGTGGTGCATCATCGTGTAACGATGTGCCATGACCTTAATAAAAAGAATTGTGAAAACTGCCAGGTGCCCTTTTCTACAGCTTTTATTTACAGCCGTGTTTATACATATATCCGCTGTTCCATAGAATTCCAGGACACGAAATTTACTCGGTTTTTTCAGGGGGTAAGAACTGCCTCCTGCACCTGAGGGGAGGCGCGGGGCAGGCGGACACACAAAGGAACCACACCGCGTCCAAGCGACGGCAACAGTGGCCTGCAAGGAAAGCGGAATGAAGCAGTGGGCAGCACGACAGCGCTGGGCGCACTGTGCGTGTCCCTGGGCCCAGAACCAACAAGCACAGCTGCCCCCTCCGCCCCCATCGCTTCCCCTCGGGGCCCTTTCGCTTTCACTTTCCCCTTCCCCTCAGCGGCGCCGCCGCTTCCCAGAAGTCACGTGAGCGGCGGGCCCGCCCCGCGCCTGCGCGCTGAGCCGCTGCGCCCCCGCTCCGGGAGCGGGGGATGGCGGGGGCAGCGCTGCCCGGCCCCGGGAGCCGAGCGGGGACTGCCCGGCAACCTTCGGTCCCCGGCTGTGCCGCGGGCACCCGGGAACAACGTGGAAGTGGTGAGAGAGTGTCCGGGAAGGAACCCTGGGATGCGCCGGGAGAGTGTGGCCAGCAGGTCGAGGGAGGTGATCCTCCCTCTGCTCCACAGCTAGTGAGGCCACATCTGGACTGCTGTGTCCAGAACAAGAGATGGAGCTACTGGAGTGGGTCCAGTGGGGTCTGGAGCATCTCCCTTGTGAGGAGAGATTGCAGGAGCAGTTCAGTATGGAGAAGACCGGGAGGGGATCTCATTAGTGCATGTAAATATCTTAAAGGCTAGTGCCAAGACTTTTCTCTGTGGTGCGCAGCAAGGGCCATAAATTTAAACAGAAATTTCACCTCAACATGAGTAAAAACTTCCTTACATTGAGAGTGGCAGAGCCCTGGGACAGGCTGCCCCGGGCAAGAGGTGGAGTGTCGCACTCTGGAGACATTCAGACCCCACCTGGCCACTTTCCCGGGTCTAGGTGACCCTGCCTTGGCAGGGAGATTGGACTGGATGATCTCCAGTGGCCCCTTCCAACCTGAACTGTTCTACGATTCTCTGAGTCTGAGCTGAGCTGTGGAAGACACTCTCAAGCACAGGTACTGCAATGCACACAGACCACAGAGCTGCAAATACACCACCCATTTAGAGGCTTCCAGGAGGCCTCCTTTTCTCCAGACACCCCTGGGACTGCAATCGTATTGCACTTCCCTTGGGGAGGGACAGAGCAGCAGGAGGGACTGTCCATCCTATACCACCTCACTTGTCAGTTTGTCTGTCTCTCTGATACCTTTGCAACAGAAAGGTGTTGACTTAGCCTTTTTTGATGTTTCCCTTCTTGCATCCCCAAGGGTCATGTTTGCTGCATTGTTGTATTGCTCTGTAACCACCTCATTGGATGGTTCTCTGCCACTACTCCTAAGTCTTTTCCTGGGGTAGGTGCTTTAGGAAACAGGAAGCTTGGAGTACATCTTCATTCAAGCATTAGGGAAAGCAGCAGACTAACTTCCAGCTTTCCTCACCAATGTTTAACTGTTTGTCTTGGGACAACTACATCACACTCAAATGCTGTGTTACCTGTAATGTGAATAGCATGCACATCAACGGCCTCACTTAAAACATAAAATCCGCTTTCATCCAGTGGTGAGTGTCCCCGTCTCTCATGCAGGAGACTGGAGATTCAATTCCCGCCAGGGAGGCAGTGGTGCCGTTTAACAGTTGGACTTGATGATCCTTGTGGGTCCCTTCCAACTCAGAATATTCTGTGATTCCGTGACACTAGCGTTTTTAACTCTTACTTGCTTCTCACACATAGCATGTGCCACTCAGCAGCCGAGGGAACTGGCATATAAACACTTACAGATGTAGCGGGAAGGCACATGTGAGGTAGTCTTTCACCCTGATGCTGCTCTGTTCTTTGGATAGGTCCTATCACTTGTGTTTCACTTCCCATGTTCTCAGCCTGAACTGTTCTTTGGACATATCTTTACATGCCATTCCCTCTACAAACCGATAACCTGCAGCCTAATGAGAAAACTAATTCATCTGCTGCTGGAGAGCATACCTCAGAATATAAAACCACTGTGTCATAAAAATGTTATGACCAAGAGAAGCCATACCATGCAATAGCATGGAAAAGCTAACTCTAGCTTAGAGTTATTTTTCACAAAATACCGCACTGTCTAAATTTGTAAATTCCACCTTTTTCAAATTGAAGCAAGCCCAGGAGAAGTTGTATTATGTTTTAATTACTAGCATTTAAAACTGTTACAGCTGAAAATAAAATACCTTTGTTTGCTGGAAACAACTGTTCTCTCTACTTCTCTGTCGTGGCTTAACCCCAGCCAGCAACTAAGCACTACACAGCCACTCATTCACTTCCCCCTCTTCCACACATGATGGGATGGAGAGAGAATCAGCAGGGTTAGAGGGAGAGAACTTGTTTATTGAGATAAAGGCCCTTTAGCAGGTAAAGCAGAAGTTGTGTACAGAAGCAAAACAAACCAAGGAATTAATTCACTGTTTCCCATGGGCAGGCAGGTGTTCAGCCGTCCCCAGGAGAGCAGAGCTCCATCACATGTAATGGTGATTTGGGAAGGCAAATCACACTGAATGTCCCCCTTCTTCCTTCTTTTCCCCCCAGCTTTATGTGCTGAGTGTGATGCCATATGGTGTGGAATATCCCTGTGGTCCGTTGGGGTCAGGTGTGTCCTCTCCCAGCTCCTTGTGCACCCCCAGCATCCTCACTGGTGAGGTGAGGGGCAGAAAAGGCCTTGAGTCAGTGTAAGCCCTGCTCAGCTCTAACAAAACCATCAGTTTTACCAACACTGTTTCTAGCAGAAATTCAAAACACATCCCCACACTGGCTACTGTGAAGAGCATTAACTTTATCCCAGCTAAAATCAGCACATCCTCCAATTCTGTCAATGTTTATGAAAGCTTACAAATGTTGTTTTTCATCAGTTCAGTCCAAACATTACTTAGAAATTTACACTGATTTTTTTTTCCACCCCTTCCTCAGGATGAGTCAGTGGTATCAGCTACAGCAACTTGATTCCAAGTTTTTGGAGCAAGTTCACCAGCTATACGATGACAACTTTCCCATGGAGATCAGGCAGTACCTGGCACAGTGGCTGGAAAACCAGGATTGGTAAGTTAGAAATCAGCCTTTGGGTTGTGTGGTGGGCAATACATGCTCTCATACATGCAGTTACAGGCAGCAGCAGAATACTGGTGAAGCAAGCTGCTGGGTGAACCTGTGCTGGTAGGATGCTTCAGTAGCTGTGTGGCTGCTACAGCCCGTGTTCCTACCTCTCTTCAGAGCTTTTTAGAGGGGCCTGACACCAGGAGTAGAAGTGTCCTGGCTCATATTGCTCTCAGTTGGTCTATAACTAAATCAGCTTTTTTTAAAGACCAGTCAGTTACTGTCTTGGTGGCTCAGTCCCTTGCTGTTAAAAGACTGTACTTCTGACAAGGTTTCTGTGGAGTGTCTTCTGTTTGAAGAGTAGTACAATATGCACATACATCAGGGTCACTCTTACGTTCTTGATGTGCGTGTAATGGGCAAATGAACTTGCACATAATGTGGCAGGAATAATACAGAGAAAATCGTTTCTGTATTGAGGAAAGTAAAGTCAAAGTTAAGAGAATGAAACTAGTTTGCATTTGAAGATAATTCTTACATTCTGCAGCTGGAGATGGGGATTGAAAACTGGTTACATCTGTATCCATTTCTTGGATGCTGTATTAGAAGTGTATTTAACACAGGCATGCCTTAAATTATTCTAGGGAACATGCAGCCAGCAACGGATCTTTTGCCATGGTGTTATTCCATGACCTGTTGTCACAGCTTGATGACCAATTTAGTCGATTCTTGATAGAAAACAACTTTTTGCTGCAACACAACATAAGGAAAAGCAAACGTAATCTTCAGGTATGCCGAGTTCTATACCTACCTACACATTTGCTTGAATTGCTTCAGTAGCGCAATTGGATTCCTCTAAGGAAACTACTCTGCAACAAGGGATTTTCACAGAGGATGTCTGAGAATCCTAATTTAAAAGGCAGAATTCAAATGTTACTCCATTTTTCTTTAAATTGGCTACAGTTAAAAAGTTACAGTTTAATTACAAGTACAGTTGCAGTTTCTGAGAGCTCCAGGAAAAAGAAAGTTGTACTTTCTAAGGTATTTACTGCATATTTTTGGGACACTTTCTCAACTGTAGTTTCACTTACCCCACCCCTTCCTCATCCAGTTTCCTCACTGTCCTAAAAAGTTTCTGATACAGAAGAAACACAGGGAAAGAAATCCTTCCTGTGTAGCTGCAGAACTGCAGTTAGTAACAGAGGACTTGTCCTTAGACAGCACTCGGCATTGCACTGTACTGACAAAGAAAAGGGCCAAGGCAGTTGGTAGTGAGCAGCAGTGCAGACCTTATCCCTAGCAGACTTACTGATTAATTTCATTAGCGAGTCCTCTGCTTCTCCCTGTAGGGCTCTATGCCAGAGGGTCTTCCATAGAGTCACCTTCACCACAGCCTGATTTCCCACACACTGAGCTTCTGCTCTCCTCAGGTCAGTGACCAGGGGCCTGTTGTCCGAAGAGAGGAGAACATGAACAGCCTGTGTTTATACCATAATAACTAGAGATCAGCAGTGAAACATCAGTCCAGAAGGCGGATGCAGCTCAGTGACCCCCAGGGTAGCACCATCCTGAGCAGAGCACTCAGTCCACAACACGTTTCAGCTTCGAATGTGTGTAAAACAATACGGCTGAATTTGCATCCAGTCTTCATCATGTGTTCATAAGTGACAGCTAACATACCTTCTTCCCAACACTGAGCAAGAGCTGTAACTGCCAGACTAGAACGCTGCCCTTCAAAACCAGCACCCACAGAGGCTGGGAGGGTGGCTCTCGAGAGATCATCTCTCTCCAGGACTGTAGGGTAGCATCCCACTTCTCCCAGTAATGGCTTTGACCCTTTGCTGTTGTTTTGTGCCAGTCCTGTCTTGTTCTATGCTGATGAACTGAAACAGAAACTCACTCTCAGAACAAGTTGCAGCTGTCATATCCTGTAGCCTTGGAGCAGGCTATGACCACACTGTCATTCACTAATCTTTTTGCCAGTCTGATGGTTACTGAATGATAAGAAATTATGTGTATCAACTTAAAAAACAGACTGTCTCTTTTGCCAGGATAACTTCCAAGAAGACCCAATACAGATGGCAATGATCATCCAGCAGTGTCTGACAGAAGAGAGGAAAATACTCAACAATGCCCAGTTGTCAAATGAGGTAACAGTCTTGAAATGTCTACTGCAGTTGTATCTACCCTTTCTTATTATTTGGGACAGGGGGAGTGGATGAAGACTGAAAGAGGAAGCAGGCTGTCCTCTGTCTGCCCAATAATGTATTTCTTTAAGACCGGAGACTGAGTACAGGTAAGTACCAGCTGGAGGACACTGATAAACATCCGTTGGACAGCATGGATTGTTTCTGCTGTATGAAGCATTTGGAGGAGAAAGCATTTGGCCTGGAAATAATTTTTATTCCTTGAGTGATGAAAAGTTATGCTGGTAAAATGATGTAGCCTAATGTGCACTTTGAATCTTATTTCAATAATTAGTGCTTCTCTTATTTATTCAGCAAGATTTTAGCTTTGTTCTTCTGCATTTTACTCCTGAAGTTACTCTGTATTATGCAGCTGAGGCTCATACTTTTCTGGACTCTCTCGGATGCATGATTTTCCCATTCTCCTTCCTAGTTATCTCTAAGTGCTTCTTTCTATTTTTAGTGGTTTGGTTTGGGTTTTTCTTTAATGAAGAACTTCTCTTTCCTCTGAGTTCATAGGTAAGGCCATATTGTTCTCTTTCTTCATCTGTTCTCCAACTTATATTTTTAACTTTTCCCTTTGCAAGAACTGTTTTGCTGTAAAGATTCTGCAGCAGGACAGGCATGCACAGTATATAGATAGATACAATCCATTTATGTAGAATTAAAGTAATGACTGGAAAAACACATGTACTGATGTGGAAATACTGTACTTCACTTTATGGCAAGTTTTTGAATGCACATTGGTAACATGAGAGGAGCAGTTGGGCATGGGATCTACAGCAACAGTGTCCATAACAGCTCCTCTAAGAGTGTGACCCTGACAGAGCCCTTGTGTCTGCAGCACAGCTGTTCAGTTCTGTCACATGACTAAGGGACTTGCTGTGGCCTTTCCAGTATGGAAAAAATTTAGGTCATCGAAAAGAAAAAGGGAATTATACAATGGTTTGGGTTGGAAGAGACCTTAGAGATCTTCTGGTTCCACCCCCCCTCCCAGGGGCAGGGACATCTTCCGCTAGGCAAGGTTTCTCAGAGCCCCATCCAGCTTGGCTGCCACTTCCATCACTGTTTGTGGTTGGCACTAGGCACAACACCATGCCCTACCTCTGCTTTCTGCCAACTATTCTCATTTCCCAAAGCTGAGAAGATAAAATACAAACCAAGCACAATAGTAAGCATCATAAAAACCAAAGGAGAATCCCAAATGTCAGCATATGCTAAGATTGCTGTAATAGTCTGACTTGAATCTGTGATGGGGGTAAACATCTGGAAGTTTACCAAAGTAAATGCAGTCCTTCAGATCACCTCGGGTGCAGCTGCAGTGTTCATCAGAGCAGCAGTGCATCCCTGACTGCCCTGCACCAGGGCTACAGCGAGTTTCTAATGACAAATTCCTGTTAATGAAAAATCCTGTCTTTCACATCTACAACTGGGTGATGCCATGCCATAAGCTTCCTGAATTACACTGAGGTCAGCTTTCAAAGAAACCATACAGAGATGTAGAGTGTGCTTGAATACCCTCTAGGAAAACAGTTGCATACTTAGTTACCCCTTGTGCCTGTACACAGAACAGACCTGTCTTGTTCTGGCTCTTAGCCCGTTTCTCCCTGTATCCTGCAGGGATGAATCTAATGCTTGATGTAGATGTCATCCCACCTTCAGGGTAATTGTTTTATGTAAATACATTTCGGAGACACATGAAGATAAGCAAACAGAAGTATGGATTTGTGCAGAGCAAAAACAGATATTGCTGGGATGAAAAAAGTGCAGCACCACCACACAACAGATGTTTTTAATTCTCTGTGGCTTCCTGCGAATTCACCTGATCTTCATTTTATACTACAAAATGTTTGTGTGATTTACAAGAACAAGCCATGCTTCCTCAGATTGTTTGTCAACAAAAGCCACTAACCTACATTAATAAAAAAGTATTTGCTGTCCTGTGTCACTCTGGTTTGACACCTGTTGTTTTGTTTCATCCCTCAGATGGAGGTGGGGGGCATACAGAACACTGTGGTTGGAATGCTGGACAAACAGAAGGAGCTTGATGCCAAAGTCAAGGCTGTAAAAGCCAGTGTTACAGTAAGTATAATATAACTTTTCATAGTAATGTTTGTTGATTCATAGGTACCAAAAAGCTTTCCGTACATAAGACTTGATAAAATGACAAATAAAAATAATGGTTTTGTTTTCAAGTCTATAACGAGTGAAGACAGAAAGTGGTTATTTGTCAGTAGCACCATGATACAGATTAGTATTTAACTGGTTTAGCAAGGTCAAATTTCTTGTGTCGTAAGTCTTGCAATGAAAACATTTTACTCATCTGAAATACCAGCAGCTGAGGAAAAACTCGTAAATCATGTACTGACCAATTTGTTGTTAACTGAAAGATGTATTTTTTAGCAGATGTTTAAATGTTTAATGTCTTAACAAATACAGTCACAACAGAAAGCTTTTCTCCAAAGTTTAAATTGCTGCGTGCTCTTCCAAGTTTTTTCCACTGTAGCCCAGATTCTCCTAAACTCTGAACTTACATGACTGGACAACAAGGGCTTTTCTATGTTTTATGATTAGCAGATTTCAGTTAGCTGAGAAGGAGGAAGTGTGATGAAGTTTAGGGATATTTATTGTTAGGGAGTTCCAGAAAAAAGCATTGTGCGAAAACTGGGCTCCATGTCTGTAAAGGGCTGGTACCAGGCAGTTCCTAATCAGGTGTAGTCTTACCTTCCTTGAAAATACTGGATAATTGTGGCCGCCTTCATTTGTGCATAATAGGATGTGGAGCAGGATGTCAAGACATTAGAGGATATGCAAGATGAATATGACTTCAAATGTAAAACCTTGCAGAATAGAGGTGAGTAATTTTTCAAGGACATACCCTATTGCATGTAGTTTGTCAGAGTAAACTCTGCTGTCTTATGTGAAAATACTAAACCTAATGATACGTGGCCAGACTTACTGGGGATGTCCCTCCTTGGTTAATTCTGCTTTATACTGAAGCCTAAATTTCTGAAACCTAAATTTCTGAAGCTGCATTTTCTCCATCTTTATTTTGTTACAAGTAAGAGAACCTCCTTATTAACACAGCATTCCTTTGTTCTTTACATCCCTTTGTCACTAGAAGTAGCAAACCCTGTGAACTTTTAACCATTCAACCATACACCTAGTCAGTGTAGTTTAGGGTTCTCTTTCCCATCTTGTATTTCACAAATGCCTTCCTGCTTCAGGTTTGGGGAGCTCTTGTGTATCAAGGGAAACACGTGCAACTGTAGTCTATGAAACCATGTAGCTGGTTTCATTATTCAGGTCTGTCTCAGTTGTTGAGTTCTTTGTTCTAGAAAAGGCTCCAATTGCCAACACAAATTGGTATCCACATATGAGTGGCCCATATGTGCATCAAACCCACAATGTTTGCATTATTAACACCATGCTCTAACCAACTTAGCTAATCTCAGGGTAAGAGCAAACCCAGCCTTTTCAGCAGGGGGAAAGGAGAAATCAAATCTAGGAAGGAGTAAAAATTTCCTCCCTTAAGCTTTAAAGATATACATACATACTTCATTTGAAATTAGTTGGACAGGTCCCCTTCTCCCCCCCCAACACACTTCCGCATCCCTACAGCCTCATGGTCACGGTCTGGACTTATTTTACAGAACTTGAGTCCAATGGTATGTCTCAGGAGGAATATAAGAAAGAACAGATGAATCTCCAGACGATGCTATTATCACTTGACCTCAAGAGAAAGGTAGTGCTCAAGTTTTCTTTCAAAAGTCAACAGGTCTTGATTTTAAGCACATTTATTTTCATTGAATTGACATAAGCTAGCAGTAGAAAATGGGATATTTTATATATCAGTTGAACTGCTATTTCATTCCTTCCATCCTGTTTGAAAAATTTAGAATCTCTGTAGGCAGTTTTATTTGTCTTCTTTATCAAACGTTTATAAAACTTTGTCGAGTAAAGCTAAAAGAACAATGAGAAGGAAAAGGTGTCATACCAATAATTAAGTTCAGGGGGAAAAAGTTATTAAAAATCTGCAGCTATATTAGAGTTAAATGTACTCTCCTTGCACTGCTCAAATCTACAGCAAGCACTGGGCGAGCACAAATACACACTTAGGACGTACATGGATGTGAGACACTGACTCCTCAGAATTCAGCAATACTGAATATGCTTTGTTTCTCCACTTAATCTGGCAAATACTCCAGTTTTTTAAAAAAGCAGGTGTTTTTAGAAAACATCCTCTGTTGACAGAATCTGTTGTTGAGGTGTTGGAGGAGTTTTGCAAGGTAGATGAGCACTAATTGAAACAGTGCTTAGTTTTCATGCATGAAATACTTTTAATAAACAGGGTAATTTCATATTCTTTATAGGAAGTGGTGAACAAGATAGTACAGCTGCTGCAGAGCACAGAGCACACACAGACTGCTCTTATTAATGACGAGCTGGTGGAGTGGAAGCACAGGCAACAGACAGCATGTATTGGTGGCCCACCTAATGCCTGTCTTGATCAGCTGCAGAACTGGTAAGTCCTTAGTCATGGACTGCAGTTGAGGCACGTTATGAAGCAACACCAGATCTATGAAATAGACTGATCATTTTTATTATGCATTTTTGTTCTGTCACAGCATAACTACATTTCATTTATTTTGTTCTCACCACGTTTCCAATGAGTATAAAACATTCTCTGTGCACTGCCCAGTCACCTGGCTGGTGTCTCTGCATTACTACTATACAAAAACATGCTAAAAGTAATAAGACTGTGTAATTGTAGGTTTACCATTGTGGCTGAAAGTCTGCAGCAAGTTCGTCAGCAGCTCAAAAAGCTCGAGGAACTGGAACAGAAATTTACCTATGACTCTGATCCCATCACAAAAAATAAACAAGTTCTACAGGACCTAACACACACTCTTTTCAAACAACTCATCCAAAGGTAACTGACCATAAGGATGTTTTTGTGTTTGCCTGAATAAATGGGTGAAGTGCACCTTCCCTCATGTTCCCCCAGGATTTCCTGCATGCTAACTTTGTGTTTTATGAGGCTTTCCTAAGCTTGTCACAAACATTAAATTACTGCTTTTGAGATTTACATTATCTCAAGTTTCCAGAGGTTCAGGCCCATGGAAAGGGTCTGTGAAATGTCATTACTGAAGTTAGCAGGAGCTTTGCTACAGTATGCATTGATCTGCAGAATCAAACTCCTAGTCTGTTAGTCCATTTCTTGCTTCAAGCTTCAGTCCTGCAAAGTTCAAGTAAAGAGAGACAAGAAACAATCCACATCAAGCTATGCCCAAGATAAAATACACAGTATATTCTCCAACACTTTGTTTCTGAGCACATCCTCTTTGCCTTCAGCACAGAGAGGTTAGCTCTGTCTCTGTACCACCTCTATGATGTGAGTTACTGTTCCTGGTAGTTGCCCCACCTTGTGTGTCCCAGCCTGTAAACAGATAGTAGACAAAAATGAATGCTACAGAAGAGCTGAATCTGGCAGATAAGAGCAGGGGCTGAGATACAGTAGTTAACACCTTCTTATGGGGGCTAGAACCCAGGTTTCCAGAGTCCCATTCAATGCTTTGATAACTGATCTTCAATTGGAAAACACAGGTACTGCTTTTCAGAGAATTGAAGGCAATGAGGAAGAGCTGTAGAAATCCAGCTGCTGTGTACATAGCCTGCCTGTGAGCACAGTGGAAGGAAGAGTCTCCATGCTACCAGGATTTATGTCTGCACAGCACAGTGCTACACTTCTCATGTGCAAGACAGAAAGTTTGGGGTGTATCAGAACAGGTTAGCCTCAGAAGCTTGCTTTGTGAGGTTAGCTACCCGCAACTAGCATATCTCCTGGGCATGTGTTGTTACATAGCACTGTCACCATAAGAACTCAGCAAGCCCTGGCAGATGAAACATCATTCCTCACTTGGATTGTGCTCATGATATCAGTGTTTACCTGCTGTTGATTTCAGAGAAGTTTGATGTAGCAATCTCTCTACTCAAGCCATCAATGTATTTAAGAAAAGCCAACCCTTATGAAATCATTTCATACTTAAAATATTTTTAGCCCCATTGAAACATTCAAAAAAACCACACACATCTCTGTGTAGATGGAAACTGAATGAATAAAGCATCTAGTACTAGTGGTAAATCATCATTTAAATTTCACTTTTTATGTAATTTCTTATTTCTTAAGGACAATATTGGTATATCAAAGTGCCTTTAATCTGTTTATTCATAGCTCCTTTGTGGTAGAGAGGCAGCCTTGCATGCCAACACATCCTCAGAGGCCGCTAGTCCTGAAGACAGGGGTACAGTTCACTGTAAAGTTAAGGTATGTTTCCCCCCTTCCCTGTTCCTGTTTTGTGGCAAGGCTTTCAGGTCGTTGGCTTCTTACAGCCCAGAGGATTGCACAGCTTGCACTGCAGCCCAAGTGCTAAGGTCAGGAGGAGGAAAGGGGCTTTCCTGCAGCAGAGCTTAACTCACATTCAGCTTTTGCCCTTTGCCTGAAGTGTACAAGACTGAGTGCATAAGAAACACAGCCAAACAGAAGACACCTGCAGATCACTTTGTCATGCCAGAGAGTAACTCATCTGCCCATTTAGTTTCATCTCTAAATGCAGTTTTGTATGGAGAAACTTGAAGTCTGTCTGTGGCCTTGAGTATGCTGCTTAAATATCTGTGATAAGCAATGCAATAGAAGAGAACCCATCTTGTGCAATTGCCGACATTAAAAAAAATACTTCTCTTTCCAGATTGCTGGTGAAATTGCAAGAACTGAACTACAACTTGAAAGTGAAAGTTTTATTTGATAAGTATGTTGCGTTTTTTCATCTCTCTCTCCACTAATGGTAAACAGTCTCTGTGTTCAGGAACCAAAGGGCAGTCATAGTGTTGATTAGGCCAGGAGCAGGCTGGTTCTCCATGGCAGCAGGCATGACATCCTTCCCTTTTTCTCACCCATGCCCTTGCTCTAAATCTCTCTGCCATTAGGGACATGGCACAAAGTACAGATGGCCTCAGCTTCTGGTCACCAGCTGCACCCGTGTGCACCAAGGAGAGCTCACTCCTGCTAAATGAGGCTGAGCGCAGACAGCATCAGGACAACAGCCACATCTCTGCTCTGGGCATTTCACTTGGATTAGCATAAGATGAAAGCATGGAATTGAACTCTACCATTTCCAGTCACACAATTCACTCATGTCTCTAAAATATATTAATTTTTGAGTAGTGTCTAATAAGGACTGTCTGTAGTTATCCTGAAGCTCTCCTTGTATTAGGAGTGTAGGCAGTCTACTGTAACCTAGGACATTATCTTAATTAGAAAAAATAAATACAGCAATCTAAACAGACTAATACCAGTATTTTGTATTTTTGTAAGCAGTGCAGGTGAATTTAGCACTTACTTTAAGGGAAGGAAAAGACATGTAACAGACTGTGGTTTTAAGAGCCCAAATGGGGTTTTTGTATTCCCATTCAAGTAATTTTGTTCTTGAAATGGCCCTGGGGTCCAGAAACTTGCATAGAACAAGGGAAAGATAAAAAAATTCTCATGTGGATGTGGGAGTTGAGGCTTTGAGAAGTGCACCAAGCCACTCAAAATCTCAAGTGGTGGAAAAATTGTTTCAAGTGATGTAGCAATTGATTCACCAAATTATGTGGTTTAAAAGTAGATCTGTAGTGACAGAACTATATTTTTTGTCCTCAGAGCAAAAATTAAAATCTATATAGTAAAAGGAAGGACTTCCTTTGACTATAAGGATCCTATAGCAACATTCAAGCCTTGGTTCAAAACATCCTGTGTAACAAGATTTATTTTGACTGCTTGAACCATTTGCTTCCTCTTTTACACAAAAATGTCACAAACACATTTTACCAATTCTCAATCAGTTCTGTCACCTACTAAGACAAACACATGTATTTTCTCTGTCTGTGGCAGAATCTTTGAAAGATTATCCTGTCTTTTTTTTTTCTTGGCAGAGATGTAACTGAGAAGAACTCAGTCAAAGGGTATGTGGCATCCCAGTTTGATATATTAATGTTAGATTCTTTCAACGAATGTGAGACTTAATTGTTTTTTCTCTCTCTTCGTGAAGATTCAGGAAATTTAATATTTTGGGAACAAACACAAAAGTAATGAACATGGAAGAATCCACTAATGGAAGTCTAGCAGCAGAGTTCAGGCACTTGGTAGGGGATTTTCTTTTTCTTTTATTGATACAGCCATTTAATTTTGTGGGTAGAGAGTGTGGTAGGAAGGAAACAAATTGCTTTTGTTATTGAAGTAATTATTTGCTTTTGTGTAAGAGGAAGTGCATTTATCTCTCCTTTTTTCTTTCCTTTCTGAAATACTTGTTTGCAGGTTAGATGCATTGCTTGTCACTGAAACAGGGACAGAAAAGAGGAGGAAAAGAAAAAAAAAGAGGAAGAGGAAGGAAAAAACCCCAACCTAGAAATGCTAGTTTGGGCCTTTTAGATAAAGGCCCTAGGTAGGAAAATGTAAAGAGCTTTGAGTCTGGAAGATGAAAGTTATCCAGGAGTGGGCAGCTACAAGGAAGCCAGTGCCTTCAGCGGCACTTGTGATCTGCCAGATTGTGAAAGAAAAGATTGGTTCCATTATTACAACAGGAAATGAGAAATACAAGTGCAGAACCACTGAAAATGGAAGTCACCCTTAATTGTCCAAAACAGAGACTGTCCTGAGTTTATTATCCAGTTCAGAGGGGTGCTTGGATAAACCAGTGCTTCATCTGACCCTGATTTCGTACTGCTTCTGTTCTTGAAAGGCCTCTTGCATAAAGGCATGACGTCATAACTGTGCAGTATCTATTTTCACAGATGAATGGTTTATGAAGGAGTAGTAGTTATCTACAGTTTAATCTTTAGACTTCCACAGCTTAGAACCAAATAGAACAGGCACTATTGCAGCAAGTTTGCATACTTAGAGCAACTAGAGCGTGCAGATATTTCCATCCTCTACCACTTCCATTTGTGGCTGATGTAAACAAGTGACAGGGTATTTTGTTTGTTTGCAGCAACTGAAAGAACAGAAAAATGCAGGAACCAGGACAAATGAGGTAAGCAGCACCAACCTTTTTTTTTTTTGGTAAAGTTTTTGTATAATGCCAAAAAAGCATTCAGGCATTTAAGACAACAGTCTCTGCTCAGCCCCTAGAAGACACAGAGGATGACAGATCATAGGGGAGGAGTTCAGTGTTGCTAGAAAGTGATCCATGTAGGAGGTGTCTGAAGTGAGAACTACGGCCAGAATGGGACTCTTCCTCACCAGCATATAACTTAAACAGGACTTTCTTGCAAGCACAGATTTTTCTGTGGCTTCTGTAGTAGCCAAAAAGAAAAGTACTTAGAGAGGCAGTTTTTGGTGGTCAGCATTGTCACTCGACTTTGTCCTGTAAGCTCTTACTGAAGTCTGGAGCAGGTAACCTTGGGCAAAAAAGGGATTTCTTCATGATCAACCACTGTTACCTTCATCCTGGGAATTTGCAGCCCCTGAGCTGTTCTTTCTGTTTTTAAAGGGTCCTCTCATTGTAACTGAAGAGCTTCACTCTCTGAGTTTTGAGACACAGCTGTGCCAGCCTGGCTTGGTAATAGACCTAGAGGTATGTCTTAAGTGAAACAGATGGAGTTAAATTCCTGTATGTCACTCATGCTGACGATCTAAACTCTTTTTTTTTTTTTTTTTAATTACTGGGATANNNTTTTTTTTTTTTTTAAGTACTGGGATATCAAACACTTTCACTTATTTCTAAGTATGTGAATGACACTTCACACCTCTGTATAGACAAATACGTGAGAACGCTGTCAAATTTCTGAGTAAATAAAAGTAGATGTGCTTTGCAAAGTGTTTGATAACCCTGTGGTTTAAGCCTTCTAGCTATCAGTTTCCATTTATTTCAGAAGCAATATGCTGTGAACTCTGCTCTTGCCATTATCAGTGCTATCATAACTGACACTAAATGAAAGTCTTCTGTAGACAAAAATCACCAAAGTCTTTCTAGTATTTCATCATGCTGACATTTTCTCCCCTACATACAAACTTCAATTAAGAAAGTTGAGACTGTGCAAGCAGAGAATTAAAACGGAAATAAGTTGTGAGTAATCTCAAGGAGGATTGCAGCAGCAGTACAGGGTAGCCTGACATGTTTCCTCTTGTACCCCTTTCAGACCACATCCCTTCCCATCGTTGTGATCTCAAATGTGAGCCAGCTTCCCAGTGGATGGGCTTCTATCTTATGGTTCAACATGCTGTCTACTGATCCCAAGGTATTTGCAAGAAGAAAAAATTGCCTCAAGTACTGTGTGTAATTTTCAAGTATTGTCTGTATGCAAGTGGCTGCTGCATTTTTAATAACTGTCAGGTGCAGAGAGAAGCATGGAGACTCACTTCCCTGTCCTAAACAGAGCAATGTTTGAAACCCATTTAAGGGTAGTATACGTGTATTCAGTATATGCAGAGCCCCATGAGACACCAAATAAACATTCACGAACTCAAATACAGTGCACTTGAGTAATTCAGCAATTCTGTGAGAAGACATGTCCAAAGCAGAGCCCCTGAGACTGCTTTTTCTGATAAAGTGTGCCTGTCAGAATAGGAGTTGTCTCAAGCTGACATCTGTTCTTTAATCTGTATTTTCTTTCGGCAATACACTTCTATAAATTCAAGTGGCATTCCAGAATTAGAGCTTATTAACTATAGGTTGTATTTTTCTCTTCCATTTTAGAACTTGTCCTTCTTTCTGAATCCACCTTGTGCAAAGTGGTCTAAACTTTCTGAAGTTCTGAGTTGGCAGTTTTCCTCCTTAACAAAGAGAGGACTTAATGCAGATCAGCTGAACATGCTGGGAGAGAAGCTACTTGGTATGGTCTGCTTTCGTCACAGATCGCCTTTTTGAGTCAAAGCTAATTCTACATCTTTTCTGCAATCCATTATAAGTTTCAATTCAGTTCTCAAACCTTTTCCCCTCACGCGTCTTCACTTTGTAGCAATGAAGCATTTTATACTTTTCAGTATGGTAGAGTTTGTCCATGAGGTCAGGTTCACAAAAAAAAAATTGCAGTTCTAACTTAGGAGTTTTATGCATTACTGCAAGGCAGATTTGGGCTCCTTCTGCCTTTTTAAGTAACACGGGTTTAGTCAGCCTTTGAAGTGGCTTTTTCTTGGCGTCTTTTTGGCTTTGTTTGTAAATCCACCTCCATTTGTTTCAGTTTCATGCATGCCCCCAGCTACAGGGGGGGGTTTACTCCGTGCACATAAATGCAGTTGTAATATCAAAGTGCAAACACTGAAACTGCTAAAGGATATCAAATTGAATATCCCCCAGATGAGTGGCCTTGATAAAAGCCTCATCAGCCATGAATTTTGTTTCCAGACTCCTTGCAGTTTGCCTGATAGGCTGCCACTTGACACTGGTGCTGATTTTGCATAGTGGGCTCTAGATAAAAATAATGTTAATTCAATGTATTCCACCAGCCTTAAGTTTCAGAAAGTAGTATTTATACTTAAAGGTGTTTGGCATTAGTGTGTCCAGGTGGCAAGTACAGCCTTCCAGTCTCTAACTCCTTCCCTCTAATTTCCTTGAGACATAAGATCTGACCAAAAGCAACTGATTTAATAGATTGTCTTTCAGCATTCGGCAAGGAGAATTAACCAACACAGAGACAAAGAGACCAATGAGATATTTCTATGGTCAACTTGCACTTCAGAACTGCAGAGATTTTGTCAAGCTCTGGTAACAGTAGGAATGCTATTTTTATCTCTATAGATAAAAATACCACATTGCTGAAAAAAATCCTGGTCACTGAACTCTACATATCCAGGATTCCTTGGTGCAATGAGACACAAAACTAACAGGGTGGCAGATTGCAACTTGCCTGCTGTTTTTGCAAAGTGAAACTTGGCAGAATCTTGATCTCTTAACACTAGCAGCATCAGAAACAAGCTCCCTAACCCGTTTATTTTTAGAAAGATGAGAAGGAATAGTGTATTTATTGAAAGCCATGGCATGATCTCTAATGGAAAGAATTTGGCTCCAACTACAGTTGGGGTCTGCAAAGCTCCAGATACTGTAGTCACAGTGTAGGATTTTGCACTGTGGTTTGGATGTGGTTATGAAACACAGTTGACATAAAAAACAAGGCTGGAGGAAATGATTGCAAGAGGAATGAGATGAGTAGATCTAAAGTCAAGAGTTTCTGGGTCAAAAGCCTACAAGTTACCAGAATAAGGACAGGAATGTGCTTAATCTCAGAAAGATATTATAAGGTCTGCTGAGCTCCTACAGAGTAGCCAATGGACTGCAGTCTTTTTATTTTGCTGGAAAGAACTGTGCAAGAGTTCAGTCTCCTTCCCAGAAGCATTTTGAAACTGGCAAGTGTTTTCTATGCTTGCACAGCATAGAAAATATCAGAATGATTTGGTTCCCATTGTGCAAGGACTGCTTAGGTAGATTTGGTTATTGTAAAACCTTGTCAGAGGGGAACTTTTCATGGCTACTTCAGCGGGAAGGACTTCCAAACAGCAGCCTGCCCTTCCTTTTCTTTCTTAGTCTGACAACTGAGTTGTACATAAACACTCGGAACTTGGTTCCTTGAGTACTTTTAGCCTTACTAAGTAATTTACAAAAATGACTAAAATAAACTTTTTGTGTTCAGGGCAAACAAGTGGAGGATCTCATGATGGCCTTATTCCCTGGACAAGATTCTGCAAGGTATGAGCACAGTTTAAAAACTGAGATGAAAGAGGAAGCTCATCTCAGTCTGTTTTGGGTTTTGTTTGGGGGTTTTATGTTTGGTTTTCCCCCAGAGTGCCTTCTTTTTTAGTAACCTACCCTAATTATTCTAAAGCTTACATGATCAGGAGTGGTTTTGGTAGTGAGGTTAAAGTAGCAGCACAAGGAGAAAAAAGGACTTGCAATAGCAAGGACAAGGTAACCTTGAGATTGCTGTAGATCCATGTAAACTCTATAGAAAAAAAAAATGCATCATTCAAACACAGCATCTTCATTCTTATTAATGCAGTGGCTATTCATAGAATAGTGCTGCCTTATCATTATTAGAGCAAATGTAATCAAAACCAGCAAGATGAGTGATTCTCCTGTACCATAGTGAAGGACATTTCCTGGACGGGGCAACTGGATTAGGATGAGGATTAGTACATGGATTAGCACAGGGTGGCCAAGATAAATTTGATGACAGAAAACCACATCATGGGATTTCAAAACCCTGGCTGCAGGAGGACTCTTCATGTTTTCTTTGGCTTTAGACCCTTAACTGATGCCGATAAGCCAGAGATTACAGTAGGCAGGAGCAGACTCCAGGGAAAGAGCAAAGCTCTGGTGGCCTACAAGCACTCAAGTTCATTAAAATGGAAGTCTCGTGAGAAATTGAGATCCAAGTCTGAACAGAAAGTGTCTCTAAGCTTATTTGCTAGCTAGCTCATCTGGTCAAAAGCCCCATGGGTTGGTTTGCATGTCCAAGAACTCCAATAAGAACAGTGCCCACGCGGGAACAAGAGTCTTTTATCTGCTCTTAAACCAGTGTTGTTGCACATGAGAGGGGATGGATCATGTTTGTGAGTACTGTAAGCTCAGATAAGCATTTTTCTCACACTGCCTCTTGCCTTAAGATTCAGTGCATGCTTCATTACCAGTAATTCCTGTCCTGTGGAGAAATGGAAAAAAAATCATGAGAGAGATGGAGAGGGTGGGGGAAAAAAAAAGATGAAAAAAAATGCAAGAACAAGCAGGTATTGGTAGGATTGAAACCTTGCTTTGCTCTCTGCCGTTTAACAAAACTCATGTCTTATCCCTGTTCTCCTCCCCTCTCACCCCTGCCTTTCCATATTGTGAATTTCAGGAAAATATAAACGATAAAAATTTCCCCTTCTGGCTGTGGATTGAGGGAATCCTGGAGCTTATTAAGAAACATCTCCTATGTCTCTGGAATGATGGGTAAGACCTGAGTGAAGTTAAAAATGTGGTCATTGCCTCAGACCTCTCATTTAGGCTAGCATTTGCATCCTCAGCTTGTCAGGTTGTTTATGCAGATAGTAGAACTTGAAACCAGAAAATTCTGAAGCAAGTGAATTCTAGTAGTGAGGAAGCCCCTGATGAGCCAACTGCTAAAAGCAAGAACAGCAGATGTCAGAGTTGTCCCATTTAAGTCACAGAGCAGGTCTTTGAATGTTAGATTGTATTTTGTTTTGCCTCTGCTCCCACTCTAAGTTGGTTGTTTCCAAACCCTATATAAAGAGCCAAGGAAAACTGAAGAAAGGGTAAGTCATAAAGTGATCATCCACCTTTAAAACCAAAAACCCGAATTTCCTACCCGAACCACCGATATTGTGAGCTGCCTGGAGGCGGCAGCAGCCAGACTCTGAACACATGTACTGCACTCAGCACCAGAAGGCAGCAGTCTTCACAGATTTTAAGAGCATTACTAAGTAGAAGGATTCTTCCATCTGGAAGCACAGCCGCATAGTACTGGTTTAGTAAACTTTTGATTCTGGGATTTCCAAAGTCATTTTTGCCAAAACTAGATTTATCCAAAGTCAAATCCTGCATTTTGGCTTCAGCCACATTATGAAACCCCATCAAATAGCACACTCACAATGGAGCATCCTAGTATCCCACAGGTCTGCAGGGTTGCTTTGTGTTACTGCCTTCAGCAGCAGGCTTCACCTCCCAGCTCCAACTGAGTTCTGTCAATGCCCTTTGTAGTACAAGCCTTGTTTCACTGCCCAAAAACTGCCTGTTTCTGTGCTAAGTAGCTGCAGTACAGGGAACATTTGCCACCATTGCTGAAGCAGAATTGCTGTTCTGTCCTATTTGCTGTTCCACCTCAGTGTGGTCGTGTGCCTATGGGATTGGGTTTGCATGTGGCTTTGATACAGGCCTGAGTAGAATCATTCATTGCTCTCACTTTGGAGAGCAATCCCCCATTTAGGGTTTAACAGGAGGAGGTGCAGGTTGAATCCTCAGTGGAATCAAACCCAGGGATTTAGTACTGTTAGCTTTTCCTCTCCCAGCTGGCTTTGTTGGGTAGTCACACATCTTTTTTTGCTAGAAAGGCAAAAAGGGAAACCAAAAGGAAAACTGCCCAACTGCAAAGATATTTCAGTGGGAAAGAGAAAAATCCATAATATTCATAGGACAGAGACTCCCTTGTATACAAGAGTAAGCAGTGCAGCCTTGAGAACATTTGCCTTTCTTCATACTCGAGAGAGAAGGGAAAAGTTTTCCGTTATGCACAGGATATTGACTCCTGAACACATTTGTTACCTAAAGCATGCCATTAAAAACAAACAAAACTGACCAAATCAACCCCCAAACCCAATAAAACAGGACAGTTTATAACATCTGAAATTCTAGGCAAAGTCATGATTATTTAGTATTTTTTGTGCAAAACCCACTTTCCCTAACTTAATGCACACAGGGACAGTAGTAGTACTCAAAAGTTCATTATTGATGGAGTATTTTGTGAAAAAAAAAAGCAGTGCAGAGAAAAAACTGAACAACCACCACCAAATCAGCTAAAACCAAACAGTTGGGGCTTGGGCAGGGTTATGCCCTAGTTCTGACTTGGATAACTCCCTCCCCAGTAGCTGTTCAGGCCAGTCAGTCTCAGAATTAGCACACCAGCCTTTTTGCCTATGCAGTAACATTTGCTGAACATTGTGAATTCAGGGGGTTGAAGTCACACAAACTTAACGGTTCATCTAGAAAACATTCGCAAGGAACAAAGCCTACCCCATATGTGTAAGGATGCAATCTGATAGCAGGCAAACTTTATTTCATCAGCCACAGAGAACAATTCACTGTTCCTTAATATACTTCTGAAGTGAAAACTAAGTGCCAGCTGGGATCTGACCATATTACGAACATACAGTTTTGCTTCTGCTCCCACAGTCCAGCTTTGACAGCAGAAAGGACAATTTCTTTTATTCCAACTTCAATAAAATGTTTGTGGAAGCCACCAGGTTGAAGCGAGAGTGCTGAGGGAAGCTGTGGTGATTCATGGCTTCCCTGGGGCATGAATCACAACCTGACCCCAGCCTAACAGTCTGTCTGCTAAGCTTCCCAGCTGTTCACAGGACAAAGCTTTCTGTGAGGCTTTTACAAGTACTTCAACTTTCAAGTGATGAAAGCTTGTAAGTTTTCCTAGCTAACCCAGCACAGCTTAGGTTTTATGTTGAGGAGTAACAGCTTTTTCTTTTCAACATTACAGCTGCATTGTGGGTTTCATCAGCAAAGAGAGAGAACGTGCTTTATTGAAGGACCAGAACCCAGGAACATTTTTGCTAAGATTCAGTGAAAGCAGCAGAGAGGGAGCAATCACATTTACATGGGTAGAGGGATCTCAAAACGGTAAGTTTTTTTTTCGTTGATCTGCTTACATCAGAACAAGAAGTCTTTATGCTCTTCTGCTCCACACTGAGAACTAGTACAATACTCCAGCCCAACAGCCCCCACCCCTACAAGCAGCAGACCACAAGCAATAGCAGGCACATACCATCATTGCTGTAGCTCAAGCCACATGGTGTATTGTTCAAGGTTTCAGCCAGCACTACGTAGTAACACTTTCTGGTACTGCTTCTGGCCTGGAGGTTTGGTAGGAAAAACTACCTAGACTGTCTCTCCTGCATCCTCAGGTTCTCTCCTAGCAAAACACCTTTAGTAAATGTGCACCTGCATCTTCTTCCAAACCCATATCACCCTCCTCATTGGAGTTCTTTCCTTGGAAAATGTCACTAGACCCATATTCATCCCCCTGCATTACTGTTGCCTCCCAGTACATCTTGTGTGCAACACTCCTTTCTCAGACTGCTTTCATTAACTCATGGCCCATGGAGCATTTGTTCCTTCCTTCCCACGTTCTCCCTAGGTAAACCATATGTTCACTTCCTTCATTTTCCAAGCAGTTCTCCTTCCCCTTGTTCAGAAAGGTCAACAAAGGCCTTGCTTCTTCAGTTAGCTGGACTGTTCTCTCATCCTCCTTCAAGAAAGCCTAGAGGCATCACAGTTGCAAAAAGATATAACCTCCCTCATATCCAATCAGGGTTTTTCCCTTATCCTACTATGTAATTAGGTCAGCTCCACCTGCCAGCGAAGTGCAGCCACTGACAACTTCACTTGGATGAGACCAAACCCTGCTACAGCTGGCGGAGAAACTGCTGAATGTACATGCTTGCATCACTTCTTTCCCTTTGCTGCCTTTATACCTGAGACATCCAAAAGTTAAGCAAAGAAGGGTGATAGTATTGGGAGCACTCAGGGAGGCTTTATCTGTCTCTCCTTATGATTCATAAAAGCTTCATGTGCATTTGACTCAAGCTTCCTAATAGCCAACAAGTTTGAATGACATAATTTGGGATTAGCACAGCTTAAATTAGTTAGTGAAATATTTCAGTTAATTTCCATGGACAAGTCACACCAGTAATTCTGAATACAAAACACATCAGCAGCCATCACTCTGTGCTGTCTCCCCATATGTCTCCCTACCCCACAGAACAATTATGTTCCCTCTGACTGGCATGAAATATTTACCTGCAGCACAGTAGGTATCATCCAGGTAAGCCTTTTGCTCATGTGACCTCTGAATTTGTGGAAGTGGCTGGAGCTTTTTCTGGAGGGTTTTAGAAAAAACTTTGAAACCACCTTTAAGAGTTTCTCCCTTTCTCCTCTGCAGAGCTCCAGTTCCATTCGGTAGAACCCTACACCAAGAAGGAGCTTTCTGCTGTGACTTTCCCTGATATCATCCGCAACTACAAAGTGATGGCAGCTGAAAACATTCCTGAAAATCCACTGAGATTTCTGTACCCAAATATACCCAAAGACAATGCCTTTGGCAAATACTACTCCAGGCCTAAGGAGGGTGAGTGCTATAAATGGTTCATACCGTGTGTATTGTCTGGTTGTTTCTGAGGTACTTGGGCACTGTGTAATTCCTGTGGCATGGAAAGAAAGGAAACAGTTGGCCTGACTCTCTTGGCAGCCCCTCCCATGCTGAGCTAAAAGGTCAGAAGAGGAACCTCAGCTTTATAGGTTAAGGAAAGGTCTCTTTTTTAAGAGGCACAACATGAGATCTAATTAGGTCAAAAACTGAAAACCCAATTGTCACTGGCCCTACAATTCAGCTTTCATGTGAACCCATGAGCTGTTTCAGAAATGTAGGTGTCCACTAACAGCTGGAATCATGACTACTTATGGGAGAGGGGTTTTTCCCCCATTTTCTCTAGTGGAAAAGGAAAATGTGACTGAAAAATGGAACAAATTAACCATAGTGCTGTAAAATGCATGGTGGAAAGACTTGCATATTATCTGGGTCACAGCCTTTATACTTGATGCAATAAGGATGGCAATGTGAAGGAAATTTGCAAAAAAAAACCAAGCATTTTTTTTTGTCTCCTTGAAGCACCAGAGCCAATGGATTTAGATGGTCCCAAGGGAAACGGCTACATCAAGACTGAGTTAATCTCTGTATCTGAAGTGTAAGTTTCCACAAAAATGTTGGATTTTTATGACTTGATTGTGTGTTTTTAGCTGTAAGTCATCCCCTGACTTTCGTGGGGCTGTGGGTCTCCTTCCCATAATCAGCAAAGGTAACAAGCTCATGAATATGCATTTAAGCCCTGCCCCATCGCCCTGCCCCACTCAGCTTCAGAGCAGCTGCGGGGCATTCCTGGGAGCTCCTTGTGCCATGTGACCGGTCAGGGGACCGAAGGGGGCCTTCTCTGCCCCGTAGTCCCCAGGAATTGGGAGGGATGAGTCCCTGTGGCCACACCTCCGCTGTGGGGAGTCCCAGGCTTTTGCTGCTGCCCCTGCAGCTGGAGCGGGCTGAGGAGCCACCACAGGGCTGTGCTTCTGACCCCTCCTGGTGGTGTTCCCTCCCTGGCATGGGCGCCCAAGGCACTGCAGCAGGGAACACAGCAAGGAGGGCCCCGGCCCCGCTCTGAGGTGCTGGGGCAGCAGCCAGGCTCCCGATAGCTGGGGCCAGGGCTCTGAGCAGTGGCACAGGGGACAGGGATCAAGGCTTTCAGCCATGGTTGGTAGGGCCAGCAAGGCGGCTGCTGCAAACAAGACCGCTGCCAGGACCAGAGCGAGCAGCACCATGACTGCAGCTTCAGTGCCTGTGGGAGGCTTCCATCGCGCTGCTGGGCTTGCCTGTTCCCATCCTGGGGGGTTGGCCCAGTGGTGCCAGACAATGTTCCCACCCTGCCAGGCTGAGGTGGTCCTGTCCCTGCCGGAATGTCGAGCGATCAAGCTGTGTTAAAACATGGCTGCAGCCCATCGCCAGGGCAACAGTGCTGCCAGAGCGCTGGCTGGCGCCGGCACTGCAAGCGGTGCTGGGATGCAGTCGTACAGCGTCCACGTGCAGCAAGCCAGCCCGCTGGCAGAGCGCGAGACCCTGGCCAGGTGTGCTTGAAGCCAGAGTAGGTCAGGTTATTGAGCTGGGGCAGGTGCTGTGAGTGGAACACTCGAGCAACACTCCCATCACACAGTGCGGGGATGTGCCATGAATGACCCCCCCGGCACTCGGGGCTGAGGGGGTGGGACAATGGACTGGGCTTATTTACATATTCATGGACTTATTTACATAGTGTGTCTTCATGGCTTGCATTAATTTTATGTAAAAACCCTAGAAACTGGGTTTGTATTTGTACTGGCAAATAATTTCTAGAAAAGCAGGTTCTTAAAGACTTGCTGGACTTCCTCGATTAGGATGTGTACCCCTGAGTAGTCCCAGTTCTCATTTGAAACCATGCTGGCTTTGCAGAGACTGGTGTGTTGCTTACAGGCCCGGTCTACTTCACAAGACCTCATTAGTGGCCCTTGTGGCCTCAAAGCCAGACATGGTAGTTCTTTTCTTTAGTGAAGGTTTATCCCTGCTCTTCTCCTTTAGCCACCCTTCCAGGCTCCAGTCTCCAGAAAACCTGCTTCCCATGTCTCCTGAGGAGTTTGATGAGGTGTCTCGGATGGTGGGCCCGGCAGAGATTGATACTGTGGTATGTATCATGAAACAGCCTTTTGTAGGAGGGTTGAGCCAGAACTTGCTTTTCCCTTTTTTTCCCTCCTTCAGATGTAGCTCAGACATTTAACACAAGCAAACACTTCAGAACACGCCTCTTCACAAGTGTAGGAGAAGCTTGGAATCCAGAGTTAGACTGGGATTGCCATCAATTGTTCTTGCCACTCCTGTCTGTGAGGATAGGAATGAAGAACAGGAGAGCACAGCTTCCTGTGTGTACCTTGCAGGTGGAGGGAAGACTGTAAGGGAGGAAGAGGTATTGCTGTAGTCCTTCCTCCGGGGCCTGGGTGGGGAGGGCTGCACTTTGGAAGTATTGCTCTGCCAACGGTGGCCTGTTAGCAGAGCAGTGTTGTCCTTGCAGGGTGTGCTTCAGGAAAAAAATCCTAATTAAACTACAGGATTTCCACCCCCAGCCCTGGGTAGTTGGCTCATAAAATGTGAATCTTGTATTATTTGGGGAGAACATGGTTGTTTCCTTTTGTCGTTGCAGATGTGTACACACATTCAACTCTGAGCTTTGGTTGAGCTTTTTCCTGCATCATTAACTCGGCTGAGTCGCTTACACATCCCACGCTTGCAGTTATTGGTGACACGCTTCACTGCAATCCTTTGGTTTCCCAATCTGAGGATCCAGTAGCAGTTTTCACCTTATGGAAGTATCTGGGTAGCCTCCTTACTTGCCCTTCTTTGTTTATTTAGCAAAACACCATGCCAGAGCAGGGGCATAGAGGAGGATAGGAATGTGAGGTCCTCGGTGAGAGTGATGGGAGAAACATGCATTCATGTTTAAGGGAATTTAGTTAAATATGATGTTCAAAACAGATGGCTGTACATAGAAAGCTTCAAAGAAAAGCTGCTTTGTCTGCAGAGATTCCGCAGAACTTCCATAGCTTTGAATTTGTGTCTGCATCACAGAAAGGAAAACATTCTACAGATACCTGCCACCCCAAATCCATGTGCTGCTGAAATTTGTGATTTTTAGCTTTTCTACACATGGCTTATTGAGAGTACAGAAAACGTTATCTGCATTTCATTTTAATGGTTTTCATAAAGCATAACCTTGTGTAGGAGGTTGAGCACAATCTTTCATATAAAAAGCATTTCTTAGGACACCACCTTAAAGCTGCATTGGCACGTGGTGAACTTGCAGCTCAAGGTGTATAATCAAGATTAAAGCTTCTGCAGACCGCAGAGAACCTACTTTGAAATAGAGTGCAGAAGAGATTGAAGTATGTCTTTACTCACTGTGCTTAGTGTGCCAAGGTGAGGGTCTGGTTACTCCTATCTTTCACAATAATACTTGCCCCATTTAGGTTATAAGAGGTGAAATGGAAATCAGTTTTGTCATACGTTTATGAACCAGGGCATTTATTTAACTGTTCATTTGAATAGCTAGAAGGTCCCATGGACTTTGATAATGAAGGGGGTTTGCAATTATGGGTAAGGCATAGTAAAATGAAGATGTTTATCCAGAGCAATGGCTGCAGGATATGCAAATTGTGGTTCATACTTGAAAGGATGAAGTTGTGCTTCCACCAGAGGAAATAGGTTGTTTCTCTGCATGTTTGGAGATAATTAACAACTCGGTTAAGGGGCAAGGCTGTCCTAGGCAGCTGGTTTCCTGCACTAGGTGTATCTGTTAGTGCAGAACTGCTAATGAGCACACGCACCTGTTCAGGTGGAACAGCAACAGGAAAAGGGCAGCTGGCTGTAGGTAGCTGCTTGGACAAGGTGACCTCCAACCTCAGCTGTGACTCGGATGCTATTGCAGCCTCTCCCCACACTGCTCTGATTCCACTCCCATCACCTGCGAGGGCAGCAGCAGCAGCCCCTGGGACTCCCAGGGATTGCAAAGCTGCTTCTCTAGATCTGTCAGCTGCTGTTTGGGAAATAAGGAATGGCGCAGTTTACTGTGTTGTGCCAAAGACCACTGATGTGCCTTCTGCAAAACCTTGAGAGAAAAATTACAGGACCTATATATATGTATTTAAATGAAAGCATTGCCCAACTGTCTTATTTTTCGTGCCTTGGGTTACTGAGGTTAACAGTGCTAGAGGATATCACAACTGGTGACTTAATGCTTTTATCTTTACCATAACTAGCTGAATGTGTCTCTTTATTGTTAATTAAAAAAAAAAAATCAAGTATTTGTTTCTTGAGCTACACCTTATACTCATGTTCCATATGCAGCAGTTTGTCTTCATTACTTTTATATGTAAGTTTTATCAACCAGGGTGAAACGTTACGAGATTTAAAGCAGTGACCTTATTCATGGCTTGGTCTTGCCACTACAGACAGTAGTTCTAGAAGCAGTTGTTTTTCCTCAGTGAAATATTCTTTTGCCATTTTAAATATATATGGAACTGTCAGTTGACACTTTTGTCCCATCGCTTGTGTTTTGGCTGCTTTTTTTATTAAGATGAAGTTTGTGCCAGTAGTTTATTAATCTGTATCTCATTTTAAGCTTGTCTGTGCAACTGAAGAGTTAAGGCTCTGAAGCCCAAGGTAATATCAATGCTCTTAATTCTCTGCATTGTAGCAGGTCAGTCTGCACTAGGGTTCTTAGAAAGTGGCTGTTAACTTTGTTTTATTATTGTTTATATCAATAAACTGGAGTTGAATTTCTAATTTGAGTCATTAGTAGGATAACTAATGTGTAGCTAAACTTTCTGTGAGCTACCAGTCTGGACCATTGCTGCATCCTCTTTCTCTGGGGCCATTAAGGGATGTGATCCCTTGTCTCATGCTTGTTGAGCCTTTGTATGAACTGCACAGCGAGAAGAAGAAGAATAAAGGAAAGAAACTGGTGGTGCGAAGAAGGAGAGTAGGCATGAAGAGTAGGCAAGAGAGGGCGAAAACTATTGAAAGTACTTGGCCCATCCACTCAAGAATTTCAGCATTAACAAAAAGCAACCAGTGAAATAACACAGCTCTGGAAGTGTAGGTTTCAAAATAAATAATAACAAAACCAACAACACAACCCCCAGAAACAAACAAAACCCATCATCACTACAACACAATCGGGAAAAAGCTAGATTAGATAAATTCATTCTGATTTCCTGTAAAGCTTTCCACAACGGAAATGACAAGAGTAGGTTTTTCTTGACAGTCTTCCTTATAACTGAAGAGCAGTGAACATGGTAGGCACACAGACAAACAATCAAACCAACCATCCTCATCTTGGTATTTCCATTTATTATGCTGTAAAAAGCAACACTATCTGGATTTTATTTCTTAAAATAAATAACTTTCATTTTCAGAACCAGTACAGCTCAAGTTTAGATTCATTCATGGGAAACTGCTAGAAATACATTCATCACTGTCTAGTCCCCACAATACAGAATCTAAAAGTCAAGATCAGCCCAGTCAGTTACAATGACCAGAAGTACACTGCCAGTAAGTACAGTCATGGATAGTCCAGCTCTGAAGCAAAAAGATCTGGTACAATACAGTTTGTTCACAAAGGTCGGCTAATTAATGCTAAGACTACCACAATATTTCTGAGTACAAAGCATTAAGTTAGCTTAACAATTTTAGGTTGTGATACAGAAGAAACATGTATGACATAAAAACAAAGGAGTGGGGGAATCCTCTTTGGAGCATAAGGAAGTCAGCATTGGATAAGATAACCAAAAGCTATTTAGGGTAAAGTCTACATGTCAGTGTCATGAATGATAAACAGCCAAACCAATGTACTGCATATACTTATATTTATAAATAACGCCATGTCTAAGTAGCTGCATTGCTGAATTGGACATTACAAAATAATCCATCTTCTCACAATGAGAAAATACTAAAACTAACCAGCGAAACTGCTCTGAAGCTAAGGCCGGCTAAAAGCACTCGGTATGAAAGCGTTAAGTTTAGGGACAGCGATGACCTTCAGTGTTAACTCTGGTATAATCCGTTTTGGTTTTGGTTTGCTTATATATGTGTACATATAATATACCTCTCTTTTAAAAATGCCAGTTTGAACAATGTCAGTTAAATAAAGCTAAATCAGGTATTCCTCTGAGAAACTACAGGATGTGCTGTAATAGGGAAAAAAATATGGAGGAAGTCAGATTAGCCCAGAGATCCAGAATATTAAACCAGAATCCATCTGAAAGTATTCCTTTACACTAAAGCCAACAGATCTGTTGCCAGAGAAAACACCTTGAAGAGAAGAGGCCTTGTGCTACTCAGTGACCAGTGAGGCTCAACAAAGAGCCAGAAGCTTTTTCATTTAGTTGTTGGTTAGAAATGAGGTGGTTGTGACACAGGACACGAAAAGGACAGGCTAAAAGCCTTTAGAAAAACAGCTGATCTTCAGAAGAACAAAAAAAACCCCAAAGCCAAAAACCAACCAGCTTAAGACCAATAAGATTCCTCAGAAAAAGTGTTTGATAACCATGCCAGACAGCCTCAAAATGCTATTTCAGGGCTTTAGACTTTCAGATTTAGACTTGCAAGATTTCATCACCATGAAGACAGTCACTGCTTGTGATGAGTACCAAGCACTTTTCCATGTGATTTGTCCTCCTTGAAGGGAAGCAGTGTGGCATATTGACAAGAAACTATACAGGAACTAGAAAGGATTTATTCTCAACTATACTGACCTGCTGGGTTGCTCTGGAGAAGTTACTTCTCCCTAAGCCTTAGTGTACTCATTGCTAAAGGAGGATAATGTGGTTCAGATCATAATAAAGTGCTTGGGCCATTCTAGAAAGAACCTGGGCATTATTTCGGGAGGATTTTGGTGCCAAAACACAGAAATTTGGAATTTTGAGATTTAGTAATGACTTGTACACTACATGCTAAGATAAAAATCACCACATACACAATTCTCAAGCATAGTCTTCTTTTCCATGTGCTAAATGGTTCTTGCCTAAAATTCTTGCCTATGTCCAACAACAAGTTGTGTTGTGTGAATATCTTGACTGCTCACTTCTCAGGCTTTATGCCACAGTACTGGCAGAAGCAATTGCACATGGGACAGGGAGCTGTGGTAAAAACTGTACTTTTGCAAACAACAAATCTCTGCATCTACATTTCCCACAACAGGGCTCGTGCCATGCTGGCTTCAGTGGCAAGGCAATAAATGCCACTGTTCACCATGGAAGGCATTAACCTGCTTGTGCTCCTGGTGCTGAACTCCTCTTCTACACCAGCAGAATCCCACTGACGCAATACCCTGGTCCCTGGCTGATGGCAGTGCAAGAAGAGAACATACCCAAAAACCTGGCTTACCTCCTGCTCTGCTCATGCTTTGATTGGCTCTATGCTCCTTAAAGCTGTTTCACTCCATCCGTGTTCCTTATTACAAGCTTAAAGTAATTCAGACTTACATGTAGTATTTGGTTTAGTTCTTTGCCGTTTATGTACTTCCATTCCCCTCGCTGGCTCCTGGTGCGCCCACCCAGGACACCAGCCTTCAGCCCACGAGGGGACCTGCAGCTTGCCAAGGCTTGCTGTAGTGCAAATAGACCTGCCAGGAACACCTGCACGGAGTGGAAGCACCCGCTTTCCCCAGGTACAGGGAAGTACTTTAGCAGCTGAACATGGAGAGAGAGGAGGGAGGCAAGACAAAGAGAACTGAAAGAAACACTTCCAAAACAAAAACCCCACTACACACCAGTGTTACAAGTCACATTCCTCTACACCATTTGGTTGAACAAACCTTTAAACACATTCCCTGACAAGACTATCTCTAAGAACAAGCCTAGACCATTGACAACTGTCACCTATATACTCTGTGATATTTATATTATGTAAACAAGGTTGTGTGGAAATATTTTTTTTCTATTTTTTTCCAAAAGATAAGTGCAGATCCTTACTTAACACACCCAGCCTAAATATACATCAGCATCCTCAGCTTTCAAAGCACCTCACTGACGCTCATACCTGACAGTACTCTGGCTCATCTTGGCCATACTGGAAACAGAGGGCTAGAGAAACAAAACTTCAGCAGAAAAATTCCTGACCACAGACCAGAGTTCACATAGAACACAAAAATAAATTAAGTAGTGCACAGTAAAGCCAACAACAGCTAAATATTTTTATACATCAATCATATGCAGCATGAGGTAATATTGCTCACATTATGGAGGGAGATTCTTAGTTGGTTTTGTTTCTTTTGAAGAGATTGGATTTGTCCTGTGCGTATAGAAACTCCTGTAACGTAACACTGAAGTAACAGAGACTTCTGTAAAATATATACCACTATCAGATAGAAACACACACGCTCTTCATTACTTATGTATACCACAATTAAATAGGTAAGTGCTTTGATTCTTAGGATCTGGCTGCAGATTATTATAGTAAGCCATCCAGATTTTTATGAACCGTTCGGTTCTCTTTGCCGTTGTTGGAATCCTCTGATGGTGTGTATTGGACCTGATATTCTTGAAGGATTTTAAAAACATCATGGTGTCCGAAATGTAAAGCTTCATCCATAGGAGTGTTATTCCACCTACAAGAAGCAGTGCAGTATTTTTAAGATCAGCACCTTAAGTACAGAGCCAAAAGCACCAAAAATCTAGTTCTTTACATTATATGATTATTTAGCACACAGACCACACTGAGTTCTGTAACTCTGGAATTACTTCGTTAAGCTGAGCATAAACTTTTAAATAGTTTTAGGTTTGGTTTTTATTCTTGCTCACTCTGCAGAATCTACAGACAAGGATCCACAGATTCACAGGTTATTCCAAGTTGGAAGGGACCCACAAGGATCATGAAGTCCAACTTCCAAGCAAGCGCCCACCCAGGGATTGCACCCACAACCTGGAGCCATGGGCACCACACTCCATCCAAGCCTCCCATTGTCTAGACCATGTCACTGAGTTCCTCATCCAGTCTTTTCTTAAACACCTCCAGGGATGGCAACTCCACCACCTCCCTGGGCAGACCATTCCACTCAGAGATCACTCCAGCAGGATCCAATTCCTTCTGCCTCAATGGACTGGGTTAGCACATTTCCCTCTTATTTGGCAGACAGCATTTGTCACAAGAAGTAGGGAGAGGCTATTGGAGCCTCTTTCCTCCAAACCAGCAATAAAACCACTCACCTGTCTTTGGGGAAGGGATTCACTTTGCATGCTTCCAGTAGAAACTTAACCACATCCACATGTCCTATAGGAAAAGCAGGTTTGTGAGTTTATGTACTTACATATATCCATATATACAGACAAAAGCAGGATGCATAGAGAGTGTAAAGATGCCCTAAAGCAAGCTGACCACCTCCCATTGCCAGAGAGAGGAAATGCCACGTGAGGAGACATTACCTTCTGCAGCTGCCACATGCAGGGCTGTTCGTGAGTCATAGTCTCTTTGCTCCATATCCATTCCTGAAAGAGCAAATCTAACAAAAAAAAAGTAATAAAAAAAAAAAAAATTACTGATAAAAGTCTTACATAATTAAAAGAAGTTACAAAACTAGCCTGGAACAATATCCCTCTGCTGAAACAATCAAACCTCTGCCACGAGAGGATAAAAGCAGTGCCAAGAGGACATCGTGCCTTGAAAAGGGGCCCTATTGCTTCAGATTTAAAAACCAGGTTAGTGGCTTAACCCTCTTTCTGCTCTCCAGTAGGAAACAGCAGTGAACATATCAGATTTGAGATCTAACATAGACAAGCTAAGCCACATAAGGCAAAGTAAATTTATACCAGGTGAGGAAATCCCAGGAAGTTTCACAAGTCTGAAAATCCTGAAGAGCATTAAAGGATTGGGAGAGTTCTTCCACCACACTGCAGTGCTCTGGGAGAGGAGAGTTAAACTGTACACATATTTCCACTCACCACTAACAATATTTAGATATATTCCAGCCAAATTAATATGTTTATTTAATCTCTTACCACTATTACTTTAAATGCTGCCACATTCTATTCCAGACTTAAAAAGCAAAGCGAAGTTTCTTAGCCTGTCCAACAACAATGTCCCTTTTCCAGCCTGACTTTTTGTGGCATTTTCGGAATTGAATCATAAAGCAGGTGACAGTACAGCTAGGATTTTTTGCCATTGCTACAAAAAAAATGGCTGAAGGAATGTATTTCACTATGATCCAAAGAAATTGGCAACACTGAGATGAAAGGCAGTGAGAGGGTACCTTTTTGATGGTTAGGTTTAGGTCTTCTGCTTGGGGTTTGGGTGAACATACTCAGTCTCTAGCTTGTGTAGCTCCATTCCCAAACACAGTGTACTTGCACGTTGATAAATAAATAACAACAGCAGGAACCAAACAAGCAGCGTTCCTATTCCCAGACCCCTGCTGATATTTACCTCCGGAGTGCAGAAACATCCCCTGTGTAGGCAGCAAACAGCAGATTTATCACAGACTTCACCTATAAAGAGAGATGGAGTCCAGTTTATTACAGAATCACAGAATAAGTAAGGTTGGAAAAGACCACAGAGGTCATCAAGTCCAACCTATATTATTGATCTTCTTTTCTCAGAAAGGAAACCCAGAAAACCCTGGTGTGGCCAGCTTGTCCAGTGCTTATGAACCTGCTATTTGTCTCTCCTTGCCTGGCCACATTTTGCAGTACAGCATAGAACACTGGAAGAACTGATTCCAGCTTGCCTTGCTACCAGTAGTGTAAGGTCTGTCTTTCCAAGATTGAAGTGATTAAAGACAGTAAAAGAACTACAAAACATGCATTTCTGCTCTACTGCAGTAAAAAACATGAGCCTTGCTCTACAGACAAACCGTATTTCTTTCTCTGATTGTCCAATGACACCAAGTATTTAATTGTACAGACAGCATCACTCCAACAATTCATAAAACCAAGAACTCCTCATAAACTCATTCTGGAAAAGTAAGATGTTTTTTATGGTACCTTTTTAAATTTGTATTACAGATTATCCTTGCATACATCCAACACACAGACTTTCTTCCAATAAGCCATTTTAAGCAATCTGTCACATAATGAGCAAGGTTTCAAGGCAGGCAAAAGCTCCATCTTTTTATGTAAATATCATAAGTAAACTGTCTGGTAAATAGTGTTTTTCTCAGCTGTATTAATTAGTCTAATAAATTATACTCTCAGGCTACACCAGCCTTGTCCCATGCACATCTTTATCATGCCTGTCAGAACTCTACAAGTTTTAAGAGCCAAAAATGACAAGCTGGATGGTTTTAAAGCATCCCACATCAGCTTCTTTCATAAACTGATCCTGGCACTTCTAGGCACTGTTTCACAGTAATTTTCAGTAAAATTCCTAAATACTGCTTTGCTTTTTAAGTTAAATCTACAAAGCTCTGTTGCTGCCACCAACCAAGTAACAGAGATAAGGGAGGAAACTGATGCTGCCTTGACCTTCTACAACAAGGAGAAAGAAACAAACCAAAAATCCTCACCCACAAGCAAGTCTCCCACAGATTCCTGCCAGAACACTGGCATATTTGCACAAGGCCACAGACAAGCCAACCTCTGCACTTCTTATAAACCAGAGTTGTGGAATTGCTTGTTGTTTTTTCACAACTCAAACATGCACTGACACAGAGAAACTGAACTATAAGGAGAAGGTGGCACAAAGGCCAGGACGGACCTCACTCCAGTACCCACAAACTACTGCAGTGCCTTTTCAGTTTGCATTATGGTGAGGCTTGGTAGGCTCACCATCTGAAGGACTCCTCCTGTTCTCAGGGGGCTCAGCACCCTTGGCTGTCCCTAAAACCTGACTGGCTGCAAAGGCTGGGCTCCTGCTCAGGCTCTCAGCTCTCAGTCCACAGCACCTGGATCACCTGAATTGTGACAAACAATCACACCCCAGACAGGCCTCAAGTGATTCCATTCTTCCCACAAAGATTTTTTTCATTTAGAGCTTCTCCAAAAAACCAAACCAGCAACCAGGACTCTTACAGAAAGTCAGCAGGGGCTTTCCTTAGGAGGCAGAGCCCAGCCCCTCCACAGGCAGCTCCCCAGCTGCCCCAAGGCTGGGCTCAAAGCTCTCCAGCACTGCCTCAGCACTGGGGGGGTTCAGGACTCCTGCAGGGTCTCCAGCCTTCCATGGACGTGCAGACTCGAATTAGCAAGGTCAGCTCAGGGCAGCGATCACTCCAACACACTCTCTGTGGGCTTTCCAGAGGAAACATCACAGCCACACCAAAATATCAAAACCTCCTAACAGCGTACACATCTTTTATAGGCACTGGGCTGCAAACTGTATTTAAACACATGCGGGAACGGGGAATTTATTTTGATAATCTCTACATTTCATCAAGATGATTCAGGCGTTTTCCTTAGGGAGGGGGAAGCTGAGCACTGCTCTGCTGCTGGGGCCCCACGGGCAGACTGGGCTGGCTGCACTCCTGCGTTTCAGGTCCTGCAGGTGCTGAACACTCTCCCTTTTCAGGATCTAGGATGAGCAAAGGACAGTCTGGTTTTTGTAAACGCCATTTGAGAGGTAACTGACCGTTTTGGCTGGGCTTCTTGACGTTTCTTGGAAATGCAAATGCGTATAAAAGTAATAAAATAAAAATAACACACATTCCTTTCTTAAAAACAACTTTCCAAATCCAGCCATGGCCCAGAATCCCTTTGCCTTCAGCTGAACATTCTGCTAGGAAGCCATTTTTACTTTCTATGATGATGTGACAAAATGTAATTTGGAGATTCCTGAGGCTTTCTAACACAACTACCTCAGGCCAGGTCTCTTGGCAATCTGGGAGAGGTTAAAGCCACTCCTTTCTATAGATAAATCTTGTAAAACCTGAAGTTGCATTACTATAAAACTGAACTTCTTGACAGACCAAAACAAAAAGAAATTCAAGTCCAGGTAAGTAGAAAATAAAATTTGAATTATTTAGGTCAGAAGAGGAAAATTTGAGAGGAAATATGACTGATCTCTGTACAACAATAAAGGTAACGGGATACGTAACGCAGGAGAAAACTGACAAATTTAGGAGGACAACTACCAGCAGAGTAATTTTCCAGAGTTGGTTAGGACAGAGCTCAGGCTGAAAAAAAAAAACATTAAAAAAAATGGAATGTAGCCATCATGGTTGAAACAACAATCCCCTCCTGGCTGCCTTCTCCTGCCTCTAGTGAGCATATAATAATTTTTAGGCTGGATGTGCTAGCAACAAAACACCTCAACCTCATAATTCCACCCTACTCTATTAGCAGGATAGTCCAGGCCACAAAAATTAACAAACTTTATAAGGTATTAAATGAAACTGCTCAAAAGGCATCCAGGAACACAAGTTTTAATAAGTTCACAAAAAACAAACAAACCAAGAACTCAAGAAAATTCAGAAATCTGCAAATACAAAATACATTTTGAATGCCAAGTAAGAATATACCATCTCTATGAGCATCTTAAGGATCTTTCCTTAGTTTTCCACGGAATATTAATCCACGCAGCATATATACTAAATCATCATGTAAGAGTGTATAATTTACACCGAGAAAAAGTTACTATGTGAACAGGACTTGATGCCAGAAGCTTTGTACCTGTGCAGAATCTCACTTAGGCTTCCAGAAAGTCAAGTACAAAGTCTTTACCCCCAAACTCACAGAAGTAGAAGTACTAGCCTGAAATAACAGGCCCATTGCAAAAAATCAAGAGCCAAAAGAAACTCTCAAATGGGAGTGGCAAACATAAGATACTGGGGGTTCTAACTGCAGGAGAGGAAAAAGAATAGTGAAAATGACAGATGAGCTGTGTCCACTGAAACTACGCAGGGCAGTTTAGAGACTCCTTTCAGTGATTCACAATCCTCCATCTGCCACATTCAGTGCTGGTGCCTCTATAACTGCACTGGTGAACCCAGTTTTCCCTGATGTTTAGAAACAGAAAATTTACCTTCAACCCACCAGCCATGAAATTACCTTTTCCTACTGCATGTAATTCTCTATTCAACTCATAATATTCTGTGAATCTGTGTGAATCTGTGAACTATGAAAACTTAATGAAAGGAGAAGGGATGGAGTCTCTCTGCTATCAGCTGGGTCACATACAGCTGTGTGGCAGGATCAAACCCAGAGCTGAAACTGTTCCCCCTTTTGTCAAATGGGAGAGAAAACTCACATGCACCAAAGCAGAGGAATTTGGCAGCTTTCTTCTCACCATGGGATCACTACAGAGCACTGCTTGCTCAGCCACGATGAAATCCTCTTTGTACAACACTCTTTCCTTAGTGCTGGATATAATCCTGGTTATCCAGCCAGTGAAATCAGCAAGGAAAGGCTCCTCAGGAATACTTGAGTGTTATAGATTAGAAATACACCTCATATTTTCACCATCAGATTAGTAGGTGTTAAAGGTCTTGGACTCAGCTGGATGAAGTTATGAAGGATTCAAACACTGCTTCACATCAGAGATGGGTCAAATGCCCACCACCTCCAGAGGTCCTTTCCCACTAATAGTCCTGCGAGTCAGTGGGCGAGGACGTGAGCAGCACAAGAAAGTAAAATCAAGAGTGATTTCACTTGACTTTACTAAGACTGTTCTCCAGAAGTACACTGAGGCCAAGTTAAAGGAAGGAAACACCCGGAGTTCAGAGTGGCAGGAAGTCACATCGCTGCAGCAGACACTTCAGATAAACACAGAGGACCAAACAGCAAAAAAAGTAAGAAGCACCAACCCAAAACCCGGTGAGCGCACACCAAGTGTTCTACAGCACTGACAGCTACAAAGGGAAACTCAGTGTTACCGTGACTCCTCGTCCAAAGCTTCATACACAGTAACTTTAAATATCTCCTAAGCCTGGCAATGTTAAAAGTTTCAGAGACATCTCCTTCAAGCAGCAGTGCTCAGATGTGATGTGACCACACAGAGAGCACAAGGGCTGCCTCTGCATTTCAGGGAGCACGTGCCCAGCGCACAGCAAGCACAAGGTTGTCCCATTTCTCTGCAAGTAAGTTATCAAAGGACTAGGGCAAGACATCAGTTTTTTGTTTGTTTTTACATTTCTAAATTGTGTACTAGCTTGAGAAACCTAATTAAAAAAAAAAAGTTTAACTGCAGCGTTAATTTGCTGAGGTGACTTACTGCAAGTGAAATTTCAACAAATCTAAACGATCTGAAAGGCTTGGCTGGAATGTGCAGAATATTGCCTTGGCAGAGTATTTTTAACAGAACAGTCTTTCCCTACTTGAGCTGCACACCCAAATCCAGACTTATATAAATAGTCTCATGATGGCTAAGAGCAAGTGCCTGTACAAGACTGAGACAGAATCACTTCTCTCTTTACACAAACTGGTTTAGAGGGTTTGGGGTTTTTTTAGTGAAGAAAAGTGTGTATCACTGCCTGGCTCTAATGCCATCAACAGAAGACCACTCCAAACACTTCAGAGAGAGAACGCTGCCATCATTTTTGTGACTAAGATGCAAAATTTTTCCAGAGATGGAAACAAACTGCTACAGTAAAGGGAGACGGACCTGACACCTTCTGCCCACTGGCTCTCACACTTCAGCATTAATATAAACCAGGCAAAAGTCAAGTGGGAACCAAACCCGTGCCAGCTCTGTCTCTGCCCACATCCCCAGCACTACAGGGCTGTGTCGCTGCAACACCTCCAGCAGGGCAGGGAGAGCCCTCAGCTCTGCACTGTGCTTGGGTCAGGAGAGAAAAGCCAAACAGCTGTGCATGCAATGAAAATAAATCCTTTAGAAAAAATTAATTTAGCTCAAAGCTGGATTAATTCCATGAGAAGTTCTTAGCTAAAAAGGTCACCAAATCTGGACTTTAATTTCCTACTGTGTCCTGCTTCCTGAGAGCGCTTCTTTCTCTGCAACCACCCCACCCCCAAACTTCTTTGAAAACATCACAGAATCTACATTCTAAAAAAAATATTACTTACAACTTTACTGTTTCTCCAGGTGGTTGAGCAACTGTATCAGTCAAGCCAAATAGTTTATAATAGTGCTGCTCAAGGCAATACAAACAATGATAAATAAACAGACTCCCCTAAACTTTGCAATGCCCTTTCCACCATATTCAGGCATGACATCACAGGTTAGCCTTCAGAGGAGATGTTCAAAACACTGAGGGGAAAAAACTGTTTAAATGCATATTGTTTCTTAGGTACTTTGCCATATCTTGGACTAGATGATCTTTGAGGTCCTTTCCAGCCTTATCTATACTGTGAATACCGTGAATCTGAATCTGAACTTTACTACGTACTAGATTGAGTGTGCTGATGGGAGACTTTCAGATACAAAAAGGGGAGTTCAAAAAAGAGAGCAGAGCTAGCTGAGAGGAAAGGAGCACCACGCTCTTCTCTTGCGTCCCATTTTTTGTGCTTAAAATGGGACGCAATGTTTCCTTTTGGGAACCCTGCCCTCCTGGCGAACTGGCTCGAAGAATGAAGTTTTAAATGTTCCCCTGAACAGCACTGAGGTGTAGAGATAACTTCGGATATAAACTTCAGCTCTGGAAGCTAAAGACTTCCCTAATGACAGGTGACTGTCACACCAACCCAGGGCCTGATGCACTGGGATCTCAGTACAGGCCCCAGGCAGGCAGGGTACATGACACAGCCTCCTGACAAACGCACGGCAACTGGAATGAAGTCCTGCAGCTCTTCACCAGTGCAGAGTGCAGCAGGGAGATCAGCCAGGCTTGTCTGGAAGTGTCCTGAGGCACATTTATCCACACCACCACCCACCCACGCTGGGCACAGCTTATCTGCCTGTACCACACCCTGGCTGCCTTCCTGGGGCACCTGCACCAAGGGTGACACAGTCAAGCTGCCTGTTTATACAGAAAGTCTGTCAGATCGTATTTCCAAACAATGGATTCCAGCAGCACATCACTACAACCAGGAGGAAGATGAGTGCCAACGGGCTCAGTAATTTCCCACACATTCCCTTGTCACCCCGCTGGAGCCCATCCTATTGACACAGGGGCCACATGAGCCAAGGCTCAGGGGCCACATGGCCCCAGGGACCCCACGTCCAGCGTCAGCCGCTGCCCGCGCTCGGCTTTCCACCCATTGTTCGCAGCACACGGCACAGCTAATCCGGCTCAGCGCAGGATTAACTCGGAAACGCAAAAAATAGATTGTTAAGCTGTCTAAGGTGAGAACACGTCTAGTGAATGGGGATTAACGCTTCACTGTGGAAAGAGACCGGCCACCCTCAACTCTGCCTATTGCCATGGCCGCTGCAAATGGCCAAGTACTGACGAGGAAGGCAGGAGCAAAGAGTTCACATGAGCCACAAGCAGAAAGTAATGAGAAATCAACACAAATCCAACTTCACAGTAGCACTGTTCTGCAGCTTTTCTTAAAGCTGTTCCTCTGGTGAGGGCCATTGAGGTATGCAGCAAAAAGCAATCCTGCTCTCTAGAAATGCTGATTTTTAGATGCTTATTTTATCAATGGAAAAAACTTCCTGTAGTCTAAGACACCAATATAAATTCTGAAACAGCGGTGTGACCTATAGAAACCAGAAAAAATAAATCTAGAGCACTAAGTAAACAATGTAGTCATCTAGTTTTTACACACTGAACTCGTAACTCTACTGCGCTGACACAGCCTTTAGGCAGCTTTTCCCCTGCACGTAAGGTCTCAAAATCAAACTGAAAACCAAAACAAAAACCACTCAAACCTGCTTAAAATGAATTGTGAAGCTTCAACTTTGAAATTAAAACAAGAGTGCAAGTAGTCCCTAAAAGGACAAGAACAAACCAGGGATGAATCAGAGAGGAACGCAGATGTCTGTACATTCAGACACCAGACAGGACTACTTATTATACAAATCAGCCATTTTTGCATTTACACTGAATTTGCAATAAACTGCACGCTGCTCTCCAGGGTCCACTGAGCGAAAAAAAATCACTGGTCAAGTCTAAAAGAGATAGTCTTAGTTTTCCTTTAATAGACACGTACTTAATATGAGGGCAAGTCATACTTTGTAGGGAAAGAAACCTCAGCCTAAATTCTGTTTCTGCAGTTGTGGTTCTGTGAAAGTCATTACCCAAGCATAATTAAAACAAGTAAAAGCTAAAACTGAACTGCAAACAAACACAACCCAAATACTACAGGTGTGTCAAAAGCACATAGGTATTGCTCTGTCCTCACACTGCAGTTCCGTACAGCTTGCTGAACTGCTGGTGTTTAGTCTGCCATAAACATCCAGTGTATGTGAGAGGCTGACAGTGGTATTTAGATGCCCACAGTGCCAGAGCAGGGGCAGCACAGGCCTAAAACACCTCACACACCTAAAACCTTCAAGCACATCCAGGTTCTGACCTGCCTGCCCCACTCCAGCACCAGCAGTCCGCCAGGATGCAACTCTTGGACTTAAAGCATTGCTGGGTTTTTTTCACCAGAAGAATCCCCTGACTAGTTTAAGTGCCCATCCAGATGAGGGCTGGCTCTGAAGCAGCCTCAGAGCTTGCTGGTGAGGTTCTGCCCATGAATATTTCCAGGGATGGGCAGTCCTTGAAGGCACTCAAAGCAGTCTCTGGATTAAGCCTCAATATTACCTTGTTCTACAAAAATCCAAGTTACATAAGAACAGGTAGTTTATCTAAATAACCTCCTGAGGCTCGCAAAAGGCTTTCAGCTTCATTAAGTGATCAACCAACCTCACATACTTTACAGCAACCCAACACCAACTGCCTCTGACAGAACCTCTTACCTTGACTTCAAACGAACACAAGGATCATAATACCAAAGTTACAATTCTTGGGGAAAGTCTTTGTTCCCATTATACTATCAACAATTAGAAGATATGTTAATAAGTTAATGCATATACTTACAAAAATTAAAATATTGAAAATGCAGATGAGGCTAGCTGTTCCATAGAAGTTTAATTCCTTCAAGACTCTTCCCCTCTCTTTACCCTATGTTCTACACCATCTATCCTTGTTTCCTCATGTAATTTGTAGAAAGTGCAAAAATAACTTTACAATCTGCCACTTTTTACTTTCCTGTGTTTTGAAACTAACACAGGAAACAAGATTTTGTCATTTTTTTCCCCCAGGCCATTTCCTAACCCTTGGATTATCCCTTCTTTTCCTCTAGATGGTGCAAGACCTTTTCACAGCTGGGGACAGAGGATTATACCCAGTTCCTTTAGTTTTACCTGCTGTGGGTGCAGCATTTATTTTTGGACTCAAAGCTGCCACAAGTGACTTGCAAAGCTGCTACCACAGAGTTTATTTTTGGAGTCTCCCTGGTGGAATTAACTTGAAATGCCGTTTGCACAGCATTTATTCATACAGCTCGTGCTGTTGATAGAAAACTAACAGACTCAAACCACTTATTTATTCCTCCTTACAGCTGAATAGCAGCCATGTTCAAACACAACCCATGCGTATATCATGAGCTGCTTCTCCCATGAGTGATGTCTAGACTTCAACCACACCAGAGGCTCTATTTTCATGTATCCATACCCCAAGCAGCTCTAAACAAACCGAACTGCTATAGCTGCAAAACCTTCAGGCAAGTTGGTTAGTTATTGCGTATTTTTATCTTTTTTTAAAGCTGGACAAAATCCCAGTAGGGATTTTAAGTGTCTCACTGCAATTTAACTATTGGCATTGTTTCAAATCCAAATTTAATCTTCAGAATAAAGCTGGACCTTTTCTCCGGATTTCATATGTTTTTGAACTGGTTAGTACATACTGACAAAAAAATGTTCAATGGTCCTAAAGGCATCTATTTAAAATCCAAAAAGAGAGCAGGGAGTTTTGACTTGGTTCAGTTCAGACACAGGAGCATGAATATACAAACGAGTCTGTTCCAATAGCTCAATCTTGGTACTTGTCACAGAAGCTGTGCATACAGATGAATGTAAGAAACATTTAATTCAGCCAAATATATACACCAAAGAGTTCTCTTGATACCAGGAAAAACAGAAGTCATAAACCCCTGCCTTCAACCTAAGATCAACCATCAGTCTGCTTTCCCAAAAACATACAGGCTAAGGCCACAAAAGGAGAAGTGCAGCGTTCCTGGAAGGAAGGCTGAGTAGAGATGGGTTGTTCCCCTCCCCCCCTACTCACCTACTGCCTTCAAATGGATTTCTACCATTCATATTTCCCTCGGATTCAGACCTTTTAGAGATAAGTCAGATGTCTACAGCACTAGATTATGCCATCCAAAACTGCAAATACATAATTAGAGTATTTATACTGCATGTTTCAGTACTCCGCATTTCTTTGCCCATCTCTGCCTGAAGTCCTTTCTTTGTCAGCATATTTTAGATTAATACAAGTATTTTAAAGCATCTAAAAATATCCTTTGATTCATACAGAACAGAGCAAGAGTCATAGATAGGACTGAGCTCTGTTCTACAATTAATTCAGTCAATGCATTTTCAGAGACGATTACACTGAATTATTCTAATTTTCAAATACTAAGAGAGATCTAGTATCTTGTAAATGACGCTTAAAACAATCTCTATTTCAATCCTAGTATGAGAATCTGTAAGTAACAGTCTGCTTCATACTATGGGTTTGCTCAAGTGCCTGAGAGACAGTAAGGGCAGCACTTACAGAACTGCCCTTGGCAGGCAAGCGACAGAAGCAGAGACCTGGTTTCATGGCAACAAACACTGGGAATCTGCAATGCCTTATTATTTACAGTTCTGACTACTGATTAGTTCTAAAGTATTAGTAAACTGATGCTGTTGAAATTACAGATAAGGCTATTTAATTAAGGTGAATGAAGAGTTAAGTAATCAAACAAAACGCTTACTAGAGTAAGTGAAACATTGACTTACCTTCGGTAACTGCGATTCCTTCAGAAAAGACCACGCTCATTTACTCCACTCCCAAGATGAGCAAACCTCATGGTGTGAGCTGAGGCTACTCGGGCCAGCCATGTCCCTAAACTCCCCCACTCCCCCCCCTGCCTCCCCCAATGCAGGAAAAAAAAAAAAATCCTTCATCAATCCCATCTCCAGAACTTGATCTGCAGAGGTGGAGAGTAGGTCACTCAGAGCAAAGTGTAGTTGAATCCTCCAATACAAGCCTCTACTCCAAGAATCAGGGTATTGAAACTGAATCTTACTAAAAAATATTACATAGTATCATAACAGGATGTGTCCATGGGGCAGTTTCTCCTTTCCAGTACCATCACCATGAGCAGGACAGTCCAAAACGTTCTGGGAAGAAGTGTGTTACTGGTTTTGTCTTTCCCTTTTCTAGCAGATAAAACCACCAATAAAGAGAAACTGGTTTAAGGGGTACACAGAAAAAAACCCACACAAGTCACAGCTCAAGATTCAGTCATAGCATCCATCAATACTAGACTGCAGGATTCCAGGCACAGATACTTGCATAGCAGCAAGAAAACTCCAGCAGGAAACGCCTGATACAAAGTGTCAAGAACAAGAACTAGGACAGACACAACCAATACTGATGTCACTGATAACCCTGAAGACCTCACAGATCTTCCTAAGTTTTTGAGCACAGAAGGCTTAATGTACCTAATGCTGAAGCTTCACCAGAGTTAGGTGATGTAGTGACTGGAGAGTTTCCCTCCCTAAGCACGTGCACCTGGACAGTCAAGCCTGACAGAAGAGGAGCTAATCTCAAATGTCACGCTCACAATTACTGACAGATGCCTTATGCTTTGCTTTATACCAATGTTGGTACATATATGGCCAGATCTATCCTTTGTTTTGGAGATGACTGTGCTGATTTCAGAAGGTGCCAATACTGGGAAGAGGAAAGAAAACAGTACCAAAACTGACTTGCCTAGATTACAATGAGCATGGCCATCCTCGGGTCCACCTGCTGTTTCCAGCTTCTTCTGGTATCAGGCAATTAGCACAGTTTTTACTTTTGGAGACACCAGAATCAAGCGCATCACTGAAAAGACTCTCAAAGTATCAAGTGAAAATTTAATCGTCTTTCACTAGACTTAAGATCTAAAGTTCACTGATTCCACATACTTTAAAAAAAAAGAACCACAATTTTTTTTTGTGAACATTCATAAACTCATAAATTGAGTGGGCAAGCAAAATTTTTGAACACCTAATAAAGAAAACCAAGTTAGAATAGCAGTAGTAAATAATAGTGAATCAGGTACTTTTAGAGAACTGTAGCTTAATAAGAGGCAGTCCTAGAAAAAATGTGACCTGGCCTGATGACCACAGGTGTTACAACTCTGTTGTTGGCCATGAGAGTATGAACAAGGAATGGTAGATAGATTAATTATTTAAACAAAAAGTTTACTAGATCAGGTGAAAGTTCTAAGGCATAAAGAGTTCCACCCTTCATGTCAGATGATGAAGACCAGGCACAGATTTAGTTCTAGGTGGCATGCATTTGCCATGAGTAGTTTGGATGGAAATATATGAATGTTGCTGTCATCTCCAGAGCATCAAAGGTACAAATAAAAATAAGCCTCTCAAAGACTTTAACGTACTCTGCTGTCAAACCTTTTCAACATTCCCTATCAGCAGTGAAATGTTACGATGAATAGAAGTTCCAAAATGGTAAAATAACAATTCTTGCAGTAAATTATCCCAGGAATCTCACAATATAGACTTTGGTAGTTCCTGCTCAGTTTTTCACAGATTAACCCCTGCTAACAGTTCTGCCACAGAAAGCACACAGAAAATACACAGAAACCTTAACAAGTGGAATGAATGCTGAGCCATTGATTATGGATGCAGGGAAAAAACAAGAGCCTTTGAAGTAGTGGATACAGACATTACTAACACTGCAAGATTCGGGACCAAAGGACTGGGATCAACGACAGGCACATGAACAGAGTGGAATGCTGATGGGTGCTTTAGTGACCTAGCTGTGTTAAGCAGACAGGACAAAAGGATGTCTGCCTTTTCAAGGACCTATTGACATGATTGATATCCACAAAACAGTAGAGTAATGCTCTCGGGTTCCCAGGCTGTAGGTACTTGACAATTTATGGATGACAGTTTACTCTTAAATACACAACTCGAAAGTGAAATTATTCCCAAAATAAAAGACTTTGTTCTCAGAAGGTATTAAGGGCAACTGCACTAGCAACAGACTGACTCCATCTTACAGGCTGAAAGCAGAATGGGGAAATCTTACCAGAAATTCTCAGATCAAGATTACATTTTAACTATTTGACTTGCAATAATTACAGGTCGGAGAACTTTAAAAGACAAGTCCTTTAAAAGAAGTGTGAAGTGCACTTCCAATTCAGAAAGCCAAAGCACTCGTCGACATACAGTTGAAACTATGTCTATCAGTCAAAAAAACCTGATATTGAATGAGGAATTCCTGAAAAAACAATAAAGTTGCCTGCCTCAAGGAAAAAGCTGGGCTAGTGAATGACATCAACAGGAAGCGAGCAACGTTATCTCTTCCTATCACTCCACTTGTGTTCTCAGCTCATTGTTTTGATAAGCGCTCTGATCACAAGGGGTCCTAACAGCAACATGCCATCCCCCAGCAAATAACACACTGCCATGTTGGCATTGAGCCTGTTAGGCTTCAACAGAAAAATAAAGGGAATATGGCCTGTTCAAATCCTTAAAGCATTTCATTTTCAATGATATAATGAAAAAAATCTTTAGAATCCAGTAAGAAAATATCACAGGAAGTAGAAACGTTAGTTAGTTATTGGTGACTGGAAGCCATTTTTACCTATGCCACTTCCAGGACTCACAACAGATTACAGCATGATGGCAAAGATCATCATGGCCAGTGAAAAGACAGAAGTCACCGTCACAAGCTGCAGAAAGGGAACATTCCAATTGTAGATAGGGAAAAAATTATTCAATCAAAGTATTAAAGCACTGGGACAGGTTACACAGACAGATTACAGAAACCTCATCATTGGAGGTTTTCAACACTCAACTGGCAAAGCCCCTGAGCAAGATGATCTGACATGACGTAGATCATTCTTTGAGCAGGAGGCTGGACTACAAGATCTCCAGAGAACTCCTCCAAGCTCTGTGACCTTGTTGTTTCATTCCTACGTTTCTTACAGTTACTAGATGGGTTTTGATGGCTGCACCCAGCTAAGCAAAACTGACCTGATTTAAGAAAAGATACAGTATGAACGTGTATTTCCAATTGACAGTGCACATGAATTTTGTAAAAACATGTGAAGGCACACGTGGCTCAGAACTGGAGCAGAGCAGCAGCTAAAACAGGAAGCAGCATCTTGCAGCAGACAGGCTCCCCCGCATGCCCTCTCAGTGCACGAAATACATAGATCAATGTATGGCTGCCCGGAACATTTATGAGGGTAGAAAAGCATTCTAGAATTACTTCCTTTTCCCCTTGTCCTTCCTTCAAGTCTGTTTCCTCATCAGCCTTAGTGTCAAGGTGTTGAAGTGTCTATTATTCTCCCCATGTGTGAACACATCTGCCTTGTCCTTTTAAAAATCTCCCCTGGTCCAGTTAACTAACAGCCTGATTAGGTCAAGCAGCCATGCCAACTTCATTGTCTAAATTGAGTTCTGTTTAAATTACTTAAATTGCTAAAACACCCCAAACCAATAAAAATACCCAACAAACTTGCCCCCACCACACACCTGCCAGTCTGAGCTCTATTCTAGGCTTTATTTTTTTAAACTACAGCCTCAAATGTAACCATTGTGCTGCTACACACAGAAGAAATACATGTGCATTTCCAGAAGCAGCTGAACTATGTACAGAGCTGTGCCCTGCAAAACCTTCTAAATGCTGAGTGTCTAAGTGATACCAGAAGGTAATAAAATTAACTTCTACTAGCATGAAACCCAAAAGGAAACAGGGCATTTCTATTTCACACACAGTATTCTCTAGAAGGAGCAAATGGCAAATCAGAAACCAGACTTGAATTAAGATAGGCCGTTTAATAATTCAGACTATTTAAATTATTTAACACACTAGGACATAAATGCCTGAAAGAAAATTGGACTGTGCCTGACCCAAGCACAGCACTCTAGTTAACTAGCCATGCACTTTCTAGACTGGACAGGAAGTGTGGAACAAACAAGATACCAGCACGATAAAAAATAATTAAGATTTAGTTAAGATTTCAACCTGATTTAAAGCCTCTTGCCATCCTTGCAACTACTACAGACATTTGCAACACCCAAATTCCTCAATGAGACTCAGCACTGAAGGCAAATTCTTAGGTGTATTTAGTAATCCCAATAAGAACTCTTCCAAGTATGTTCTTCTTTCACTGCAATAACTGTTTCTGGACTCTCTTCAGAAAACAACAGAAATATTTTGTAAACTTAGAAAAAACCCCACCAACACCTCCCTCCTCCCCAGCCAAAAACCCCAGCACAAGCCTACAATCAATATTTAGGATACTAGAACATCATACAGAAATTATGAAGCTCATAATTAATTGCTTTGTTCACAGCTAACTACTGTGCATCAATGACATGTATGTATCAAGACCAAGATATGTAAGAGCAATAAAAAA
>WEKX01010276.1:6696-40243 GCA_013390025.1 Pitta sordida
CCTGCCCGCCGGGCGGGAAGTGCGCTCGGCGCCGCCGCAACTCGGCAAGGTGAACGCACATTAAAGAATAATAATAATAAAAAACCCACCCGCACACAGCATTGTAAAAAGGAGGGGAAATGGCCATGCACAAGACGTGTGTAGCCTGCGGATGGTCCTCCTCTGCCGCGTGTAACCGGGGATGGTTTAATGAGGAGTGTGGGCTCGAGGCTCCTAAATTAGAGGAGTGCTGATGAGCTTGCTTAAAGAAGCAGTGAGCGGAGTAAGGGGAAATAAGCGGGTGTAGGTATTCACGTTCCTCAGGCATCGCCTCTACTACAAGATGTGTTCTTCGGCTGTTGGCTCTCAGATTTTTTAGGGATGACTTGTCAGCTTTTGTCCCCTCTTCTCTGAGGTGCTACGTGCGGTCTGCTGCTTCCACTGCTCTTTCTAAGCATTAGTTAATAGTCCTCTCCAGAGGATTTCTACCAGCTGATACATTTACAGTATGAAAACCACAGGGGTATCTAATACAAGCATCTCATTTCCTGCAGGAAACAGAACAGTCATACTGCAGGGCTTTTTTTTTTTTTTATGTTCTGAGCAGCGGTCTTATTTGGCCTCTTAGCAGTGGTCATAAGTCTCTGGTTTTTGTTAGTGTGAAAGTACTGGTTTGCTTTTGCGTTAGTTTGCTTTGCGTGTTTTTGTAGAGTAGCCTGGTATGGAGTCTTGGTGCTTATCTGTGTGCATTCCAGATTTGGGGTAGTCTTGATGTCTTTCTTTGTAAAGCTCTGGGTTTGTGTTACTGGATTCCTTCATTCCGGTTGGTGGGGAAGGGGAGGAGAAAATATGAAATACAGCAATGCATAAAAGATATAGGCACTCAGAGCTCTGTACTGTGATGCTCCATTTTCAAAAACTAAATCACAAGCTTTATTATTTTTCATAAAACATGATCCTATAGGACCCTAGTACAGCCAGTAAAAGGAAAGAGGAAGAATGTCATTCTTATTCCATGCAGTTAATAACAGTGCATATTTGTAAAATGTCTCTTCTGATTCTGTTAAAGGAATTAACTCTTAAAAATATGCCTTTTAAAAATTGAATATTAAAATTTTTAATTTTTTCCTCCTGTAACATCTGAAATGTGTTGTGACAGTATGGCTATAAGAAGACAGGGATACTGGTTGTTGGGCTTCCTCTAGAAAGCATTGTAAATACTTGAACAAAAGGATCATAACAAATAGATCCTGTGTGCAGTCTATAACATGGGTGGTTGTCATAGTAAACCAGAGCAGTAAACACCTGTTCAGAAACAATGCCGTTTGAAAAATAAACCATCTCTGACCCTTGGCGCCCTGAAAGAAACTCAACACTCCTGAGACTGTCTGTGTTGAATTTTATATTAAATCTGTGTCATTATCAAAAAAGATTCTCTTGATCTCTCTATTGCTTGAGGAAGTGTTGGATTATTGTTTCAGCCCTGGCAGATCAGGATATAAATGTTTGATTTGGATGTAGGGAGAGCTGCAGGTGCTGTGTGTTGCTGTTTGAAAGAAGTGGAAATGCTGTTCTAGATAGGAAGAAATTATTTAGAACGGGGAAGGGTTTATTTGTCAGAGACGGAGTAAAGCAAAATTGCATTGCATGAGGAAATTTTCATTTTCAGTCTTGCACAGAGGGAAAAAACTTAGGATGTATCCAAGTGCCTTCTAGAATAAAGAATATTATCAGCCTGATATTTTGTAGCATTTCGTGTGGTAGAGAACTGGATCCCTGTCCCTAAGGCCTTCCTGTCAGAGTGAACCTGAAAAGTGTGCCTTTGCTAGACAGAGGAGGAGTATTTTTGTGGATCAACATGGAGGAAATGCATAGCAGAGATGAAATGGTGAGTGCAGTGACAGCAGGGCACCGTCACAGAACAAACAAAAGTTGAGCAGCAGCGTTGGCATGGGCTTTGTGTTTCTTTTTTTAAACACAAGTTTGTAAATAATAGCCTCATTTTGGTTTGTCCTTCTATATCTTCTGTGCTGACTGGGGCAGGTTGAGAGGATATTCCTGAAATTTTAGAGAAAAACAATATATTTTAAGGAGCTACTACTGCGTATCAGAAGGATGTGCACATAAATGCACTAATGTAAGAACACTAAGAATCTCTAGAGTCTAACTAAGTAGTATATTAGAAGAGAGGCTTCTATAAATGTTTAAAAACAATCTTTCCTTAAAAGCACACTAAGTCTTTTATTCTGTCAAATGAAAACAATCAGCTTTGTGATGAGGTGCGCATGTAAGTTTCCAAGATACTATGAAGTCTCAAAGGCTTTTTTTAGTGCATGTTGGTAAATAGCTCTCAAAGAGCCTATTCTTGTGTGTCACAGCTTCCCCCCAACTAATGTCTCATGCTGCACATGATGTTTTGATGCTCTCCCTCTAACCTACATTTGGAAACACTTAATATGTTTTGTCATAACCAGTAATTGTGAAAGGGAGAGCGTGCACTAAGTCCTCAGGATCAGCTCTGTTTGTGCCTCCCACATCAATAGGTGTATAAATAAATATCAGGTGGCTGTAAAGGTGATGTGGAGGCTTTAATGATGCACTGGAATAACAGCAAACACCGTTTGGGTCTTAACTTGTTTTGCTTATGCAAGAAAAAGAACCTATATTAAATGGAAAAAAGCATTCCAGTTGACCGTCTCTTGCTTAATGTCCACTTAAAAAAGATGAGAAATTGATTATTGTGCACTTGTATTATTTGTTGGGGATTTATTTCTATTTCTTTTTGTGAGTGAAAACGTTTACCAGTGCAGAATAGGATGCTTGTACTAACCCTGAAATGAGGGTAATTTTTTTAAGTGTACATATTTATCACACTGATTTATAAGGCTTAATCTGGGTCTTGTAGCTTTGATTTCTGTCTTCATTTTCTGTTTGGTCTTCTTTTCCAGAGAATTGCAATCACTCTTTTCTACGGGGCTGTTTTAGCTGCTGATTTCCTAGAAACTGTAGAAACATTATGAATCACTTTATAGAAGCAATTTACATTCTCATTACCAGTGTCATATTTTAAACTTATTTTGTAAGTGAGGTGAAGGGGAATTAGCTTTACACAAAGTGTTAACGGTTGTGATATAATTAAGGCTCATGTAATGTTGAAGTAAGCCGTAGCTGGAATCCTTTTTTTCCTACATAGCTATTGTCTCCTAACCTCTAGCTCCTGTATTTCCCACTTACCATGACTCTTGGTTGCTGTCCTAACTTTGGATAACTTTCTCAAGCGGAACACATTTTTTTACTCTCCCCTGCTAAAGTGAAACTGAAAGTGTTCTGAGTAAAAGCTTTTCCGTTCAACAGAAACTGAAAATAATGGTGTAGGGTTTGAGAGAAGAAGGAGATAGTAATTTTCTTTGCTTAAAAGCTGCTGGAACTGCATTCATTATATTTAAGTATTGACTTGATAGAGAAATGTAGGTATGTTTGGTGATATTTATGTACAAAAGTATATAAAACATACCAAGAAAAATAGCTCCTGTGAATTGATGGAGGTCAGACACAAGGATGTCTCCTCAAGCTTGGGAAACTCATGAGCAGGACATCCCAGAAAGCTCAGAGATGTGTATAACAAAGTAATGCTTTTTTAATTATTTTTTTTTTACTATACACCTAATGACTGTTGTCAGACAAACTTTATTGCAAAGTGTGTTTCTGATCATACAATGGCTTTAGACTAAAATTGTAGTCTCTTTATGTATTCCATCAGCAAGTCCTCAAGTTTATTAGCCATCCCCAATCCAACTTTAAGTCTTAAAGTTATTTTAAACATCTGTTAGGTTTAATTTTAACTTGTATATAGTGCAAACTCATGCTTTTTGCTAAATACGTACCTCAATTCAGTTTATCAGCTTGCTGTGCTGATACTTTTACCTGTGTCTGCTTGAGGCGTTTCTCTGTTACCACCAGAGATGATGCTCTCCTTTGTCTGTAAGTGAGCTTGGCAGATTTAGGATCCCTATGGTCAGGCAGTCCTAACATGGAGATAATGGATATGTAATTGGTAGGAACAGATATTTTCAGGACTTTGAAATAATAGGCTGCAAATACTGACCAGAGCAATAAAGTAAATGGGGTTTATAATCCCTAATCCTTTGCATCATGTGCATGCCTTTCCAAGTGCTGTTCTGCTTTTGTCATAACTTCATGGCATCCTAGGAAGTGGTATATGCACTCCTGCAGGTGAGGAAGCCAGTAGGCAGAAGTCATCAGGACACTTGGGATTAGTTCTTAAATTGGGGGTTTAAGTGTACTGAAAGTTATCCCCCGTTTACAGTACTTAGCTTTTCTTTGTCCTGTAAATTAATGGTTGACTGCATTTAGCTCATATTGAGCTGTTGTAATGGATTTCTATTCTTTGGTTGATTTTGCTTGCCTTTAATTACTTAATATTCAGAAAAAAATCTGTTTTTTCTCATGCTAAGTGTAGCAGTGCTGGGAGGCTTTAACTGCTGTGCCAGGATGGGTTATGCAGCTGATAGTTAGGCAATATGAACTTTCAGCTAGTAGGAAAGTTTTGTGTGTCAGTGTGTATTCCACAAATGTTTACTGTAAGGTAGGGGCTTAATTAAACAAGTATGCTGGTTCTTTGTTATTTTAAAGTCCCATTACCTTGAGTTCAGGAATTTCAAAGATTTATATAAAACTCCTGGATTTACATGTTTGTTTTCTCTTTTCCCCATGTCTTTTTCCCCTGGCCTAATTAAGAAAAGTACATTTTGAAATGTTCTCATGTTCATCCCTTTCAACTGCATTTTTTTCCCCCTTTCATTTTAGCATCTTTGACACAGTGAAACTACAAACTTGGGGGAATATTTACTGGTGGTTTGGGATTTTTTTCCTTCAGCTTTTTTGAATTGGGTACCATTTGAACGTAGAAAAATGAATTAATTTCTTTTAAAATTACTCTTTTCTTTTAATCTACCAGTCTGCCTGTCTGCCTGAGCTGTGGCAGAAACCTGGCCTGCCCTCTGCTTAGCAAGTTTCTTATTTGATATTTGAATTTGTTCTAGGAACATTTTCCTTTGTCCGACTCTTACAGGCATGGTTCTTCTCTATGGATTTTTGAACAGTAATAGAGAAGCAAAGTGGTGTAAATAAGGTAACAGAGCTATGACTTGACCTCCTGTAGAAGGGATAGAAACTTCTGAGTTGCCATTTTTCATTTTTCATTTTCTTGACCGTACGTTTCAGGGTCTTCCTAAATTCTTTGTGGTTTGGGTGTCTTATAATGTCCAGAAGAGACTGTTCTTAAAGTAGATACTTGATAGGTTGTGCAGTTGAGTAAAACAAAGCACAGAGCAGAAGTTGTTCAGCCCTTTGACTGGTGCCATAGTCAAAAAAAGTCATAAAGTAGTCTTTCCTTGAAGGTACAAATCCATTTTTAGAGCTGGAAGTGTATGTCAGTAGTTATTACTTACTGTATTCATAATTAAAAAAGCCTTTTTTAGACAGTTAAAATTGTTCAGGTATGCAGCCTTGAGTGGCTACTCAGTTCTGTGAGACATTTGTTGGGCTGCAGTCATGAAAACAACTTTCACTTCATGGGCAGAAACTTTTTTACTGTGCCATTACTTAAAACTTTTTTTATACTTTGGATGTTTTCTTTTGACTGATAATCTTTAACATAAATCAATCAGGTCGTGTGGTTGATTGGTTTGCTTTTTAAATGCCCAGGAGTGCAAGATGTGGAAGAAATGCAGCCATGTATCTGGGCTGTGCACCTCATATACAGTCGGGTCTCTGATGTGACGGACCCGCGGTCTTAATCGGGTTCCGTGAAGCCCTACTTCCATGAAGCCCTACTTCCGCGTTGAATGGCAACTCATTGATATGCAAATTTGCCCCACACCCTCAGATGATCCCAGGTTTCAGCACTGTGTTGCTGTGTATCAGTGCTCGTGTCGGCCCTTCCTGGCGCCTGCAGCCGCCCCACGCTGAGAAAAAACCCTTTTCGGCTCAGCCAGGGACACAGTTTCATAACAGCATGGCGGCAGCTCTGGGGGAGCCGCGCAGCAATCACCTGTAGTGGAAGATCTTCACTGATAAGATCTCTTTGAAGTCAAACTTGTATTGCTTCCTCATAATCTGGTATTTTATATTCATTTGGTTTTAAACTTAAGTTTGAAGAATTATAAATTCCATTTATACGTATTGAAAGAGGTGTTAGGTTTAAAAATAATAAATTATTCTTTCTGAAGACACCATTACTGTGGTAAGTCAGATCCAGGTAGATTTTTAAATTCTATGCTCCTATCTTTATTTTAAAGAAGAATTTACATCATATGGGAACAATACACATTTTTGGAGCTTAACAGGTGTTTAAAAGTAGAAGGCTTTATTCCAAGTATTAAAATAAAAATTAAAAATTGAAGTCTTCCACATTTTCTGTGATAGGCAATACAATATTGACAAATTCTTCTAAGCAAACTTCATTCATTCAAAGGGCAAAAAGGAACCTCTCCTCAGCAGTCAATTCAAGCAAATTGACTAGTTGATCTACAGAAGCTGCAGAAGAGGAGAACATTGCTTCTGTGTTTTGGGTTAGTACATGCAATGGAGATAAGTAGCAAGCTGAAAAACATCTGTAGTAAAGAACTGACAATAAATTGAGTCCTCACTCTCTGGGTACCATTTCCTCAGTCTCTAATTTTAAATTTGGAACTATGTACTTTTTGATACATGTAATATGATCTATGTTTACTTTGCCATGTGTGGATTAAAATGGATAGATGGAGTTTATTTTTCCATCATGAAGAATGGAGACTGTGTTAGACTGCCTAAAGTGTGGATGAATGTGGATCCTCAGTGTTGTGTGTAAGTGTAATTTATCTTAAATGGCTTATTCACCACAGATTTCAATAAAAGATTTTTGCTGGAGACATTACCAACTCTGTTATGCTGCAGTTCTCTTAGTTATGGAGAATTAGTTTTTCTGCATCTTGAAGAAAGTGTAGAATGCGCGTCATGGTCTAAAGTAGTGCCTTCATGATTGTCTTTATTTTTCTCAATACCCTGCATCACAGAATATGCTGAGTTGGAAGGGAGTCACAAGGAACATTCAGTCCAACCCTTAGCCCTGCACAGGACCATCCCCAAGAGTCACAGCATGAGCCTGAGAGGATGATCCAAACGCTTCTTGAACTCTGTCAGGCTTGGTGCTGTGACCACTTCCCTTGGCAGCCTGTTCCAGGGCCCAGCCTCCCTCTGGATGAAGAGCCTTTTTCTAATATCCAAGCTAAACATCCCCTGACACAATTTCAGACCCTTCCCTCAGGTCCTGTTGCTGGTCCCCACAGAGAGGAAATCATTATCTGTCCCTTCTCTTCCCCTCATGAGGAAGTTGTAACTGCAATGAGGTCTCCCCTCAGTCTCCTCCAGGCTGAGCAGACCAAGTGACCTCAACAGCTCCCCACATTGCTTCCCCTCAAAGCCCTCCACCATCTTCGTTGCCCTCCTTTGAATGTTCTCTAATAATTTAATGTGTTTCTTATATTGTTGGGGACTAAGCTACAACAGAAGCAAGTTGCTTGTTTTGTCTTGGGTGAGAGCACTCATTGCTAGTTTGTGTTTGAATTAATTTCATGATAATTCTAGAGTAATTTTTTATTCCAAATGATATTTTTTCAGACAGAGATGCACAGGTTTGTCACTGTGTGCCCGCATAGGACCACTGAAGCTCCTGTAAAATGCAGTTGATTTCTGTGAGGGGTCCAAGTGCTTTAAACAAGCCTCCCACAGTATGTGGTTGGATTATGTCCTGGCATATCTCATGGGCCTAAATCTTCATAAGAACAGGGCAAGTGTAATGGATTCTGTAACAAGATTGCATTTTTTCATCCTTTGACTCACTGGATGTTTGAATTACAAAATAGACTTATGGTGTTATCTTCTGCTTGTTCTGAGCTTTCCTGTACTTGGCTAATTCACTTTCTAGGAAAGATAGGAACAAGGTATTAAGCACTTCTAACATGTGCCAGCTTTTGCAAAGATATATTGGGGTTTTTGTGTTCCTATACAAGCTATAAACCTAAGATGCACAAGAATATAATTACTTGCATAAAGGATATATGCAGAAATAACTAGTTCATAATCTGAAAAGACATGCTTCAAGAGTTTGTTGGGGGTAGGGGGGTTTGTTGTTTGGTTGGGTTTATTAAATTAAAATTTAATTTAAATTTATTTAAGGGGGGAAAGCCTTCTTTCTATGTAGCAAGATGCAATTTTGTAATGTGTCCATTTTCCTTCAGTCATTTAATCACCTAATATTAAAAACTGAACAAATTAAAACATTCCTTGATGGTATGACAGATGTATTTTTCTGCTTCAGCTGTGCTTAATAACCTCAGAGTATACTACAAGTATGTTACTGTTACATCTGGTGCTGTGCAACCTAGTCATATATAAGAAAGCATGAAAACTACATAAAGGGTAGGCTATAACTTAAGATGACTTCCAGATCTTTTTATTCAGTGGGTCTACTGACTTGTGGGCATGGCTTAGTGTAAATGAGTAACTGTTCAAACTGTTTTGCTTTTACTCTTTGAAAATATTTCCATGAAGGAAAGCAGATGGGAACTACAGAACAATAATTCTGGATTAGATTGAGTAATTGGTCTTCCTTTGATTTAACATTTTGGAAGTAAACCCAAAATGTCATTCTCTAGAGTATTTTCTTACACTTGGGATGGGGTAAAAAACCACCAAACCAATTAACAACCCATCTTTCATGTAAATTCTGATGACTTTGATTGGTTTAACAGAACTGTACTTCAAGTTCATCTTAATCTGAATTGTCCCTGTAGATGAAAGAGCACTGAGAGGGGAACACAAGCTTTTGGCATTTAGAGGAAGATAGGATAACAAACTGCATTTCAATAACTGCCATGTTTTGTTCCTCGTAATAAATAAAATTTTATTCTTAATCTGGGAAATATTTTGAATGGGTCTGCACTTTTTGTGATTCTTCAGTGTTGTCTTCATTTAATGGAAGACCAGTACAGAAGCGGTAGAGTTGAGAATGAGGCAGTGCTTCCTGATATCTTGCTCTCAGATCAGGTGCAGTAGCAATCCCTCTTTCATGAGGTTCCAGGTGCACTCAGAGTGTATAAAGCTGTCCCAAGTTCTCTTGCTGCTCGCTCAAGTTTTCTTGTTCTACTCAATGTAATATCTGGATTCATGATCTTGTTTGTTCAGTAGTGTCTGAATAACTTGATTATTATTGAAACAGTGCAGCTGATATGTTTGGTTTAGGGTTTGGGTTTTTTAAGTGGGGAAAGTGCAGTAATATTTAGGGGAAAAACATTGACTCCAGGGGCCTTCTATTTCTTAGCTCTATAAATAAAGGTGAATATGTTGGCTCAGCAGAGGAAGGAGGGAAAAGAATAAAAAACTGGCTACAGTGGTGTTTGGCTTGTGATACGCAGAACTCTCTTTGTCAGGGGATTCTGGCTCTGGGTGTAGTCAGGTATGTCTTTAAACTACCAGAGGTGGAAGGAAAACTGTTTCGTGGAAAAGCTGAAATGTAGACAATAATTTTTTGATAGTCTGAAGTTGCTCATAATGTAATGCAGAAAGGATCACCTGAAGAGCAGTCGACTCCAGATCGACTACCAGTTGGCAGTAGTCCTTGTTTAATTAAATCAGATTCACAGATATGTGATCTATTTGCCAGAGACTGAATAATGCTTTCTAATATGTTAAGAGTAGCTAAAGCAATGCAGTAAAAGGTCAAACAGCCTTTCAGATCTGTTACAGAAGGATTTGGAGGATGGAACTGTCTTGCATACAAGTTCATACTGTGCACAAGTACCACTGCTAGTGCTCCTGCTCCAGCAGTTTCGGGAAAAGGAACTAGAGTCTCTGATGCTCTGAAACAGAATGAGCAGATGTTTTACACTTGGTCTGTCTACCTGTACAATGCTTAAGAACAGGCATGCATTAATACCTTGTTGAGCTCTAGGGGATCAATCATCTTAATACCACAGTTTCTCAGGGGGTTTGTGCATTGGTTGTGTGAGCAATAACAGTCTGCCCTGGTTCTGCTGCACCTCCTGTTCTAGTACGTGTAGATTGTGTGCAGGACAAAACAAATACATAAACTTCTCAAGCCTGAACAGCATAACATCAGTACATCCTAGCATGTTGTGTGTCCCTGGAATATAACCTGCTCTTAGTGACAGTGTTTCTCTTAATATAAAGGTGTCTGAACAAGTATGGGAGCAAAGGTTTTCTTTTTTTATTTTCCCCTCCTACACTTGCTCGTAAAAGTAAGAACTTCTGCTGGTTTGAGATTATAATTTTTTTGTTTTTCTCCCTTTATGTATTCTGTATCCTGATACACTGATAAAAGGCTAATTAGATAATCTGATAAGAGTTATTAGAAACTTAAACGAACTGGCTCTTCACGTGATGTGCAAAGAAATGCTGAATTAATCTCTCTTAATCTTGTGTCAGAAAAAATACAATTTGAAGATACTGAGTGCCATGTGAATAAATGGACAGCAACTTTTGAGTTCTTTTGAGTTCAGTCCTTTATCTCCTAATGCAGTTCTTGGTAAAGTTAGACTGATAAAGACTCTGGTATTGGTAGCTGGCTCATCAGCATGAGGTAAGCAATCAGACAACGGATCTTACTTCAGAAATGATGCATAATTAGACTCAAAGTGCAGAAGTGACTGGTAAGATTTTTTTCCACTTGACTGTCTGTATAAGCAAGAAATAATTTCAATTCTTTGTAGTCTTTATGCTCTAAACTAATAAGTTGCTTGAATTTTAACATGCATATTACACTATTACCTCCTACAAAGTGTTCAAGTAGTGGTATTGTTTTGGAGCCTAGTTCAGAATAGGACACACATTTTCCCACCCACCAACTTAATCTTCTACTGGGTTGGTATTCATATTACACTTGCTTTCTCCAGTTGTTTGTAGCTATAACTCACATAATTATTCCATTCCTTGCAAGAAAACAGTTTGGAAAATATTCCTTAAAAGCTAAATGTGTTCATCACCTATTGCTCTTTTCCTGATGTTTTTCCAATGTGTCAGAAATGGGCAATGCCTGCTTTTAATGGTGTTTTTGTTTGTACGGTCGGCCCCCCATATTGCAGCTTCACATCTTAGCGGCATGAGTTTTTAGCGATGAAGGAGACCGCTTTTCGCAACCACACATGCGCAACCTGGCACACATGAACATTCAGTTAGGCAGTCATGAATATGCAAGTCAACCCTCACAGCTGCCGTGGCGGCTCGCCTCGCCCCACCTGCGCCAGCCCCACCGCAGCGGCTCACCCTGCCTCACCTACGCTGGCCCCACCGCTCCACTCGCCCAGTCCCAGCCGTGGCGGCTGTGCCGCTTCCCCACCCCACCCCAGCACGGCTGCTGCGACAACCAATACACAGCGACACAGTGCCAAAACAGCACTGGGGAGCCATCTGAGGGTGTGGGGCAAATTTGCATATTAATGGAATGCCATTCAACGCGAAAGTAGGGCTTCACGGAACCCGATTAAGACCACGGGACCACAATACAGGAAACCCGACTCTATTTATTTTCTGGTGGAATTATTTTTTTACCTCGTTCATCGGACAGTTTGTAATGAGTACATATCTAAGTCTTTCTGAAGCTGGCCTATAAAAATCTTTGTACTCTCCCTCTGCCTGTTCCAGAGATATGACCTTGCAGTGGCTTGTTGAAGAATATTATTTGACTGTACAGTGGTTATCAGAGGTGCTGTTCTGCAATGTTGATGCTCATCCATGCTTCAGGCTTTTGATAAGGTGGCATTATTTACACTGCTATCCTTAATCAGTGACTAAAAGTTTACTGTAATTAGTTGATAATTCACAATTAGTTTTTGAAATCCATCTATTATCTGATTCTCGATTCACTTAAAATATGTTGTATTGATAGTTTGCAAAATACCCTCAAGCGTACATGTGCTGCTTATTTATACAGTTATACCCCATCCTTCGCGAGGAAAGGGACAGGCCAAGGCCGTCGTGAAACACTAAACTCGCAAAGAAGTGCAGGTCATTAATGTGCATGCAGGCCACGCCCATTGCTNTGCCGCACTGCACGCCTGAGCCGCCACGGGGTTGCCAGCATGGGCACAATCACTGGGTTCGGGGTGGGGGGGGAAGTGGCACGGGATTTAGGCTGTGGGAGCAACCGCAGCAGCCTGGAGAAGCCCACAGGGTGGCGGGGAGGTCGGGTTTCTTTCCCTTTAACATCCACCAGTCCCGTGAGAGAGGGACAGCGCTGCCCGTACGGTCCCAGGCAGTAGCCTCCTCCTGGCGCAGCAACAGCTGAGCCCTCCCAGCACACAGCTTGCCTCACTTTCATGGGGCAGTTTCTTGGGTCAGGGACGGGGCACGGTGCCGCTATTGTGAGCCCCCTCCCCGTAGGGCGGGGTGAGTCCCGCCCCACAGGCACCACGGCACCACCCCTTGGCAGAACAGAGCGACTGCGCATGTGTCAGGTAGCTAAGCTCGCAGACCGCTGAATCATAATTGCGAAAAATTTGCTTCGCAAATGGGCGTGGTTGTAATGGAGCGGTTGTGATGCAGCCGGGATTCACTGTAATATGAAATGTCTTATATTGACGTAAGTCTTCAGCTTAATGAACTATGCTTGCTATCAATATCTCTCAAGCAGATATATTAAGCAAATAACTTATTACTGATTCATTGACCTTAGGTAGCAGATACTAGTCCTGTGCTTGATGGAATATGATTGTTCTCAAACTGTGCCTAATTTAAAAAACAGGGTGTCATACCTGAAAAAAACTTTATTTTCTGAGGCCCCAAGGTTATTTCATAGAGTGTCAGTGGATGTGATTGCAATTCTTCATGCTGTTGTCTGTGGTGATTTGCAGGATATGCCTGGATCCTTCCTGTAAGGAGTTCTCCTGTAAATATTAAGACAAGAGGACATGGCCTTAAGCTGTGCCAGAGGAGGTTTAGACTGGATGTTAGGATGAGCTTTTTCACAGAGAGAGTGATCTCTCAGAGGAATGGTCTGCCCAGGGAGGTGGTGGAGTCGCCATCCCTGGAGGTGTTTAAGAAAAGACTGGATGAGGAACTCATAGACATGGTCTAGGCAATGGGAGGCTCGGATGGATGGAGCGTGGTGCCCATGGCTCCAGAGTTGTGGGTCGATCCCTGGGTGGACGCTCACTTGGGAGTTGGACTAGGTAATCCTTGTGGGTCCCTTCCAACTCAGAATAACCTGTGAACTGTTTAGATCATGTGAAGAGAGAGGGCAAGAATCTCTTTTCAAAAGAGTTATCTTGTGTTGACACACAGGGTAGTATTTTCTGTTACTGTTTTAAGGTAAAGAATGTAAGGTGGCATTTCTGGGTGTGTTTGTGTTAAACAATGAGGCTGAATAACCACATCTGATCTAGCACGGTGTAGAAGAGCATGGTGCTATTATGTTTTCTTGCAAAAAAAAAAAATTACCTTGAGCTACTTTGGAAACAGCAGTATTTTGTTTGGTCCTTTTCGTCTCAGTGGAGTATAGCCTGGTCTTACGATGGCTGAAACTGTCCACTTCCCTCTCCTATATTGAAAAAAGAAACAAGCTGCTTATTTAAATTGATAGTTTCAACATGCTGAAAATGCTTTTATCAAAATGAAATATTAGGCCAGTTGAATATTTACTTCTACTAAAGGCCAAAAAAAAGATAATCTCATGATGTTGGATGTTTTTGTTTTCTTCTTTTATTTTTTATGGCACGTGGTCCAAAAGTGTCTTGTGTACTATGTTACATCTTACAGGCAGTTGCTTGGACCTTTTATGAACACTGTCTTTCAAATCAGCTGACTCTTGTTACTTTGTGCCTTCTTTGTTCATGGCTGGAAAATTACTTTTCATTCAGGATTTGAAACAACATTTACCATAGGAGTCCAACTCAAAATGTAACACTCTTAAGTCCAATCACTTAATAAATTAACACTTTTATTTTGGGGCCGCTATTTGGTGGTGTGTTGTTTGGTTGGGGTTTTTTAGCAGTTAGGAAGCGTAACATCTCTTATTGTCAGCATGTCTTATTGTCAAACAACTGCTTATTGTCAGAATTGTTGTATGTGTAATATGCTGGAAATCACAGAATCACAGAATCAGTAAGGTTGGAAAAGACCATAGAGATCATCAAGTCCAACCTATCACCTATTACCTAATCTAGCCAAACCTGTTACCTAACCTGTTGCCGTCCTGCTACCAAAACACCATCCTACCTATAACACACTACCCTAATATCTAGGTCATGCCACCAAGAACTTCATCCAACCTTTTCTTAAACACCTCTAGGGACGGTGACTCCACCACCTCCTTGGGCAGCCCATTCCACTGAGAGATCACCCTCTCTGTGAAAAAGTTCCTTCTAATGTCCAGTCTAAATCTCCCCTGACGCAGTTTAAGACTGTGTCCTCTTGTTCTATCACTAGTAGCCAGAGAGAAGAGACCAACACCCAGCTGGCTACACCTCCCTTTCAGGTAGTTGTAGAGAGCGATAAGGTCTCCCCTCAGCCTCCTCTTCTCCAGACTGAACAATCCCAGCTCTCTCAGTCGCTCCTCATAGGGCTTGTGTTCCAGCCCCTTCACCATCCTTGTCGCCCTTCTCTGGACACGCTCAAGGATCTCAACATCCCTCTTAAACTGAGGAGCCCAGAACTGAACACAGTACTCAAGATGTGGTCTAACCAGTGCTGAGTACAGGGGGAGAATAACTTCCCTAGTCCTACTGACAACACTATTCCTGATGCAGGCCAGGATACCATTAGCTTTTCTGGCCACCTGGGCACACTGCTGCCTCATGTTAAGTTTTCTATCAACCAGCACTCCCAGGTCCCTTTCCACCTGATCATCCTGCAGCCACTCCAACCCCAGCCTATAGTTCTGCATGGGGTTATTGTAACCGAAGTGTAGGACCCGACACTTAGACTGGTTGAACCCCATGCCATTGGATTCAGCCCATCTATCCAGCCTGTCAAGGTCTCTCTGCAAAGCCCTCCTACCTTCCTCCAGATCTACATTTACCCCCAGCTTGGTGTCATCCGCAAACTTGCTAATAATAGTCTCCATCCCTTCGTCCAGATCATCAATAAAGATATTGAACAGGACAGGTCCCAACACTGAACCCTGAGGCACCCCACTAGTGACCGGCCTCCAACCGGACACAGCACCATTAACCACCACTCTCTGAGCTCTGTTATCCAACCAACTCCTGATCCAGTCCACTGTAAACCCATCCAAACCACAAGCCTCCAGCTTCACCAGGAGTTTGTTATGGGGGACAGTGTCAAAGGCTTTACTAAAATCCAGGTACACCACATCAACAGCTCTTCCCTCATCAACCAGGCGGGTCACCTGATCATAGAAGGAAATTAGATTGGTCAGGCAGGACCTTCCTTTCCTGAAGCCATGCTGACTAGGTCTGATATCCTTACCCTCCTGGAGGTGCAACATCATTTTCCTTAAGATGATTTGCTCCATAATTTTGCCTGGCACCGAGGTCAGGCTGTCAGGTCTATAATTTCCTGGCTCCTCTTTCCTACCCTTCTTATGGATAGGTATCACATCGGCCAACTTCCAATCTTTTGGGACCTCCCCAGTAAGCCAAGACCTCTGATAGATGATTGAGAGAGGCTTAGCAAGCTCATCTGCCAGCTCTCTCAACACTCTAGGATGTAACCCATCAGGTCCCAACTCTTATTCTATACAACCTTTTACTAACATAAAGGAAATACTCTTACCTTCCTAGTCCTCTTCTGTATTAATGGATATTTGACAGAAGAATTAAGTCTCTGTGAGTGAATTTAGGTATTCTTGTTCATTTAATGTGTAATAACAGTTGTTTCTGTTTATAAAATACTTGACTGAGTCTGTCATCCCATAATAGACACCTTGGTTTTTGATTCTGAGGTGTATACATTTTTTTTCAGAGCACCAGATGATTTGAAAATCTTTCTTGACCCCCAGCCGAGGTTGACAATGTATTTTAACATTTCTAATGGTAGCCCTTCCTCTCTGGGTGTTGTGATAAGTCCTCTAACTGGAACTAGGTCTTCTAGTATTTTAATTAACCCTCCATACAGTGATCCTTCATATGGAAAAAAAAATGCATTTTCTTTTAAAAGAATTTCCAAAATAGATTGCAAGCATAATCTCTGGAGGAGGAAAAATGACTTTTAAGTATAGGAGCAGTTGTGTTACTGATTTTGCTGTAGTATATAAAGATCTAAAGTTCTAAGTAAGTCAGTGTAATGTGCAAGTATGTAAAACACATGCTTACACTGAAAACATAGTAAGTCTTGCTATGACAAATGTGAACTTAATTCTGCAGTGTCATCAATCTGGAATTTACTGCTCAAGTTGGAAGAGGGAGCTGTGACTCAGAGGCATGGCAGGAAATTATTTTCTTGAATGTCTGTTTTTCAGCTGGATCATGGTACATGTCATCAAAAGTGCTTCAGAAGTACTGGGTGGCTTTGTCTTCTACGAACTTCACTTGGAATCAGGTGGTCAGCATTGACAAAGACTTGGACACAAAAGTGTTGTGTTGCATAGTGTGGATATATAAATTCATTCAAGAGTAATGTTTTTTATTTTTGTTTTAGTGGTTATTTTTTACACTTTGTACCTTATGCAGTCCCTGGATGAGCATTTAAGTGATGATAACACAGTGAATCCCCGATTGTGACCACTGCATTATGACCTCAGGGATTTGCGAGGAAAATTTCTTGCAGTTTTGATTCAGCCGTCTGCGAGGTCCCTGGGCCAATGCCTGTGCAGTGCCCCTGCTCTGCCAAGGGGCAGTGCCACAGTGCCTGTGGGGAGGGACTCACCCCGCGCTGCGGGGAGGGGGCTTTCAATGGTGGCACCGTGCCCCCGTGCCTCACCAGGGAAACTGCCCCACGAAAGTGAGGCAAGCGAGGGGGAGCAAGCGCTGTGTGCTGGGAGGGGGCATCTGTCGCTGCGCCAGGAGGAGGCTTCTGTTCCCCTACACTCTGGGACCGTATGGGCAGCGCCGCCTCTTCCAGGACCTGTGGATGTTAAAGGGAAGGAAACTCCGATACTGACCCGACACCACCACCGCACCCCCGCCATAAGCGCATGGGGTGTCGCAGTGTTGCAAGGTAGTTAAGGTTTCCCAGGCTCCGGGAATGCCAAACAGAGCCTGGGGTCATCCCTTCCCCACCACGGAGGAATGGCAAGCATGCGTAGTGGCAGCAGCCAGGTTTCCGAGCCCCCTCTGACACGGGAGACCCCCCCCCCGCCCCCGAGAATCTGTGGGCTTCTCCGGGCTGCTGCGACCGCACGCTCACAGCCCAAGCCCCCAAGCCCAGTGCTCGTGCCCGGGTGTCCCAGTGTGGCGTCCCAGCCCCGCGGCTGCCCCGCACTGTCCCGCCAGGGCTGCTGGCATGGTGTGGCCACAGAGCGGGGATGACACGCCGGGCCTGCCAGCGCCCGACGCCTGACCCGCCGGGGCTGCTGGCACGGGGTGGCTGCGGGGCTGGGATGCCATGCCAGGACACCCGGACACAAGCACCGGGGTTGGTGGAGGAGCAGCGGTGCGGGGTTTGGGCTGTGAGGGTGCGGTCGCAGCAGCCTGGAGAAGCCCACAGATTCTTGGGGGGGGGCGGGGGGGATGTCTCCTGAGTCAGAGGAGGCTCAGAAGCAGCTCCCTTTTCTCCCCTGTGCTGAGAGAGCCCTAGGGGAGAAGCAGAAAGTGTCCACAGCTCTCAGGAGTGTCGGGGGGTGGAGCAATGGTGGCCTGCATGCATATTAATGACCTGCCCGTCTTTGTGAGTTTGGCGTTCTGCAAGGCCCTTGGCCTGACCCGTTCCTTGCAAATGACGGAGTATAACTGTACGTACTAATTCATTTGTTTATTTTATTTGAGTTAATTTTGTTTTTTGAAGGCACTTTTATTCTGAGCCCTAGAACTGAAAAGGTGTTCAAGAAGCCCATGAAATGCAGTGTACAACCCCTGAGTCAGCAGCAGAATGCCGAAAAAATCAAGATAGATTTCAGAACAGCTGACTCTACTAGAATGTTTACAGACTTATTTGCTTGTTTTCTTAATTTTCTCTTCTGATCATAAATGTCCGCTGGTGTTCATCATGGCAAACTTTAGTCTGAGAGGTTAAAAAAATCAAGTCAGCTGAATAGTGTTATACAATACAAATGTTTAGGAGGACTCAAACCCAGCAATCAGTAGGGGTTGTTTCTTCCAACTATCAAACTGTCAAATACACAGGCCAGAGTTTGGCATTCCAGCATGATGGGTCTCTGTTCAGACTTTGGTGCATATTCTTTATTTCAACATGTGTTATGTTGCCTTTGATTAAATGTCTGGCTGTTCTTCCTTTCTACATTCGTTGTGTCTGTGCCTACCTTACCGTGGAATAATTCTTGCACTGTATATAGAAGTCTTAATGTCTAGTGTGAATTTTTCCAAGGAGTAAACCCTTCCAAGGAGTATGGTTCTTCTCATTCAGGTTAGAAAATCTAAGTAGAAGTGAATCATGCTCAAATTTGCCCATCATCCAATTTTCAGTTATTAGTTTAGGTGCCTGTAGCCTGGTCTACTTCTAGAGCTGCTACAGCAAAGACCTTTGGTGTCCAAACTCTTATGTTAATGTTTACTAGAATTTCTGAAGACTTCTTCCCAAATCAAATAATCTCAAGAGAGCAGAAAGGTGGCAATAGTGCTGCAGCTGTATGTCATCCTCTCATGGCTTTGCATCCTCCATGTGAAAACTCATCTGTAAAGAAACTTTCTGGTATTGTTTTTGTGTCGCAATGCTAACCTAATGATTTCAGCCTCTCAGATATTAGTCAGACGGGTTCCCTGTCTTGACAGTGTGAGAAAGTCTTCCAGTCTTAGGAGTATACTCTTCCTGGCTTTCTGTATGTGATCTCCTATTTCTAGTACAGTGAAAAATGGTGAGTTCTTCAAGGATATCAACTGTTGGATACCCATTCGTCTCACTTCAGATGAGCAGTGTAGGGGAGGGTGTCTTGGCAGCAGCATGTCATGTCGGGATAACTGCCCCATGTTGAAAGATTGAGACTGCATCATTACTGCCGAGTTTGAGAACTGATGTCTCTACCTGACCAGCTTTGGGAGCAAGAGGATAAATGAAATATAATGGGAGTCCCTTACTGCACTAAGCAAATGTCACTGAGCACAGACAGATGGACAGTCGTATTCTTGTGAGAGAAAACTTTCTCCCTGCCCCTTTCTGCTATGTGTGACAAGAGTGCATGGGGAAAAACAACGAAGGAGCAGCTGATTCTTGCAGTAAGTAATCTAATTTACCTGAAGATGAAGCAGATTGCTAATTAATGAATTGGTTGTTACTGGGATTTTCTTGTGTGGTCAAGCTCCTTCATGATACTTACTGCTTTGGTTTACCATCTCTGGTGATAGAACTGTTCATGTAGTGGTACAATTTTTAGTATAGAGCTTTTTTATAATTATTAAGTTCGCTGTTTTTCCTTAGAAAAAGTGTGTGACTGTAAAAAGAACACTTCATAAATATTTCTGTGAGTCATGTCAGTTACTGAACGTATCGTTAGTGCACCTGATAACAGTGTAGATTGGAAATCCTGCATTTTTTTGTTGGAACAAACTGGGATCCAAATCGCATGCAAAGCATGATGCAATGTTATCTTTATTATTTTAGATCCCACGTCTATTCTGTTGCTCAGTGCTTGTCTTGTATCTGTGGTACTGTGCCAGAACTAATGAATCCTATAGGATTTTAGGTAAGCTGAGGTCAGTTTTGGATAAACCACGTCAGTAATTCAGAAATAACTGAGTTGCAGACTGATATAACTTCTGAGTATTGCCAGGTGCTCCAGGAAGGCCAGAGGAATCATGAAGAAAGTGCAATGACTTGTCTACAAATCTGGAATAAAGTTATGCAGAATTTGAATGACTACCTGAGCAGATGTGTAGTCAAAAAGAAGCTGTGACATGACTGCAGCTCGAGGGGAAGATCTGCATCAGTTTACCTAAGGTGCCAGAAGCCCTATGTGGTAGTACTCAGAGCCTTCTCCACCTGTGTTTCCAGTTACCTGCTAGTTCAGGTGTGAGGAATGGTGCTGCTGGATATGCAGTCACTTGTCTGTGTGACCTGCTGTGCAGTCGAATGTGCAGTTAAGCAAACTTCTCTGTGGAAAAAAAAAAAAAAAGACATATGGTTCTTGTTTCTTAAATAAAACAGCGTCTTCGCTGTGCCGGATGTCTTTCTTTACACCAGTTTCACCAGTTTGTAGGTACCACTGTATCACTTCTATTTGCTCTTACTCACCATGGGCTTTATACTGAATGAAGCAGGATTCTGTAGCTAGCTGCCATGCCTTATCTCACAGCATAATTAACTGTTAGTGCTGTCTTTGCAATTTGCTGAGTTGGATGTAAATTTGAGAACTTATATTAATTTTATTATAAAGACAGCGTCAGTTTTTGTTTTGTTTTAAACAGGGAGTGTGCATTTCAAGATCAGCTCTTGAAATCCCATATTCTGATGAAACTTCTGTACAACACAGGGGCTGATCTGGCATTTGCATAATGGTAACTGCTGTTTTTATTTCACACTGCAGTAAATTCTCAACTTCCCATTGGTTCTTTTTATTAAAGAGTTGTAACCTTCACATGGCTTAGTGGATGTTCTTTGTCAGTTTCCACATCTTGCCTATGAATGAGAATATGCCAGAGTCTGCTTTCATTTATGGCTGTTTATTTTCCAGGCCCATGTACTTTCAGTCATCTTCTGCCAGATGTAATTTAAAACTCTTATGCAAGATGTTCTGCCATCTAATGCTAGGAGATAGTTCCTTTTGGAAGACCAAATGGTCTCAGAGAGCCCTTTGATGATGAGGTGCACTGGATTAGCACTCATGCATCACCATGTTACAGTAGTTGCAGACGATAGAACACTAAGGTTTTCCACCAGAAAGGCAGATGCAATATTCATAGATTCAGGGATCGGGAGACATAAATCTAAGACCTTACTTTCTATGGTACCTCACTATGTAATACTCACGTATTGACTGTTAACTCCTTAAATGTTTCATGAGCTATTTTGTGAGAGAGTATGAGGAAGGTGGCTTCTTGCATCAATGGCTCCAGTCACATATAAACCTGTTGCCACCCAAACAGTAATCACATAGACCACTGTGAATAGCCTCAGTGGAGACATGTCCTACAGGTCGTGTTCAGATTCTGTCGTTCAACAGCGGTAACTGGTCAACTGTAGACATGGAAACAGCAACTTTGGAGATACTTGTCAAAGTTTATTACAGCTTGTGATGTACTTTTGTTTCCCACTCCCACCATGCATCCTCCAGTTTACAGCACATTTGGGACGAAATGCACACACTTCTGCATTGAATGTGAAATTACGTTACATGTTTGGGTTGCAGATAACAGCCATGCAATTCACTCATTTCCTTCCAATCTCCCAGTTTCTCCAACTGGTCCATTTTTTAGCAACACCTTTTATGGAGAATGTTCTCTGGTTAAAGATAGATACTGAAAATACTAAGAGCTTTAAAAAAAGTTCATGTACCCCTAATGTTTTCTACAACTGCTGTTTCTGAAGCCATATGGGAAGGAAGGAACACTGGGGACTGTCCTTGATTTAGTGGAAATGCTTGGAGTGGTGGTAGTATCCAGTTGTATTCAGGTTTATGACTGCCTTAACCTAATTTTGGTAAAGCAGTAAGTCTAATTAACTTTCGTCTTCTCAGGCAAGATTGGTGTTGATTTAACGTACATCATCGTGTTCACCTTCATCCCTTGATCTTTCTTTCAAGTTTTGTGTTGCTGAATGAATCAGACCACCTTTACTCATCTAGGAAATTACTTGATCAAGCAAACAGAGCATTTTGCTGACTGGTGCCTGAGCTTCCCTTCTGATACCCTGGTTTGAACCTCATACCATGACAAGCAGTGGAATTCAGTGAAGGGTTTATCTGTTCCTTAGAGATGGGAAGTTCCCCATCTGTTAAACTCTGTTCCAATGAATTTCTTAGCAAAGGTGGGGTAGATGTAATGCTAAAATCACATTACTTTTCAAGTCACATGGTTTGTGTGTGATGCCTTATGCCTGTCATTGCCCTGACAGAAAATGAGAAAGGAGAAAGGTTTGGGCATTTCTGATGTGATTGGTGTGTGGGTTCAGTGGATTTTCTCCTGTTAATTGTTCATCAAGCTGTGAAGCAATCCTGTCCATGTTCAGTGAGTACACCCTGTTTTGGGTGTGGAGCTCACCTAAGGAGTTTTGTATGCAGAGATTATTACATAGGGAAGAAACAAAGCTTCACACTGTCTTCCTTAGCTATTCAAAGGCCACCTAAACCATGCGTTCACCTTCCCCTCTGCTTGTCATTTCTCCTAGACTGTTTCTCAGTGTCTGCACGTTTGCTTCTCTTTGCAGGATTTACTCTTCTGTATATACCAATGTGTTGAGCTTGAGGAAAGCTTGAATACAGTGCTCCCATAGGTTCCTCCTCTGTTTTTGGGCAATACAATGTACACATTTACAGTACTGGCATGCATATTAACTTCAGACATCAGTCATTTGAAACTCATTAATAACGAGTAAATAAAAAATAATAAACTTGCAGGCCTTCACTGTAATAGAGGATGTTCCAAACTTCATGAAATCTGCATAAATAGTTTTCTTTAAACATGAGTTTACATTGAATATTGAGACAGAACTAACTTGAACTGAAAAAGGGATGTCAAGTTTTGAGAGGAAAAAGTAAAGCTGGCAATCCTTTCCATTTTCTGATGCAGAAGGGATAGCACGTTATAACTGGTACTTGGTTAGGAAGATTCAAATACAAATATTTAAGGGGATGTCATGTTTTCCGGAAGATGCTGGGAAAGCAACAATCTGCTTTGGTATTGTTATGAGTGAATGAATATTGCCATTACACTTTTTTTTTTCCCCTCAGGGGACAGTACATCCTTGAATACTAGAGTTTTGTATATATCAATTTACCAGCAGTATAGTGTTCTGATGCAGGCTTGCTCTGCTATCAAAAGAGAAGTCCATCCACCCTGATAATCCATTAAATTACAAGTGTGTTGTTCTTCTGATTTTAAAAAGGAAAGATGTGATTGTCCTCTTACATTTGAGAAAACTGCCTAATTGATTACTTGAGACTTTGCTGTTGCTGTAAATTTGTTTATCAAAACAGGATCCATGGCATTTTGATGGTGTGGTGTTAATGAACTGGTGATACTGTCACTAGGGATAATGGACCCTTTACCAAAAATTTTCTGGTTATGTGAATTAGCAAGGTGATTTGAAGGGAGCCTTCTTTTTCAGTAAAGCTTGGATGCATAAACAGTGTGTAAATACGGCAGGAGGAGTAAGAATGGTGTGGAATCTTGGCTTTTTAGTCAGCATAGAACAACTTTGTCAGTTTGAAGAGTTTCCCTGCTTCACTTGTCACTGACTTCTCCCTACTTTCATCCTTTCGAGGCTTTTAGAGGGGACTGGGAGCAATAGTCCGGAATGGGGTAACAAATCCCGAAGTGGAACTGACCAGGGGAAGGCTTGCAATTGAGTGTTAGTCTTCCCCGGGTGTTCTCGAGGAATTCCTGTATTCTTTGCGTTTTGTCTTTGATCCTCGTGGTGGCAGCACGCACCAAGGGAAAGGGGGTCAGCCTACTGCAGCTGACCTGGCTTCTAACTTTTAAGCTCCTGGCTTAAAAAGAATGTGCTCGTACTTATATTGTTTAGCTTTTGTTTCCAGTGGGGCAGCTCAAAAACAGAAGGTCAAAACTCTGTCGTCTGCGACTTCAGTTTGTATGAAGTGCTGAAAGCCATTTAGTTGGGAGAAATATTCATCTTCTCAGTCCCACATGTACAGGTAAAGGTAGTGTTCGTGAAGATCCTCAGATGTTGAGAAAACTTAGATGGCAGGGTCAGAGTTTCAGTTGTCCAAAATGTTATCCAAAGGCTTTTGTAGTTGTTGAATGGTTAGGGGTTTTGTTAACCACAGCACGGGTGCCAGGACTCTATTGTTCTAAGCACTACACTGCCATAGTCTTTCCTAAATTTGCATGCAAAGCCCGGATCTGTCTGAAGCACACCAGTTGGAAGCAGGGAGACAGTATCAGCCTGGATGATCGATAGAGGTGTGGCTGTTGTCATATTTATAAGTCAGGCATCCAGTGAAACCTGTTAACACAAGGAAAAGAAAGAAATACCGAATGTTAGTAATAAGGTACTAATATCCCTGAAAACTGAAATAAGTTGGTTGTGGATTACACTGAATACATGAAAACGTTGGCTGTGGATTTAATAGTGTGCTGATTGAAGGTAGATAGAACTACCTTTCGGTGTCTGAAGCAGCCTTTTCCGAAGTAGCATCACTTGGCTTGGTCATAGGCAGTCAAATTTCTTACATTAGTCTTGTTGTTCATATGTGAGTGGACAGTTACTTCAGGATAGTGGTGTTGGTTTATAAACCGGCACAGGGATGGATTCACTTCATATCGTCTCCCTGACCTTAGGATCACTCATCAGTTTCTTGAGATCTACCCCTGACCTAAGTTTCTATTTATTTTTTTAAAAATTAAAACTGAAGCCTATACTATTGAAGTTCATAAAATATCAAGAGGGAAATAACATAGGAAAGCAAACAGCAGTTTATATGGAAAGTGGTTAAATGTAGCCTGTACACACATTTTGCAGGACTCTTTATGGTATCTGAGCTTAATTTGTTTAAAACTATGTAGTTCCAGTGTCCCTCACTCAAGTAAAGATGAGAATACACTGTATTAGTTAGAAGACTCAAAAAGTGGGAGATGGGGAGGAAATACTTATGTGAGGTTACTCCCTGTGTTTTAGAAGTGGGCTAAAAGGCCAGTTTAATGGCCTCACCATATGCATTTAAAAAGTAATAAAAATTGAAGGAATCAAATACTGTGCCTCTAGACATCTGCTTCCTTACATTTGAACCTTTATTTTGGTGGTTTGAAGTCTTTTTACAAATAAATTTGCGATCTCAAGATAGAAATCTCTGCAGAACTAGTTACAGGACCAGAATAAATTGTTACTGTTTGAGAATCAAGACAAGGATTTTTCATTTCTCGTCCCATAAAGAGCTTTAAAATACTACTCGGAAAAAAAACTGTATGTTCTCCAAATTTATATCAGGCCTACAAGGAGCATCAAGCCCAGCTCAGCTAAAACAGCAGCATATTTTCTGATATGAGAGAACTTGTGTCTAAGTTCAAGCTGATGCATCCTGAAGAAAACAGGCTGATGTGTTTAGCTTTTTGTTTGCAGTCATGCAAGTTGAAGATCTCAGCCAGCAATTCTCCAGAAAATCACAGTTTTAGATCTTAAAACTACAATGTTTTTCAACAACTGGCAGATCTCCTTACCTTTTTAATAATATTTATTTTGCCTTCTTACCACTGTCTTGTTCAAAGAAATTTATGAAGCTCAATAGCCCTGTTTTATGTCATTAAACGTGGTAGATTTATGAACTCCGATTCCCAAAATCACTACTTGTGTTGTAAGTTTTAATGATGGGATTGCCCTTTCATGTAAATATAAATATAGTATAGTCTACTGACCTTCACTGCTGAAAAAGCAGTATTTGATGCAATGTGGTTATGGAACAGAGGAGGAATAAAGTACTCTTTCTTTCTTGGTGACTGAGATAGATATTCTTTTCCTTTGTTCATCCTGCCAATTACACAGCATAAAACAAGTTTGTGGGAAGAGAACTTACATTAGACCAATCAGTATAGTTTGAAGTGGGCCAACTGTTGTGTACGTAAGGTTTTGTGTGTTTTATGGTCAGAGCATTGCTTTCCTTCAACAATCCAATGTATTGCAAAAGTTGAACCACCTTTTAAAGAAAGCAAGAGTGTGGCTGCTTTCTGTATGATCAGAAAAGGGAGAATTATTTGATATTGGAATTTTTTTCTTTGTGTATGTTGTTTATTTTTCTTTTTATTTTTTTTTTTTTCTGAGAGCTTTGAAAAGGTAGGGTTTTACCTGCAGGGCAACCTAAGTTTGTATTCAAGAACAGATCTGGTAATAGAAAATGCCCTGTCCAAGGACTGTCTTGACATGCAGGATCCTAGACTGAAAATTCAGAGGGAAAATATTAGGATGTAAGAATTCAGGAAAGGAAATATTTCTTGAATTTTGGGAGAATTGACTTCTCCATGAAGCAGCTCGCTACATGCAGTGAAATGAGTTATTTGTGGATGTGGGGCTGTTGCCTTGTAGTTGAGGGGCGACGAAATGGTGTGCATTTATGGATTCATTAAAACTAGACCAGCAGTCTGTGCATTTATCAAATAGTGGGGCTTTTAATGAATGTTTGGTGTTGCATGAAAAATTGAAAGGTGCAGAAAATAAGACGTAACTGCTGCAGTCACTTAAGGGTAGCTGTGTCTATACAGTCTTTGGAAACTGTATGGTTTCTGCAGATGGGCCATAACACTTCAACCTAACATATTTCTGTTGACTATCTTACATCAAAATGTGACTTTATTGACCTTTAATGCTTTTATTTTCAGACCATGAGGCATATGTAACTGCTAATTATTAAAAAATCCAGTTTTTTAAGTGGTGAGTGTCCCTGCCTGGCACGCTGGAGACCGGAGGTTCGATTCCCGCCGGGGAGGCAGTGGTGCTGTTTAAGAGTTGGACTCGATGATCCTTGTGGGTCCCTTCCAACTCAGAATATTCTGTGACACTGGTTCATTTGTATTTGTAGCCTGGATCATATAAGAAATAATTCTCAAATACAGTAGGTGTATGCTACACATAAAGTAATTGCTTAAGAAATAGGCTGGTTGCTTCATCTGTTGCATATTTTGCATTTAAAACTTTGTGGTTTCCTAACCACAGTGTTTCTGTGGTATTGGCAACATCCAAAGACTAATATTGCTTATGGGTGGCGTCAAAAAGATTTCTCTACAAAATATTGGCGGCTGAGACTGGCAAGATTTACCTTCCAGACTTAGTAAGCAAATCTTTATTAATTGGTACATGGTATTATGTCTTTTATTGCTTACAAGATACGTTATCAAAGAGTTAAAGGCAAATGTAATGGTTCCCCACTTTGTTACTATACAGTAAAGTGAATATGGACACTTTTTTCTTTATGGAGTCTCACTGTGTGCTAAAATAAGGTTTTGTACATATTACCCTTTCATATCTCTTGTTGAATGGGGAGGGAATCTGTTGAATCTCCCTCTCCTGTTCAGCTATCGAGAGTTTTGTGGAATAAACATCTAAACTACGTCCTCATGCCGTCACTAAGTAGAAAATGTTTATATGTAGCCATTTGACAGCATCTGCCTAAAGATCTCTATCACTTTCTTAGTCTATTCCTTTGGAAAAGATGAGTTTGAGTAGGTAAATTAAGGCTATAGGTCTATTTTGAAATCTCTTTATAAACGTATGGTCTTCTGTGTCTTTAAGACTTTTTGAAGCACAACTCAGGACTTTTGCATAAGAAATGAAAATATTTTTATTAGGTGAGAGTGGTTCAGAGTGGAGTAGTTTTTTGCCTATGGTCCTGATAAATTCTGTTTGTACATGTGTAAAAGATGTACATGTGTAAGTGTACTGGATATAATAAACTAATTTCTGTTCAAAAATGTGATGAAAATCCTGAAGAGGTCATTTAGCTGCATCATTTCTGAAGGACAAAAAAATACATACTAACATTAAGAAATCTGTTTTAGGTTATCTGTGTCACAGTCACTGAGCTCATGTCCTTTCCCCTTCCTTTTTTGTTAATCATTCCCTCATGAGCTCCAGTCATCCATTTGGTTCCAGGAGCGATCGGTCAATTTTCCCTGAGTTAAAATGCTGGGTCTATAAACTGCAGCGCTTAACGTGTCTGTCTTGCATCCAGATTTTTGAGACTATGTTCCATGTAGAAGAAAGAGGATTCCCAACCCCTGACTGAAGAGTCTTTCTAAGGAACAGAAAGTTCCTTAGAAAGTTCCTCTTTTGGTAACATTGTCTGTTACCAAAAAAAAAAAAAAATCTTGGAGAATGTCTTTTAAAACTGTAGAGATGCCTACAAGTTTTGCATCGTTTCTGGATTGGAGAGGTCAAAACAGCTTCCCTATGTAGCCCTCTTCTTCCGTGTCTGTCTGTTGGGGGTTTTTACAATCATCACGCATCATCCTGTTTTCTTTTTTTTCTTTTTTTTTCTTTTTTTTCAGTTTTCCTGCAGGAGAACTTCTGAATTCCAGACTGTGCTTTCTAATCTTTTCTGAAAGAATGCCTTTTGCAAATCCACATGATGCTTTGCCGGAGGTAGAGCTGGGGTTCACTGAACTCTGCAGCTTCCTTGGCACTCCTTTGCCTGTGTTTGAGTATTTGTGTTTAGTAAGCCATTTTGGTAGTCTTGAGAACAGACTACAGCAGTAGAGCTAAGAGGCTGTAAGCTAGATCAGTGGAATCAGCTATTGAGGATGATTTGAGTAATCCATCTAGATTTACAGAAGCTTTACCTTCTAAAGGATTATATACACTGTTCCTAAAAATGTTGTGGGTTTGTATTTTTCAGGTATGACAGTGCTAAAGCAGTCAGTTTGGTTGTATTTCTCATTAATGTGGAGTCATATATTTTAATAATAGCTGTTTGTTTAGAATTTCGTAGGATTTTTCAGTTTCTAAAGAAAGCGTGAGGTAGGCAAATTAATTTGTAATTTGATTATGTGGCTACAGACCTCAGATTAATTTTTTAGATAAACTGTGTGTTATGAGAGTGCTGTATTTTTCTTATGTAATCATGAAGTTTCTAGTAGCGCTTGTGTACGAAAAGGTATTTTTAAAGAGTTGATGTCTGTAGAAGGTACCTTCAAATAAAAACACTAGGTAAATTTTCCCCAAAATGCCTCTCTCTTCTTCTTTTTTTTTTCTGGTACCTCCACTCTATTCCCCTCTCCCCAATATCATAACACATGCATTTCAACTTTTTTTGGATCCTTATAATTTGTGAACACTTGCACTATTCACACTTCCCACACTTGTCAATCTTCAGTAAAAACGCCTGCATAAGGTACGTATTATACAATTTAAAATATAAAATCCCCTTTACAATTATTTGTTATATCTGCCTTCAGCTTCACCTGGGGTAGCAGCAGTGAAATATTTCTCACTTACTGATTTCTTGTCGTAGGGCTCTAGCAGTAACGAAATCCCTAAGACCAGATTTAACATGGGTGGCTGGGACTGGGGGAGGTGGGGAAGAGGAAGATGTCCAAGAAGCACCTGGGGCTGTAGGAGACAGCCGTGTTTCTTCAGCTGGTTGATGCTGTGCTGCTTTTTTTGGTCTTGGAAAGACCTGGAATTCACAGTAAATAAAACTATGGTAGGGGAGACAGTGAACTGAAAACAGCATGAATAGTATTAAAACCAGAAAAAGCCAGTCTTGCCTTTTTCCCAGGATATTGCTTTGTTCCTATTTCTTCACATAATGAGAAGGAGGTGAGCTGTACACAGAAAAGTCTCTTCTGCCTAAAAATCCTGCTTGGCAACTGTTGAATTCATTGTAGTTGATAGGAAACATCTTCACTGGTGTTGGTAAAGTGAGCTCTTTTTTCTGCTGCAGCCTGAGCCTTTTCTTGTGCTCACTAGAAATGTGAGACTCGTTCTGATGACGTGACTAAGTGAACTAATCTCTTTAATCAACTAGTCAGATGAAATCCTGCCTACTTAGGACATTTGGGAGAATATGTACCATGTGCTGAAGCCTGTTTGTGAATGTGCAAAACGATGTGGTTTATAATGGTTTTCTTCATTAAAATCCATGCCAGTGAAGGCAGGTGGTGTTACCCAACTTCTTCCTCCTGTCACATGCAGCTGAGCAGCGTGTGTTTTTAGTAACAAGGGTAGCGCTGTACCCGGCACTGTGGGAATTCATACTGTAGATCAGTTTTCCCTTCCAGACTTAATGACAGTTAAATGCACTGTCCTGAAATCTTAGCAGTGTCTTATCATAGCTGCTGGGGGATATTCTTTTTTTTTTCTTTTGTTGTGTGTGTGCTCACTCCGTTCTATTAAATACCCTCCCATACCATTTTACTTCACTTTCTCCACTATTACAGCCCACCCCAGATGGATTTCCAGACCCAGGTTTCATTTGTATCTCTAAGATCTTCTGGCATTCAGTGTTGCAAGAGAACTGGCGTGATGATTCTTAGGGAGCTTAAAGGTAGTCTTGAATCTGAAGGGGAAGTAGGTCTATTATGAGAATAGCTTAAATGTTGCAAGAAGATCATGGAACAGTTTTGTGTTCTGCAGCACTCAGCACCAGTGATGCAAAACTGAAGGCTTAAGGATTGCAACAGCCTTAGTGGGAATAAGTATGTATGGGTAGGTATTAAGAGGATTTATAAAAAGTCATGGGAGACATGAGGCAGCCCATCAAACAGCAGTGACTAAGGACTGCTGAGAAGTCCCCTGTGAAAGTCCTACCTTAGATAGCTTTTCTTAACTGCCCTACCTCTACCCCAAGTTCACTGTGAGAGTTCAAGATGGGCTGTTAGCAACAAACTTACTCCCATGCTTTGGTAATTAATAATTCTTGCCTGTATGTAGATGCCTGGGGGTGCTGCAGGGAGAACAACCAAAAATGGCAGTAAGTCGTCTATATCAGGATTTCATAACTGCATTTTTTGTGAGATGCCTCACCGTCAGGAGCAGGAGGGCTGAGCATCGAAGGTGCCTCTGAGAAAGGCACTAGCCTGTGCTAAGCCACTCACCAGCTAGAAAAGTAACTTACATTGTGCTACGTGACATTTGCCATGGTTTGGGAATACTGGTCTCTGATTAAGCTTTAATGTTTTACTGAAACAAAGACTTTCTGGCCACTCGAGAGTATTTCAGTCCTGCCACAAATTAGTAATGTAACTTTTAATGAATGACTGTGCATTTGCAGACTATGTGAAACTGGAGTGGTATCCTTCCATGAATTACAGTAGAAATTTGGTACTGTTAAGTTTGGAACTGTCAAGTTTGGAAAATAAGTGTAGATTTCATGTTGTTAGCAGCATGATGGTAAATTTTCTGTTTATGAAGGAAACTTTTCTTGTACCACTCTTTCACCATATTTTGAAAAAGTAGCTGATAATCTCTTATGGAAATTATATGAAAATTAGTATTATTAAAGCTGGGGTTTGGTTTTTGGGGAAATAGTGTGTGTTTGCAGGGCCCTGCATAAATACATAACAATGTCTAGTGCTGGTTTTGTCAGTCTCTAAATGTATGGTATTGGTCGTGGCTAAAGTTGCTTTTCAATAGGAAATAAAATTATCTTTGACATACATTTCTACTGTGACAGATTCATCTTTGTGGTCTTACAGAGTGTCACTTAGAAAAGCAATGATTTATATGAAGACTTTGAAACTTTATGGTCGTATTTTGCAAAGGAGAAGTTGCTAGTAGTCCTCCAAGTTAATAGCTGGGGTTAATGTGTATTTTTTTAATGAGACAGATTTATTTTCATCAGAGCCAAAGTTCTTTCTTGCTTAGACTGTGAATTCCATGAGGGAATAGTAAGGACTTAAGAAGGAAATATGATGAAATGTTAGTCTTTGCATCCAAAAGAGGATTTAAGTCATGAACTCCTGACCTTGTGATCCTCAATTACTTATCCCGTGTGAGAGAAATCTGTTCTACTTTAATGTTTTTATTAATGTGACTTGGAATGAATGCAAGCATTTTTTTCTCGTAGAATGGATTTTTAAAAAATAACTCCGCATTAAAAAATACTAAATCTTTTAATTTTTAATCCAAGGTTTTTTTACATAGTCTGTTTCTGACAAAAAAGAAGTTCTTAGAGAAGACTCGCTGTTATTTTATGGGACATGAAGAACCTTGACAGTGGTACACTGAGAACTGATGGCCAAGCATATTGAGATGTTACCTAATAAATAATAGATTTAAGTCACTGTTCTACCTTATTTCTCCTTGGAGCACCATGAAGGCTCAGTGCAGTGCTTTTAGCCTGTGGTTGCACTAACCCATCTTCTGCAGTTATAGCAAACCATCCAAACACACCAACAGTTTTTAACAGATTCCCTATGAAAAGTAAATTTTGTCTTTGTTTCTAATGTGTCTTCTCTTTTACCGAAAAACAGGGAAAAATCAGACTCGTTTTATGTTCCTAAATGTCTTTCTGCTGCCATTTTTGAAACCAGGGCTGTGTCCATGTACTGTGCCATGTTTGCCTTTATTATTTGAAACACGGGAAATTTCTGTGAAGAGGTGAACTGTAGGAAAAGCAGTGCAGATATGTTTATGCAGCTGCAAATTAGTCCCCACTTTAGAGCTCAGTTGTAGGTCTTAGGGTTCAGAGTGTCTTTAGTAAAAATGTGAACTCACATGAGGATGAAAGAAGGCAGATGGAAACGAGTGCTAGAGCAATACACTTGAGTATCACTGAAAGCTAACTCCTGACCTAGCAAAGCACACAATTTTTAGGTCTTGTTTTTCAAATGGTTAATCATGCTGTTGTAAAAGCCAAATATATTTTTTTGTGTGCTGTAGCTCAACGTCTGCTTTAACTTAAGGTTACTTAACTTGTCATTCTGAATGCTTGTGTAGTGTTTCATTAAGTCTTTTAGAATTCACAAAACACCACATGCATTTGCTTTACAGAGCTGTGGAAATCTCTGCACGAAAATAAGTGAAGAGAGAAGAGGAAATGAAATTGTCAGATCCTGGGATCAGACCTGATGTGACCAATTGGTAGTACCATTGATTAGGTTGCAGATAAGGTTTGCGAGGCAGAAAATTGGGGGTTTTGCCATGGAGTGGAATTTCATGGTTTTTTGTCTAAGATATCAAAGAACTCTTGTGTTTGGATTCTTTGTTTCATAATATTAATGCAGTAGATTTGCATGTATTTTACCAAATATCACTGGTCTGAAAGCTATTTTTGTCAAATGTTGGAAATGTGTTTTAACAATTCCCAGAGATTGCTTTAGAAGTTTATATAGGCTGTCATAATTCACATGTCAGTTAACAACTTAACATCCTTGAAGTCTTTCTTTAATCATTTTTGCATGAAAAACTTTGATGAACAGAAATAAGTAAAATTGTTCTCATCTAAAAAGTCAAATGAACATAAGCATGAGAAACAATTCCCTGAGAGGCAGCACATCCCTAGCAGAAGAATGACAATACACTGCTGTGTATACTTATGGCAGTGATATGTTCTTCCTAACTCATTTTCACATTCATGAAGTTGAAGACTTTTTTTCACTTTTTTAAAATGCAAAAACAAACTGTTAGGCCATTCATAACCATTAACACTGTGAGCACAGAACTAGTGCTCACTTAAAATACGTGAAGACTGTTCTTTGTGTTTTCCTGGTTGATGTCTGTAAGGGATCTTAGTAAAGCCTTTGACACAGTTTCTCATGGTAAGCTTCAGAAGAAACTCTGAGTGTGCAATGGGTAGGAGCAGTCTGTGCTGGGTTAGGAA
>WEKX01010276.1:40431-57109 GCA_013390025.1 Pitta sordida
CCAGGGGAGGTTTAGACTGGATGTTAGGAAGAGCTTTTTCACAGAGAGTGATCTCTCAGTGGAATGGTCTGCCCTGGGTGGAGTGGAATGGACTCCAGGTGGTGGAGTCGGCATCCCTGGAGGTGTATAAGAAAAGACTGGATGAGGAACTCAGTGATGTGGTCTAGATAATGGACAACGGGACATGGAATTAGGTTATATAAAAAAAAAGTAATTATGATGACATGACCCTGAGATTGGCTCAGATAGACAGAGCATGGTGTCCATGGCTCCGGCGTTGTGGGTTAGATCCCTGTGTGGGCGCTCGCTTGGGAGTTGGACTCGATGATCCTTGTGGGTCCCTTCCAACTCAGAATATTCTGTGATTCTGTGACTCTTATTTTATGTATTGTGAAAAGTATCATGTGGCCTGCAGGCCTGCTGGTGAATCTACTCATGGCTGCCCTTTGAATAGGAAGCTCCTTACAAGCTCTGTATTGCTCCAGTTCTGGCAGTCTGTTCCTCAGGCATTGTCTTTTGTGGGGGATCTTTGTCATGAGCTAGGGCTGACTTACTTAGAACAAGCTCTTCTCTGACTTTGCCCAGCAGTGTTTGCACAGATGTCACAGGTGAAAGGTAATAAACACGCAGTAATCCTAGTTACGTGGTGAGGAAAGGTGTTACATGACCTTCATGACTGGAAGGCTGGGATATGGTGTTATGAACCGTTCAAACAATGCTTTGAAGGCTAATTTATAGTTCTGAGGCTTCTTGGAGCACTCATCACCACCATGTGTGTATTTCACAAATACTGATAAACTGATGTGCATAACACCTGACTGAGAGGAGATTTTAGTAGCATGCTAAACTGAGGCTCATAGCCTTTAAAAGAATACATTCTCTAGTTATCAGTATTTCATTGTTTATCTGGGGTGTGGGTTGAGTTTGGTGGGTTTTGGGAGGGCAGAGTATATTTATGTAGAGATCCTAAGTCTTTTCACGCTTTTCTGGTAAGCACTTTGAGTTTTATGTTCATTTTATGTATTGAGCATATGACACTTGTATATTAATGGCATGACTTCCAAGTCACCTGGGAAATAAAAAAGACAAAAAAATCATGAGATGAATGCTGAATTTAAACTGCTTGCCTAAATTCATGGTGAAGTCCTATAAAATCAGAAGAGAGAATGTTTTTCATGTGTTGTTTTGAAGAAATGTTCAATTGCTTTAATGACTATTGCAGTTCATGAACTCATTCACTACAGCTTTGCAAGAGAGGAGTCAAGAGTCCTAGAAACAAATATTCTGTACAGCATAACGCTTGCTCATTCCCAGAGGAAGTCAGTTTTGTGCTTAGCATGAGGAAGGAATCCTGTGGGAAAAACAGGGCATTGTCATTTAATTGGTTGTTGCATCATAAAACAGATTCATAAGGGAGGATGGTGTGGAGGGAATTAGTCGGACAGGTATCCTTAGGGTAGAAGAGTCTATATCTTGCATTTGTTTTAAAATAAGCTCATGAGGTATGCTAGATGATCTTACATCAGCTTCACATGAGCCATCAGAAAGGTTTGTGATCTGTTGTGCATCCTTTGCACACTTGAACATACAAAAACCAGGTTGGATGGGGCTCTGAACAGCCTGTTCTAGTGGAAGATGTCCCTGCCCGTGGCAGCGGCTTGAAACTAGATGATCTTTAAGGTCCTTTTCAACCCCAAATGATGATATGATTCTTTCATTCTAAATTGGCATTAGAGGTAGAATGTTATCCTTCCTATGGATAGCACTTGGGGCAGCAGAGAAGATACTTGCTTTAGCTGTAGAGGAGTGCCAAGTACTGTTTGTTAAGGTAGTGAACATTGATACTTCCACATGATTCCTCCTTTGTCACATCTCCCTCTGCTCCTTTACCAGTTTAACCACGTTTCAATCTTATTTCTCTCGCATTCTGGTCTAAAACATAGTCATACTGGTGTCAATGAAATGCTTTTCTTTCCAGTCCTCTAACCTTTTCCACCATTATGGTGTCTGTGGTTACCACAAATGAATTAATTCTCACAGGACCTCTCTGAGTTCAGTGTATATCAAGGTACTCGTCAGTCTCAGGTCCGTAGTTTGTCAGATTAATTTCTACTTGCTTTTTCATTAGTGTCAGTCTCCTTCCAGAAATAGTTTGTCTTTTTCTTTGGCCCAGTTCTCAGGTGGCAGACATCACTCCTAGCTAATACGTCCCCCAGAGTTACCAGTTCCAGGTCCTTGCTATCCTCTTCTCTCGACCCTACTGCAGTCCCAGTAACTTTTGTGACCCTGATCCTGTTCTGCATGTTGGCAATGCCACTTATAACTCCACAATGCTTGAACCTTGCACAGGAGATGTGGGGAGTAAGTCTTTGTTCTGGACTTTCCTGGTCACAAATCGAGGGCAACTGCCGTTTTAGGAATGCAGAATTTCTTGTGGGTGGAAGAATTCCATCTAGGGAATGCTTCAACATTGTAAGCATGTACCAAACAGGTGCAACATTCTTCTCCCCCTTGGCTCTGCTTCAAAAAGAAAAGGCCTGAAAAACTTTAAAATGTTGGCACATTTTCACACGGGTAGAAGATGGGTCCCATTATCTTAAAGTTTACATTGCCCTGCAGACTTCCAAGTCTTGACTCAAAGCATGCAGATGCTCAGACTTGATTATATGATGTTTATGAGGTTGGGGGTTTATTTATTTTGAGAAGATGTTGTCAGAATATATTAAACCAGGCAAAATAATGTATTTTCCTCTTTGTCCACAGAAATGACCTGTTTTGCCTAAATTTTCCCAAAAATTCAGGCTGACATGGCTCTCAGCATGGAGCATTTCTGCACAGCAGCGAACATTTGCAAAGTCACAAGCAGTTGAAAGCAAGGTCTTATAATGGAAGTTGTCAGGCAGTCTTATTAACAGGCGAGCTTGGAAGCACTGCTCCTGATCCATCTAGAGACCTTTATAATTTGAGGCACCCAGGTGTTTTCCTTCTTACCCCAAAAACTGCTTCTTGCTCTGAACCAATATGATTCCACCACACAAAGTTACTCTGGGTAAGGAGAAAGGAATAAGAAGCTTTGACACTACAGCTGCTGCACCTTTGACTCCAAATGTGACGCTAATATCTCTCTGTCCCTCATAATTCAAGACTTCAAGTAATTAATCCAAATTTCCACTATTAACTACTTAAAAAAAGGAGTTTGGATTTAATATAGTCTCAGTGTTAGTTAATGCACTGGTAGAGAAAGCTGCAGTGTCAGTAAGGAATATCCCCTCCCTCTTCTGCAGTGCACAATGCCTTCTTGCAGTTGGCTATGAAAGGAGGAGTCTTGTGGAATTGTTGGCAGTCATTTTCTTGTTGTAGAAGTCTTCAGTTTTGTAAATATACATTTTCTCCTATGAGCTAACATATCTGTAATCCATGAAAAAATAATTATTTAAACAAATGTTTAGTCCTCTGATTTTGGGTGAGTATAGCTCTGCTTAGTTTATCACACTGATATGCCTTGTATCTATATGATTCATGACATGTGCATGGTATTGATTTTTCTATTTATTGGAAGCTACAAGTCCAATTGTTAAAGGTTTTTGATCATAAGCAAATGCAAGACAGGAACAGTAAATACTTTTCTAGAAAACTTAGGTAGTTATTAATTGATGATAGTTACTGAACTACACAGCTACATTGCTTATGCAGCAGTATTGGATGTATAACACATTTGCTTTGTTTGTTTTTTTTTTAAAGCCTCAGCATTGGTAAAGTTTTCTTGACGCACTAAGGACCATAAAAAGTTTAGGAGCTACTGTTGAATGTCTGCTGTTGGGCAGTTCACTGAAATGTTCAAGTTGTTTTTTGCAGATTGGTGATGGATGTGTTTCATGCAGTACTGTTAGGAAGTCTGGATTAAAAAGTCTGTATTTGGGTTGAGATGTCAGCTGTAACTTCTCAGTGATGCTGACAGCCTGCATAGCCTAGTTCGTCTAGGAATCAGAGTCAGAACTGTTTTAAGCTAGGATACAACTTCCTGTGTGCAAGGAAATTCAGTCTTGGAAAAATTCAGGTGTTTGTCAGTATTTAAAACAATTGTCATAATAAACTTGAATCTGGGCTTACATCTGTCAAAGAAAAAGAAAAATCAGTTTTGTTGCTGGAGCAATGCAGATTAGGTCTCTGATGGGCTCTCTTGATTTAACTATTGAAAAGTTCCATTTTGTTGAAATATCCCATACACTATTACAAAATTCAAAGTATGCTCTCCAAAGACATTTGATTTGCCATGGTTAGAGTAAATTAAGGTGTACCTTAAAATGATAAATACGGGATTAGGAAAGACCTTTCAGGTGGACCCCTCTGATAAAGAGGTACGTGTTAAGCTCTGTCTGGCAAAGTATATCCAGCTTGGTCTTGACAATTCCCCAGCGTTAAAGATTTTGTGATGTCCTGAAATAACCTATTGCAGTGCTTAGTTGATTCTTGTAAGTAAGCCTTTTCCTGGTATCAAATTGAACTCTCAGTCTTTCTTCACAGGTAAGGGTTTTTAAATGTCCTAGAGGTTTTGGACACTGTACTCCATTACTGATTTGAGAGAAATCTCATCCATTCATGTTAGTCATTCCTGTAAGGTGTATTAAAGAAATATGCCTCTACTAATACCAGGATATTCTCCCGTCTGTTGAAAAATCTGTATTTAACAATCAGGTTTTGTAGCAGGTGGGGTAGTGGCCAATGAATAACACAACCATTTCAGTATTACCTAGATCATCCAAATGCTATGTAAACAGTGGTTTGACCTCTTGACATTGTGATTCTTAATTTTTGAATGGCATGTTAGAGAAATCGTAAGTGGGCTGATCAAAGTAAACACAGAACAGAAACTGAAAGCTTCTCATCCACCTGAACACTGTTGACTGGAACAAATTCACAGTGAGCTTGGATTACTTTACATTATCGAGCTTGCACAAAACATTTAGATGGGTTAGGAAATTTCTATGAGGAAAAAACTTGTATCTGTAACATGGATCCTTATCTGTATTAAGATATCCAATTAGTTTTGAAAGACAGCAAGGCTGTTCATTTGTTTACTTTATGGTCTTTGCATTTATCTGACATTGATTCAGTTTCAGTATTCCTGACTGTGGAGGGGATAACAAGGAACTTCTCTTTCTTTTTTAATTACACTTAATGTGTAACTGAAGTCCAGGCATGTAGTTTTGTCTTTTAAGGAAGTATTTGTGATTATGCAGACAGTTCGGTTAGAGACAAAGTGTGAATGTCTAATACACTGCTGTTTGTGGTTTACTGCCTTACTCTGGGTACCCAGCTGGTGTTTGCTGCTTGCAGGTTCATTAAAACGTTTCCTGCCATTGCAGGAACCTCAGGCACTGGTGATGCCCTTGACCTTGCTGTTCTTCCTGGAACAATTTAGAGTTGGGACTTTTGCTCTATTCTGACACTCTCACATAGATCAGTGTGTCATGTTTATGGCCTATGGAGCAGAGCAAGCACTACCAGTGTACTCTGGACTCTACTGAGCTAATTGCCTGTTGTGATTGCATGAGCTCGTAACTTTGTTCATATCTTGCACTTCTCTGCTACTTGAGACACCAGAAGATTCTCTCTAACATTTCCTCTTGAGTTGTCCCTGCAGGTGGTTCTCTCTGGATTTTTGGTTTCTTTTAGAACTGTACCTTTTTTTTTTTTCTCCTAGAAGCACTTTTTCGCATATTCAAGAACTGTCCATGTCTTGACAATTTAATTTTTCAGAATATTTTTGATATACCACCAGTTCATTCCAGTGCAAAGGAAAAAAAAACAGAGCAAAACAGAAACACAAATAAAATCCTACCTAAGAAGAATCTGAAACTTTTAGCGTTCCTTTAATATTCTACCTGAAATGGAAATAGTTCACCATATTTAAACACAAGCAAGATTTAAGTTGTTTTCTTTAAGTAAGCAGTGACTTCCTTTACGGATGGACTTGTTTCACAAAACATTCAGGAACCTAGCCATAGCTGCTGCTTAAAACTTCTTAGGAGCTCGACATTGTTCCCTTTTTATTCATATTCTTTGAAAGCCTTTTTCTCTCCGGCTGATAATGCAGATGAGTGAAATGTCATTCAGAGGCCTGAAGTCCAGAGTCTACTGTAGATACCAACTTAGACCATAACCTATATAGTAGGGCCAGATCTTGAGATGCCCAGTGTCAGAAATGATCAGGCGTATGTGCTGTAGCTTGAGGTATTTTGTGCAGGAGACTGGGCATACTTGTCCAAGGACTTTTTGCTTTCAGCCATGTATTAATAGACTTTATTTACATAGCACATTTTAGGAAGCATACATTCTAAATTACTGTGGAAGGTCTTTCAAGAAAACCCTCCAGAAGTCATTAAACTATGGATCCACATGTATGTAGTGCTGTAATCTTACCCACTGTGAAACAATAAATGGATGTTTTTACTGCAAATGGATCAGTGCTGCCCTTGCATAATTCTCATACATTGTCCAGAAGTGTAATCTTATTTAAATTTTTGTGAGGTTTTTTCCTCTTTCCTGCAATGTCGTGCACATTCCAATTGAATACTGATTCTATGTTTAAAAATAGCGTTTTTATTTGGATTCCTGGATATGGTATGAACGGTACTTCCTAGTAAGATGCAATGTATGAATCTGTACGAGATACTGTAGTGCTGCAATTTTAGGCTGTATTAATAAAAAAGGAAGTTCAAATCCAGAATAGGCTGTTCTTATTTATACTTTTGAAATCTTTTTCAGTTCAGAATGTGTTTACAAGGTTAATTTCCATGATGAAGGGGCTAACAATTTGAGAGGCTTCTGTCCTTGCTGGCTGTAATTCATTTGGAGGATCATATGGCTTTAGAAGAGATTTTTTTTTTTGTTTGCTTTTAATTTGGAGGGAAAACACTAAACATGGTTTTATCTCTTTTAAAAGAACGTATAATTATGTCAAAAATACCACAATGAAGAAACATTGAGTATATGTAATAGGTTTTTAATGTATTTAGCACATGGTAAAAAGGGAGCCTGAAAGGATTTGTACAAGGACATGGTAACTTAGTACAGAAACATGTTTAACTCCTTAAAATGTATAACACTAAAAGCCCGTTTTAGTAGTTTTTCCAAACCACAATGAGTAACATGATGAAAAATACGTTTTGTTTGAACAAAACTCTGAAGTGAAATAAGTACTCTAGAGAAGGAGTTCCTCCACAAGCCTAGTAACGCTAGGCTTCTTAGTCATTATGTAACTTTCCTGTTCTTGCAGACCTTTAAAATTAAAATCTGTAGAGTTAAAACAATCAAAAGTATCAAGGCACATATGGCAAAGTGTGCAACTGTAATGTTTGGATTATTAGAAAACAGCTTTTCAATGAAACAGTTACTCTAAGAGGGAATCAAAATTGCGGGTCAATTTAAAGTCACAGTTTTCAGTTTGAAATACAGAATTATCATGATACCAAACATTCAAAATCTAAGAAACTACTACTCAAAACTAGGAATAAGGAGAATAATAAATATTGCATAATAAGCTACATTAGAGTGGGAAAACTTAGTTCTAGTTTTGAGGTCAAACGAGGTTAAGGTCTTTCAAGATGTGTAGTTAAGAGGCAAGGCAGTCCCCGTAACTTTTGCTGCAGCATCGCAATCTAACAAACTTGTAGCTCTTTTAGTATTCAAAACAGACTTAATCTTCAAAATGTACTCATGTCAAGTTGTGAAGGTACTTGATATTAAAAAAAAATATAATGAATGTGTAGAAAAGGAAGAACTTGAATTTTCGCTTCATTGAATATTATACTGGAGAACGCCTGTGGACAGACAATTCAATCAGTACTTCTGTGAGACAAGAAAAAGAAATTAGTAAAGCATTGCATAGATGTCTGTGTCTGGAAAATCCACTGTAAATGTATTAAATTAACAGAACTAGTTTTATATAATTAGTGATAAGATCATATATTAAAGATATTTGCAATGCCTGATTTTAGGCTCTTACAATATGATATAACTCTTGACCATAAAACAGCAGCTTCTATGGAGCAGCTGAAGTAGATGCCTCAAAGCAGTAAATGTTTCACCAATATAGCTTAATTTTCTTGTGTCACTCTTTCCCCTTCTGCATTACCTCAGGAGAAACTTCTTTCTTTCCTGCCACGGGAAGGAACAACAGGGAGAATCACCATGTACACTGGGTGCCAGAACAGTCCTGACAATTGTTCTGAATTTAAGACCTTTCCTCAGGCAAACTGGCTATATAATAGTGTATCACTGTATATGTAATAAATAACAATGTATATAATTTCCTGTTACTATAATCTATAGGTGTGCGCGCATTTTTCTTACAGTGTATTGTCTAACCTGTTTTAGGCAGTGTGGTGTCTGTGTTGCAACACAAGATTTGCCCTCAGTACTGTTGGGAGGGCATCAGTCACAGCATCATCCACCAGTCGAGAGAGGGGAATGTCCAACTCTGCTCTGCACAGGTCCATGGCCTCACCTGGAGTACTGTGAGCAGTTTGGGGTGAGAACTGTGGTAGAGCGTCCCAAGGAGAGCCACAGGGCTGGTGAAGGGTCTCTAGGGGAAGTCATACAAGGAGCAGCTGATGTCACTTTGTTCAACCTGGAGAAGAGGGGACTGAGGGGTGGACCTCATCACAGCCTACAACTTCTTCCTAAAGGGAAGCAGAGGGGCAGGTGCTGGTCCCTTCACTAGGACCCTTTACTGATGACCAGTGACACAACTGGTGACCAGTGACACAACCTGAACTAATGGCTTGAAGCTGTGCCAGAAGTTCCAGCTGGGCATTAGGGAAAGTTTCTTCCCCCAGAGGGAGGTTGGGCCCTGCAACAGACTCCCCAGGGAAGTGATCACTGCACCAAGCCTGGCAGAGTACCAGAAGCATTCGGATGATACTCTCAGGCACATGGTGTGACTCTTGGGGATGGTCCTGTGTAGAGCCAGGAGCCAGACTCGAACATTGTGGATCCCTTCCAGCTCAGGTTCTATGACTGTTGGCTCCAAAAAGAAAGTCCCCTTAAAAGAATTCTCTCAGTTCTGCCCATGCATGGAACATTTTGGGGGTTTTCTTTCTCATCGGTGTTTTCAGATTGTAGATGTTTTGAACAGGTGGCTTTAGTTTTATGAAATGTGCAGCAGTACCTCCCATTAAGCTCTGTGAACTAATAATTGTGTGGTTATATTTGATAAATTTTTTGCTGTGCTCCTTTTACCTGTATGAGAGACACTGTGTTTGTTTTCTTGAAGAAGTTTCGCTTGCATCTGAAGTTTGAGATGACTTTTTGCATTGCTATCAGTAGCATGCACTTTTTTTTTTCTTATTGTGCCTTTATGAATCTTAGTTCTTGTGTGTTAGTGCTAAGAAGTTTCAAATAAGGATTGTAACTGGGTTGTAACTTGCATGATAAGAGTGAGCATAACAAAACCGATGGCAATAACTGTTTTTATATGTGGCTGCCATGGCAGAAGCCTTTAAATGTCCTCCACTTGCCATCTCCCCCTCTTTTTTTTAACCTGTTGAGAGAGGTTATTTATTCACTTTAGGCAGAAGGTTGGAATCTGTATGGGCTGGCCTGAAAAAAAGTAGCATTAGGAATTTAATTGTAAATATACCTTTGTTTTTTAAGCTTATTTTATTAAACATGTTTTGCTATAGTATGGAATGGATTTGCACCCCTTCCTTAGAGACTTACTAAATATGACTAATAATAATGCACTTTTTAAACTTTCCTACAAAATAAAAATTACATTTATAAAGGAGAAATGTATCTCATCTTCAAACGTGCTCTAACTTTTTCACATTCCTAAGAATAGATTTTGGCAGCTGCTGATCCTCTGAGGGGATCAAAATCAGGGACAGAGTGAAGCCCTGTTTGCTATAGCAGAGATTTCATCTGTCCTCTGTGTATGTTCTGGGGCTGGATGGTCAGAGGGCAATTGCTTTTTTTGCAGTTGAAGGCTTTGCTGTGTAATTATGTTAACATGCCTCGTATTGTTGTCTTTGACTCTTCCCCTGTACAAATTATGCCTTTGGGCTAAAGGATGGATGTGGAATTTCCAGACCATGTTTGCTTAGTTGCTGCTCTCAGCAGCAACAACTATGCATTTGTGCCTGACTCTGAAAATGTTTTCAGGCATAAAGCAGGCTCTCTTAAGGATTTCCAAACTTTTGGAGGCTTGTTCAAGCTATTATATGGTACCTCTAATCAGGCTGCCGTAAACAGAAAAATCCCAAGCATTTTTGTACATGGGTGTAAATCAGCTGTACAGTACAGCTGCAGTAAGACCAGCAGAGGAGGAAAAGCCACGTGCATTTATTTCTGTCTAGGAAATCCCAGACAAGGATGGTTGCCCAGCATACTGATGCAACCTCTCTCTTCCAAAGTAGAAACCGATCCTCCTCAGGTTCCCATTCATCTCCCTGATCCCAAGTGCCCATGTCAGCATCCTAAGCCCCATGCTTTCCTGCCTCTGGCTTCTCCAAATTTGAACTCCAGCTCGTGCTCTCTCACACATGCCGATCTAACCTTATGCTCTCTCCCACTCCAAGGCCTGCTCTCTCCAAAGCAGAACACAGTCTTGTGCTCTTCCATCTCTTTTCCACTCCCACTGCTTGCTCCTATCCACAAATGTGCAGACAAGGTTCCCAGCACAATTCCCACACTCCCTTGTGGCACAGCCCCATGCCCTGTAGCACTCGGCGTAGCCCCCTAACCTACAGCCTGTGCACCTTCCTCCTGTCTGTCGAGTCAGAAATCCAGGTCCCAGGCAGGCTGCTTTGGCCTGGCCAGGTGGCTGCAGGCACCCTCAGACTTGGGGCAGCTTCTCAGAGCAGGAAGTTTTGGTTGGCCATATAATGATGCTTATCTCGCTGCTCCTGTGAAAGGCTGAGCCCGGGAGGCACTGCGCTGGCTCCCTGCCCTTACTGCACACATGACACGGGTAGTGCAGCACGGGGCACCCACAATGAGCCCTCTCAGGCACCAGCTCGATAAGATCCTGAAAAATCACATTGTGGTAAATGTGAATATTTTCCTGCTAGCTGGGAAATGACTACATTAAGCTGACATTATTTCACCTGCTAAATTGTTTAAATTGTGGAGAACTGTTTATTTCTCTTTTTCTTTGTAGAAAGAGGGGGAGAAACACAAGATTTGCTGTGTGACCTCCATTACCTCTTTTTATTGGTGAAATTTTTGTTTTCCTGTGTTTTACAACAAATATTTCACAGATGTGTATCACAAGACATCACTGTGTCACCATGTCTTGCTCACCATATAGTTCAGTCTGAAGTGATGCATGAGATGACTCCTGTTCGAGGAAACAGAGTTAAAAAAAAAAAATTGAAAATGGGCATTTGAAATACACCATGAAAGAAGGTGCCACACGTTTACCTGGAATGAGATTAATTTTGGCAAGTGGGGAAATTTACAGTCCATTGATTTGTTGAGTCATGGTTTGAAGATTACTTTGTGTGCTCTAACCATGACAAGAAGAAAACTGTTTCTTTGTTTTTAAAAAAAGGCAAAAACATAAGAGCTCTCAAATGTTTTCTGCCAATAGAATATAATTAAATTAAGCAAATAGTAGAATAAACTTTTTACATGGTAAAATTGTTCTTGGTGCACTTTGCAGTCTGTTGCTTTCTCAGAGGAGTGATGAGTAATATTTTGTGCTTTGTCTTCCACCACTGCCTGATATTTTCTTTCTCCTACTGTCAAATAACACTCAGGCCTCTAAATTTTCCAGTCCATTAGCTTTAAATGAAGAGAAGACGGTGAATGAATTTTCTGAAGATAATCTTAGGATGGAGATATACACCTTGATAGAAATATTTTCAAAAACATTCTGTTCTCATGGTAGAAATCTATGAGAGGGGTTTTTTTGTGAGGACCGTAGTATCAGGGACATATTCAATATCATTTCTTAAATGAGAAATAAATTTTTTCACTAAAGAAAATTATTCTCAAAAGTGTTCTAAAGCTCCAAGGGCCTTGGATCAAATACTTGCTCATTTGAGTCTGAAAACAGCCCTAAAATAGAGTTGAAACTCCATATTTAAATTTTAAAATGCTAAATTAAGTAACTTCTTTTTATAGGAGGTATGATACCTAGAGCTTAAGTTAAACCTTGTCCTTTTTTTATTGCAGTGAAAGCTGCCCTTACCTAACTGTGGTCTAACCATGTTAATATATTAAGCCAAATCTAAAAATATTGAAAAGAGAAGGTAGTTTGGCACACTTGATGCTTTACGTGACTTGTTATATTTATTAACTCTATATATATAGTTTCTAAATATGTAGAAAAGCGGGGAAAGCAAAGTTTAAGCAGACCTAAATTCCTCGGGGATGGGATTCCAAGAAGAAAAAGATACTCTTCAAATCTCTGTCCATAAAAATAAATATTCATTAAATATGCAGAAGTGAGGTATAGTTTACCCATATGAGTCCTCTCAAGTTTCACGAGGCTCTTTGAGCCTGGATTTTCCATGTTGGTACATAAGTGAACAAAACTGCTGTTCTGTTACGTTTAGGTTTGGTTTCTCCTAGCCTGGGAAGCAGAGGAGTTATTATTAGCTATTACTACTAAAATGATATGTGATTTCAGGCTGTATCAAATGTGTGACTGTCTTCCTGCTGCCTTGCATAAGGGACCAGAGCACAGGCAGGACTCAGAACCTGCTCCTGTGGAGGTTGCCAGATGTTTGTCGCTTGCCAAATTTTAAACAATTACAAAATTTCCACCGTATCTTCAGAGCACAGCTTCCTTCCCTGCCCCCTCCCCTTCCCTTGGCTTTGCTTTCAGCTGTCAGCGCTCGCTGTTCCTGCAGATCACAGGCACTGGCTTCTGCTGACTTACGTTAAGGCATTCTGCAATGTTAGGTCTACAAATGCAAGCCAGTGAAGGGTGGGTTTTTTTAGGGAATTTCACTGAAACCTCTGAGAGAGGGAGAAATAATTTAGACCTTGGACATGAGTTAAATGTATGTGTAACAATTGAATACAAAGTTGTTACAAAGTTCTGGACAATGAATTAAGATACATTTCAAATCCTGGTAAGTTCAGTGTTCTTGTGAGATGTGAGTTAAGTTCAGCTGTGCTTTTCTTAGAAATTTGTAAAACAATTTCAGATCACTGTGATTCTGGTGATATATGTACAACACAAAGGAAGTGGAGATCAAAAGAAATAAGTCACACTGTGTAAGGTGCACGACCTTACATAAGGTTTTAGATGCATTAACGCCTTTTCATAAATGAAATTATTTAGGGTTTAATTAGAGCTAAGAAGCTTCTACTAGTATGTGTGTTACAGAGCCAAGAGGTGGTTGTATAGCAGAAGAATTGCTAATTTCGTTAGCATATCTGCAGTATTTTAATAGTAGAGCAAGTGTTTAGATGCTGTCTCTAAATTCAGAACCAACTAAATAGGTATTCTGTCAGACTATATTTATCTAAGTGGCACTGTTTCTCAAATCAGACATCCATCCAATGATAAACTTTAAAAGGGTTCTAGACTGACTGCAGTTCACCAAAACACTGTTCAGATATTTGAAATAAGAGAAGCTATTTTTGCCTGTCTGCAGTCTTTCTCTTTGCCACCTGTTTGCTTTTATTATTTCACCAGGAACTTGGTTTGTAGCCCTTTTCTTGCCACTGTCCTTGTATTGTATGGATGCTCTTCAACACATCTTCTGAGAAGGCGAAGCAGGACTCAGAGAAAACAGTCTTTAATTTTGCCCTGAATCACGCTGAAAGCAGCTGTCTTGCTCGCTAGGAGTGAGATGACCTGTGGAAAAGTTAATACACCAATCTTCAATTACGGTCTTAGATCTTCCTGTCTGTGCAGAGGGCCAAAGTAAGACCGTTCTGGCATCCTTTTTGTTTTTATAATCCTTATTTGTTTGCTGCTTTGTTTAGCAGTCCATAGTTACTATCTGAGTATAGTTCTTGAAATGTAATAGTCATCTGTGAGGACCAGGGTCAACAAATTAAGCATTTGCTAAGAGAAGTGGAAAAGTATACACAAAAGTTAATGCACTCTAGCAGATTTTTTAGGTGCACAGTTACCAGTTTTGTTAGCCATGATGAACTGTAGAGATTTTCAGAAGCCTAGCTTCTGTTTAGGCATGAAAGCACCTTGTGGGAAGTATTGGTATCTCATTGCACTTTGTGTTGACTGGTTTAGATTATTTTGATCCTATTCTATCACCTCTAACTGCCAAATCAGTTGGATTATTCCAGTACGCTGCCCTCTCATTAAACTTTTGTATTTCTCCTAAGGTATTGCATACTCTCAAATAAGATTCTGGTTTTCTAATTATGAGTTCTTGAATTACAGATTGGATGGATCTTCTGTGGAAGGTATACTTCCTTGACTCTTAGCATCTCTTTTGAAACAAATTTTGAAGCACATATGAGGAGAGTGATCTCTCAGTGGAGGTGGTGGAGTCGCCATCCCTGGAGGTGTTTAAGAAAAGACTCGATGAGGAGCTTAGTGACATGGTCTAGTAGGTTGGGAGGTTTGGATGGATGGAGCGTGGTGCCCGTGGTTCCACGCTTGTGGGTTCAATCCCTGAGTGGGCGTTCGCTTGGGGGTTGGACTAGATGATCCTGTGGGTCCCTTCCAACTTGGAATAACCTGTGCACCTGTCAATACCTCACTGAGATTCAGTTGTATAACTTCATGGTATAGATATCCCAAATGTTAACTTTGAAAGAAATGTAGGCCTTATCAATACTATCTGAAAAATACCTGACTGACAACTTGCACTGTTACCAAAATTCTGAGATTTCAATGTAGAAAATCCTTTGACTTCCAAGAGCTGGGCTTGCTTTTGCAGCTGGTACTGTCAGTGTCTTCTCTGTGACCAAGTACTGTACCTCGAGATGTCTCTACCTACTCTTTCCTGGATCATGACTCTTCTTGACAGTGTCCTTGAGCAACAGAAAGTCCTCTGTCCAAAGACGCCTCTGAAATACTCTTGTTACATTGAGACAGCAGTGGAAGATAACTCTCAGTATGGTGAATCTTCTTTGATCTTCCCAACAACTATTTTGCTGTCACTATCAATTGACACGCAGTTGCTCTTTTCCTTCAAGACCAAGGGTGTGTGAGTGCTTCCTTAGGCAGAGAAACTCTAAAAATAAACAAATAAAAAGAAAAACTTTTTCTCTCCGTTACACTCTCTTTGGTAGTTACGATAGAAAAGGGAATTTTCCTCTCTTTTGACTTTCAGGAGTTATGACACAAAAGCAGAAAATCGGAACAGGTAAAAAGACAAGGTATTTGGCAATTTTAAATAAGTGTATTTTTCTGAAGATATATTAATGAATTACACACTTTACTTGCAGGGTTTGTGAGTGTTTATATGTTTCCTCTTGGAAGCTAACCAAGAGCTTGAAGTTTTCCAATTCAGATTTTAATAATTATGTTTGCTAGCATGTAACTGTTTTCTTAAAAAATAAAAATCTACACCTTTGTTGTAGTGATCACAATTCATTCTTTTACTAACATTTAAGAAATGCGAGGCTGAACAAATTAGTAATATTTAAGTATTATGCTATTTCTATTAAGTGAGGGTTTTTCACACTTTCAGTTTTGTGAAATTAGTAAGTGTGTAGTTCCTTAGTAACTACCTAAACAATGCTTTCTTCTGTGTTGGTTTTAATGTGAATTTTTCATTCTTTAACATTCGTAGTGCACATTTGGAGCCTTGAGACTGCAGATTCAGGCTTTTATGTTAGGTCCCTTCACTTTTTAAGTGAGTCTACATGAACCACAGCACAGATGCCCATGGGACTTAGTTTTGACTCAGAGATCACTGAGTTTCTCGGTGATTGTGACTTCAGAGGTGCAGTTCTAGTTGTATATGGCAGAGTGTACCAATAGCTGTGTGCAGATGAGAAATTCTTCATTTAACAATTCCTCTAATTTTGATGTATATAAAGGTTACAAGAATATTCACATTAGGATTACGTATTATTAATCCAGGGACTGTAAACTTGGTCTCTCAGTAACCTCGTGGTAGTAGGGAAGAAGCTCGGAGTAGAGCCACCTCGAAAATACGCTGTTTGCCTGAGTTGAACTCATGTTGACATTTAAATAGGGTGTCATGTTCCACAACAGATGAGAAACAATGCTTGGCAAGAAGACCATTTCAAGAAGTGTACAGGAAAATGGGTCTACTTTCTCTTTTCCCAGTGGTGGAAGAACTATTTTGGTGCTGGAAACTGTTCCTGTGTGAAGCGTATGGGAAAGAAATAACAAAAATACACTGAACCTGAAGAAGGAAAAAAATTATTTCACTGAAGGTAACACAGAACAACCTTAGAGCTGTACTTCTACTTGGGGAAGCTAGAACCTGGCCATATGGCAGGAAGCAGCTTTGGAGAAGACTAGTAGCTAAAATCCTAAAAAGACTGGACTTCAGGGAAGAACTCACTTGGAGGAAGTAAGAACAACAAAAGCAGTAGCTGCGCTAACTTTTTCTTCTGCAGGAATGCTGGTGGTATTGCACAGCCAAGTCATTGGATGTAGTAGAAATGCAGGGGTTAATCGTTAACTGGTTTGCCATTTGTCTGATTTTAGTACACTGCTGCCAGAGCAATTATGTATATTACGAATAAAATAACAAAGCAGATGTTTGTA
>WEKX01010276.1:57490-120942 GCA_013390025.1 Pitta sordida
CCAGGTATGTGTGTGTGTATATATATATATATATATATATATATATACACACTATATATACACTATATATACAATATATACTATTACCCACATGTGGGACATAACACTTTAAAACTACATATATAATTAGTCTATCCCTTTAAGTAACAGCTTGAGATCCAAGCTGCCTCTTTGCTTAGATTACCTTAGGTACTCAGTCACGAGACCGATAACTTTAAACTTGATTTTCAGAAGACACTACATATTTTCTCCTTGTTTTCCAAATAGATGAGTAGTAAGAGTAAAATCTTGGGTACATTTGGTCAGTAGGAGCTTTTCTTTGTCTTGGAGTATAGATCCTGTTTATCTAAGCATGAGATAACTCTGAGCAAGCTATAGGGAAGACTGAGTGGAGGATCTATTTTCTAACCTTCCTTGTCAGGAGTGCTTGATCTCCTTGCTCCTGCTTTCTGTGATGTAAGAAAGCAGGATCCTGAGAGTCAAGAACAGCTTCCTGAGAGCCATAAAAGTAAGAATTCAGTATTCTGATACAGAAATTCTTTTCATGTGTAGTAACTCATTCCTGTATATTTTAAACTTAAGCAGCTTCATGCCAAGGAGAGTAAGCTGATGTTTAGGTGACGAGTCCATGACCATGGTAGAGCATCTGTTTTAACATCTGTGTACTGGGTAGGGCCAATCTCTTTCAGGAGGAATCCATTTGAGCTTGTCACAGAAGTAGGAGAATCCTACTGATACCATAGCTGCCTGAGTTCAGCTCAGTAATCATGCTGGGCTGTTAGCAAGACTTAATAAACATTGACAGAAGCAGGTAGAGGATAAATATGTCAGACAGCCAAGAGCAGGGCTGTAAGTAAGGCAATGCATGCACTGTCAAAATTGTTGGGTTGTGAGAACATGCCTTCTAGTTGGCCTGTGGCAAAAGGGACCTTCTTCATGCTCATGCTTTTAAAAGCTGCCCGATTTGAGGTTATTTTTACTATCAATGACTTCTGGGGTTTTTGGCAGTGCTAGCTTTGGACTGTTTTCTGCACATCATCTATGTTACTATTTGTTGTTGCTTCAAGTGTTGATGAGCATATTGATTTAATTTTCAATTCTTATTCTTCTTTTTTTTCAAAGTTTGTAACCTCAGGAAAACCCCTGTCCATTTGAAAGTGTATTTTTCTATTTTCTCTGCCCTGAGTAAGGGGTAATATTAGGATAAAAAGGGAAGATTATGCAAAAGAAGTTCAATACGTAACTTGAAATCCTGGAGTTGTGAGTGTTTGCTTGGTTTGTTTTGAACACCAGTCCAATCAAATTAAAAGCAGACAAAACTAAATTTGGTTCAAAGTTGGCTCACCTCGGGTTTCAGCAGGAGCTGTGAAAGCCAAGTTTAAATTGGGACAGGAAGGGAGGGAAATGTGGTCAATAGCCTTAAAGTTGAGCATTTTAAATAGGAAATCTGTTTATGCCTCCAATAGCACTTGCTGTTCTGATTTTTTTAGAAAAGCTAAAACAATTCAGAGCAGTGGAGTTGCTTGAGGCTTTTCTGACTGGGGTTGAACTAAACTTTCTCGGAAATTTAAGCTCATCTCCAGGCTTTGATTCATCCACTTAAATGCTTTGAGTGATTCCTATCTTGATTGAGGCACTATCTTGCCATTATTTTCTTCATTTTCCAATACAGAGCAAAGCATCAATATTTCCTAGTGTTAAGAGTACATTATACATATACCTTATTCCATGTGTTTTCCAAGAGTAGTTCTGATTTTATCATAAATATTAAAATATTGTTTCAAGGCAGTATTGATGAGTGTAACATGGGAGCACAAAAATTAAGAATTACAAGAGGTTTGTTAGGGGGAAATATACTGATATTGCTCACTGCTAAAATGTAACAGAATTCGTTTGGCTTAGTTTTGGTAAGACAACTGGAAGAAAAAATGCTCACTCAGAGATAAAAACCAAGGAGAATATAATTGCTAGATCAAGATTTTTTTCTGGAATAAAAACCCTCTCCCTCCAAAAACCTGCACTGAATTTTCTATAGGCAAGATCTTTGTGTTATTTATTCAATATTTCGTTTCATTCATTAGCTTAACCTTCCCTCATTCTTAGATCTCTTCTTCCTCTGCTCCCACTCCAAAATGCCTAAGTTTTCAACAGGGAGGTTCTCACATCAGTCTGCTGAACCACTAGTGACTTCAGGCTTCATCTTTGCTGGTTCACTAATTTTCCTAGCTGGATATTTCATTGATTTATATAATACAGTATGTTTATTCATGTACAATTTATATAAATTGTATTTCTGTAATTCAGGAAATAGTGGGGACAGGAATTCTATTCAAAATACTGAATTAGAAATTCAGGGGCTGCTGATGTGGAAGAAAATAACCACATCATTTTCTCAAATAGCAAACCAAACAAATTTGGCAGAATGAATACGTGCATATATAATTGGGATCAATACATCCTTAACTTGATTCACTCCAAGTTGAATTGCCTACATTTGCTAGATGTGATGCCCTCAGTCTAAATCAGATCTTGCATTTTTGGGGTCACTTTGCAAATTCCTGATTAGAATATTTTAGGTATCTTTAACATAATCGTAGACAAATCTCAAGACTTGGCACTTTTTCTAATCTGACAGCTGAGATGAGATGATGTACCACATGTTAGGAGTCGTAGTCCAGAATTTGCAGTCCAGATGTGTAGCATTCAGAGAAAGATGTTGAGGTGTTGGAACAAGTNCACTGTGAATACTGTGACTTGTGGTGATAGTTCATGGTTTTCCAGAATGATGAGTTTTATAAAAGTCATTGAGAAACACAAGACACATACACATGCCACCTTTGCTCTGTCCCTTATGAGGACGTTTTTTGCGGCAATACTGCAGCCTCTCTGCAGCTCTATTGGATGGTGTGGGGAATAACTAGAGTAAATTGGCAGAGCTGGAATGAAAAAGATGTGATTTCATAAATCTGTCAGCAGTGAAGGGGAGGGGATGGTGGTTTGTAGGCTTAATGAGACGTTAGTGGAAAATGTATTGTTAGTGGCATAAGAGTCAAGAAACAGTGAAATTTGTCAGGTATTTCATTCTGCAGGGAAGAACATGGTACATACTGACAGCATTTTGATTTGTTATCTCGGAGTACCAGGATTCTTGCACTAGGATTTCATTTGGGTTTGCCCTAGATCTTGAAACATGAGTTCGTCAGGGAAGAGGTTAAAACTACGTAAGATTTTCTAAACAATAGCCAAGACCTTTATATTCCGTCTCCCCACCACAGCCACCAGCCCTGCTCCTTTCCTGATTTTACCAGTAACAAAGAGTGTGACACTCAAAAAACAGGGAGGTGATCTTAAAGCAACTTAAAAGGAAACGTAAAGGAAAGGGTTACTCCAATCTTGCATTCAAGGGAAAGGAATATGGAACTGACAAGCATTCCTCCCACTAATATTCCTCTTCTGTCAAAGACCTGTATTATTTTCTTTGTCATCTGGATTCTCTGCACCTGGATAAAGATCTTCTCTCTTCTTCTTTCTTCCCTCCACCTGCGCTAAATTTTACTGCGGGTGAGCATCGCCATTTCATTCCCATCATTTTTCACTACAGCTCCAATCCCCTCTCCTTCGCTCTTTAGTTTTCCTAGCCATGCAAGAATGCATTCATGAATGCAGTTCTTTTTGAAAGTGTTTTTATTCTTAAGAATTCTGTTATGTTCTGCTAACCTTTCTTCAAAATATAGGTATACAAATGCCAGTTGTAGCATTTTTCTTACCGTTTTTGAATTTTCTGCCAGTCACATTATGCAAACTGATACGGATTGAGCACAGTTCAGATTCAGTGCTTGTCCTGACTCTTTCATCTACTCTGCTCAAGTGAAAACTGATAAGCTAGAAATTCATTTGGATGTATAGTTTTTGCAAATGTATTGTCTTGTGAGCATAAAGCATGTGCCTGGGCTAACATTTGGGCTTGAAATCTTGTTTTCTCCTTGCTTTTTTAACTGTATAGTGAATGCTATACTCTAAATCCAGAGAAAAGTGTTGAGACAGAGAATGTTTTCACAGTCTGAGCCGTGGTTTGAAATTTCACCTTCGTATTGTAGGAAAAGAATAGCAACATTTAGAAGAGTTACACATTTGGGATGGGAGAGAAAAGTTAGCTCTATCTCTGATTTACATCTGCATTTAATTACAGATACTCAAATTAAGAACATTAATGTTATGGGTTTCCTCTCCCTCCCCTTGTCCCAGTCCCCAGTAAATGTGCCAAACTTTGAAGCAATCAAAAAAAAGTCCACATATTTTGTTTTGTTTTGTGATTTGTTGAAGAAGTATCCTTTTTCATAGAAGAACATTATCTGTTTACATATCACTGTGGAAATTCAACTTCATGGAGACAATGAGGAGGTATTTTCATTTTGGGAGGTTGGCAGCTGCTAAGCCTGTAAAAACATTCCTAGTTCTAACCAAGAACAATCTCCAAAGTTTCTCTTTGTGTAATAGAGTTAATGATGCTTTTGTTCCTTCTGGTCAAGCAATAAACACAGACAGAGTCCAGCTTGGATGCTCTGGTCTGCTCTTCTGGAAGAGGCAAGGGCTCATCTTGGCAGCACAATTTCTGCAAAGGGAAAGAGTGTCTCACTCATTTTCTAGAATTCTTTGAATGTGTTTGGACAGCAGTGATACAAAGACAATCAGCAGGCAATTTCTTTTTGGTTCAAAGGCCTTTCACAAGTTTTATTGGGGCATCAACTAAGTACTGAAACAGTCACAGGGAGAGTGACAGAGTATTCTTATGATATTAATATTTTATCTGTTTATCTGTTCTAACAATGGATTTGCAGGAAAGTTTTATGTCTTTATATGTCTGTCAGTAGGCAAAGAAGGTGTTTTGGCTACACAAATCGAGAAGAGGCTGAGGAACTTGGAAAGGGACCAAGCTCGGGGAATCAGCTGGAAGATTTCTGCGTTTTTGTCATCAGAGAGCCTATAATTCTTGCACAGTTACAGAAAATAAGGATTTGAGGGTTTTGCTTATTTCTTTTTTTTTTTTAGTTGTACAAATTTTTCTTGGTTTAGTGTTCAAATACCTGTGATCACATTTTTAGCTCTTCTCTCAGAACGCCATTTGCTTTTTAAAGCTTTTCATATGTTTGCTCTGGGCAGATCTCAGCCATGTTTCTCTATACCAATCTCCAATTGAACCATTTTAACTTTGGTGTGTGTGGCAAATGGCATTTCAGCTACTTTGTCACAACAGTGTTCACGCTGCAGCTTGTTCAGCATCTCACTTGTTGCACATATTCCCTGATTAATGCCACTCAGAGGTCTGGCCAAGTGCTTATTTCTTCAGTCTTGGTTCCTCTTGATGTGTATTGCATTAAACCTCCCTCCATCTCACAGTTATCTCTGTTCTCTACTTACCTACCAAATCTTTTTTGAAATTAAAATTTTGTTTGAAATATTTATATTAGTAGTTGCCCTCATACCTATGCTCTTGAGTAACATGCAAGCTAGAACTGAAACAAAGAATCAGTAAATAGATTAGGGATGCCTCTTAAAACATCAGTAGTTTAAAATTCAATACATATGCATCCATAGATTGAGGGAGAAAATACAGGGCCTTCCTTTGATGTCAGTACTAGAGATTCCAGAGATGGTATTTGTAGAGACTATTTCAGGAGAGGAGATCAAAAGAATGTTGAAATTAAATATTAATGAAATCAGGAGGTATCTAGGAAAAATTCTGCCACCTCCAGCCTCAATAGTTGTCAGGTATTTTTCAGAGATTAAGAAAAAATCTGGTGGCTGATGAATGGTTTCAATTTTTTTTTTATGGCAACAGGTTAGGTAACAGGTTTGGCTAGGTTAGGTAATAGGTGATAGGTTGGACTCGATGATCTCTAAGGTCCTTTCCAACATTACTGATTCTGTGATTCTGTGATTCTGATAAAACCTTGATGGATTGTGATGTTGGTTGTCTCCTCATGACCTAATGTACCTTTCCTCTTTTCTAATTCAGATCTTAGTCAGAGTTGCATAATTTACCAAGTACTGCAAATATATATTCAAAATAAATTTCTAGGTGAGCTAGTTAAGTCTTAAAAAGAGAGTGGAAAGAGAGATCCACTTCATCAGGAACAGAGCAAGAAGACACAGGCTCAAGCTGTGCCCAGGGAGGTTCAGGTTGGACATAGGAAAAATTTCTTCACAGACAGGGTGGTCAGGCATTGGAATGGGCTGCTCGGGGAGGTGTTCAAGAAATGACTGGATGTGGAACTTAGTGCCATGATCTAGCTGACAAGGTGACGATCAGTCAAAGATTGGATTGAATGATCTTGGAGGTTGTTTCAAATCTAACGGTTCTGTGATATGTCTATTAATGAGTCCATGTTTATACAGTAACCTCTCGCTGCTTCGCTGTTCACCATTTGCAGGTTCAGAACATGGGGGTTCCTGTGTATTTACCACTACTTTGCAGATTTTGCTTATCATGGCATCTTTCTGGAAATGACCCCCCGCAATATTCGAGGGACTACTGTATTAACTTGTCTTCCTCAGGTCTGCATAAAATTCTTCATATGCCTTAAATCATCTCTGACCCACCAGTTCTTTCTCATTCTGCAATCTCATACTTTTTAATGCCCTGTTATTTGAAAGGAAGTTACCTGGAGCAGTGGATCATAATCTGTTTTTCAGCTGAACGTTGGTTGAGAAAATTACCATCTTTGTTCGGTAGGGAGTTTTTTGACTCACAAGAAGAACACTTTGCAGACAACCTGCTTAAATTCAAAACAATTAAATTAACCACATTTATCTTCTTAAGGGGAAGCCTGTACCTACCTGTCATCTCCCAGTTGGCGAAATCACTGGCATCATTGGAGATTCAGATGATACTGGAGATACAGGATGAACCCCGAGATGTGCAACATGTTGGTAGGAACAATGATGACAGATACACTGTGCAGGAAATAGATTTGTGAGAGGTGGATGCATTTATGTTGAGGTCAGAGGACTCCCTTGAAAAGCAGAAGAAACTGGAAATGGAGAAACAGCAGCAGGGAGTTGAGGGAAGTACGCTCCTTAAGAAGTGTGTATGTGGCTGCAATAGTGACACAGCAGAGTAATGGGGACACCTACCAGTTCTGTGTTGCTAAAATGTATGGTTAGGTAGTGAAGATACTGTTTACCACAAGTTTGAGCATACAGAGGTTTAGTGGGTGAGGTCTGTCTTCACAGAAATCATTGTCTTAAGGTTAAATACCTTGGCTTATTCACACCAGAGCTTCAGCTGCCATCAGAGTATTGTCAAGGTGACCATACTAAACTAGAACTAACTGAATGTTCAGCTTCAAATCCACCGAAGTCTTGTAGTTTTGAAGCAGACTGTTCAAGTCTTCTTCACAGTGTGATCTCCTGCCAGAGCTGTGAAAGCTTTCATTGAAAGTGGTTTGAATGTGTAAATGCAGCTCCAAGGTGATCAGTTAAAATCCACGCACTGTACAACATTGCATTCTTCAACCTTGTGTCACGTTTGGCATCCACCTTGCACTACAAGTGGTGGCTAAATTCCCGAAACTAACTGATGATTTATTATTTTTCCCTTTCATTTAGGCAGAGCTTAGTGAGCAACTGTTGTGGAATCTAGTCCTTTTTTTTGCATTTGAGAACCCACAATTGACAGCACCAACAGCACCTTAGAACAAAGATTTGCGACTCTCCCGTTCTTTGCATAGTATTCAGCTTTACTATTATAACTGAAAAAGTTACTTTTAAGCAGGCAAAAATTGAATAAGAAAACAAAAGCATTGAGATCATGGGTTTTCAACATGATCTATAGCTTGAAGCTGCTTTCTTGTGTTCTGCAGAAACCACACTGCTGTGGCTGGCAGTGCTCATGTTCCAGCTAGAGCAGGCCAGGTGTCCTCAAGTGCCTGTGGAAGAGTCTTGGGCAGTATAATCCCTCCCCATGAAATGACCAGGCACATGTCCTCTGTGGCCACAATGCAGACTCTTGCATCTCAAACTAGACATGCTTTTGGTCCTTACAGGAAACATGTGTAACAGCTTGTTGTCCTGTAAAGGAAATGTGCCAGACATGTGGTGACGTGAGGCATGTGGCAGTGGAGTCGCTGTGGTGGAAGGAGAGAACTGCACAGAAGGGGTGACTGGAACAGGTCCTCCCTGATTCACTCCTTGCTCCCATGTAAGGGGAGAGAGGAAAAGGTTTCCACACGTATGCTATCTGATGTTTTGAACTAGGCTTTTAGGGGGGACACCCCTCTGATGTGCTTTGCCACAAGCACACTCTCATTTGTATGATTTCACTGAAACCTGTATTTTAAGACAGCTGTAGAGGTGCCTGATGTTGCCCTGGTCCAAAGGCCCCTGTTAATTTTTATCAGAAGTAATGCTTTAAGAGAATGATTGATACATTCTGTTTCACGGACCAGTAGCATAACTCTTGATGCCATTTGGCAAAAGGTTTTTGTGCACTAATTTGGGGGGATTTGTCATCTTCTTGGTGCTGTTCCGGGGCTTGAAACTGTAAAGAATGACACAGCTAGTGTTCTGCAATAAAATTCAAGTCGGTCTTTCCTTCTTTAGAGAAATGATTTATAAATGTCCTTGTTGCCAAGCACTTCATAACTATATAAGTGGGAGAACCTCTCAGTGATATACCTTAATAGCAGAATTAATGATGTTTGAACTTAAGTCTGTTTGTTGAGACTTCATTAGCTTTTCAGATGAGAAAGTGAGCGGGGGGGCGGGGTGGAAATGCACTCCAAACACTGAGTTGTGCACTGGGGCACACCGGGAAACAAGCAGCCACCTAAGGCCCCCATAGCACTGCTTTCTCGCTGTTAAACTGCTGCTGTTTCTTTCAGGAGTTACATATCTTGTGTGTTCCTTCCACCTTTTAGTTTATGTCTGGGCTGGTTGGGTTTTTTTGTTTTAAAGTCTACATCTGTCTGATTACCACAGAAAAGTGTTTGTGTGTGTGTGTATATATATGTACACCTTTTTTTTCAGGTGTCTGTAATGTGTTTTCATGACTGAGGATAAAACACAGGAGCTATTTTTACACAGTGATGAGTCCTTAGACAGTCATGTTTAGGGTTTGGTTTTGATTTTGGTTTGAAGTTGTCTTCTTCCTAAACACTGAAATGTGACTGACTTGGAAGCCTGCTAACCATTTCACTGTGTTGATGAAGGGTAGTCCCTATATTAAACTTTTTAATATCCTGCAGCAAATTTTTTTCAGTGTTTTTAGGACAAGAATGGAATTCAGTGCTGTGTATTACAGTACTGGATTTTATTTGCAGAAAAGCACCCTTTCAATGAGAATAAATTCCTAATGCTAAGAGACAAAAATCATGTTTTACTGTTTTTACTATTTGGCATGTCCTCAGACAATTTGTTTGTTGTGCTGGTTCATCACGGGGTCTCTTAGATCATCTAATTGAAAAAAAGGGAGTTTGTTGTCCTGGAATGTCTCCAGAAGTTGTTTGTTCCACAGCCAAGTCCCTCCTATGCTCCAAATCTGAGGTCATCACCCTAAATTATGTTTATTATGTTTAATGTATTTCCCCATTACACACTTGGAATCTAAAAGTTTGCAATGAAATATATGACACAAAGTGTATTTTAAAAACAACAATGTACATATGTCTCTGAGGTTAGTTACCTGGCCTGCAGCCTTAGGTTGAAGGTTACTCGTTCTGTACTTGAGCAGAAATGGACTGATAATCATTGCCTCTAAGATAAGGTACTGAACAATGGGGAATGTTTACAAATATGCATATATGCTTCTGTTTGTGAAAAAAAATTAAATGCCTTGGTTTTCATGTTTTCACATCTGATTTTTCAGAAACAGTAGACACCTCACAACATGCTCTGCCTATTAACATCAGGTCTGCATGGTATATGCCTTTGTTTCTGTTCACAGTGTCCCAATTTCTTTCCCTCAGCAGCTTTAATCAAGTTTTTCTTGAAAGTATATTTGAGGATAGGGTGTGTCTGATTTTCTGTTGTTCAAGATCATTCAGAACGTAATCTGCCTTTTAAAAGGTGCACTGGAAAATGCGGTTGCTCTTTAGAATTTTATGTACTGATCTCTGAGCAGAAGTTTTTTGGGAAACAGGAGTCTTACATACTACTTCTTCTGAGAGAGATTTTTATACCCCATAAATCAGGAAGGAGTTTCAAAGGGTTAGTTCCTAGCTTATGTAATTACATATTCAGTGCAGTCTTCTGAAATGTGTGTCATCTGTATCAAAAGGGAAAAGAGACTGCTGCTGACAGCTCTTATCTCATGAGCATGAAAAGTCGGAGGGAGGAAGTTTTAAAGTTTATATTGTTCTTTTATGATGGTTATGAGTTCTCACACAACTGTGTAAAATCACCAATATGATTTCCTGCAAAACTGATGCTTCTAGCATTGATTGTGACAGTGGATGGCAGATATTGAAGAGGCTTCAAGCAAGAAAGTACAGAGCAGAAGGATCGTTTTGGGGGGAGAAAAAATTCTAAAAAAAGATAAATTTATCAAAGAATGTATCTATAAAAATTAGAGAATGTAATCTTTCATAAAATGATACATTAGTTCTGAGACAGTTTAGACTTGGAAAGCAATTAAAGATCAGGGCACAGAAAGAAAAAGAAGGTGGTGTTGCTTCATGCACTTACTTCCTATTCTAAAGATAGCTATCTAGATAAATATGTCAGTGGTATTACCAAGTAATTGTAGACCAGGATGTATTCAGTTTGTGCCAGCTGCCTGACCTTGCTTAGCTGTTGACTGAAATGAAACAAGCAGTGTTGTGTTCAGCACTTTCTCTGGGCTGCTGTGGAAAGTTACATGAACCCCCATTGGCATCCCTATAGGTTTTCTGGGCTGTTGTGCTGAACCCTATTTGCTGCAGCTTTTTCAAGCTCTGAGCAAAATATTTCTGTGTGCCCAGCTCTGCCATGCCTCTCAGAACACCTGGAACAAATCATATTTGGGCTGTCCAACCCATCAGGAACTACAGATTAAAACTGGAGTGTGTCTGCTGTTCCAGCAAGCAGTCTGGGGAGGGAACAGCTTCTTTGTGTAGATCATCTAATCACTGGGCTGTTATTTTGCAGCATAACCAGTCTTGCTAAACGTATGCTGCCTTCAAGTGGCTTGAACCTAAGCCTTCTGGCATTTTCACAAAAAAGATTCAGATCCTTCTTTTACTGCCACCCTCGTTCCCCCAGAAAGGGAGTATCTAAAAGCAAGGTCCATCTTGTATAGTGAAACTGCATGACAAAACCTGCAGTAATTGCAGGCGGATTCCAATCACTTGAACGGATTAACATCCTAATTTCATGTTGGGAAATGCTTCATGTGTTATCAAAAGTTTGGCTTGTCTATTATAAAGGTCTGTCTGTCTTCTGCCTTGCAGGATTTATGAGGTCGTGTATGCCTGCTCTGTAAGTGAGTTGATACGGTTAATGCTTTTTAATACAAGTTACGGAAATTGGAATCAATAGTGAAAAGGAGGTCAAAAATAAAAGTAAAAAAATCCAAAACAAAATGAGGGCTGTGGAATAGTAGCTAAAATTCCATCATGTCCATTGTAACTTCATTGCAGCACTCTAAGGCGATATTTTTAAAGGTTCAAGCTGATGTTTATCTAAAATACGTAGTTTAGCTTGGGCATATGCGTTATCTTGTTCTCTTTATAGAAATAGGTAGAGATTTTGAATATTATCTGTCTTGCATTTTGATGAAAGGTTTAGTCATTTGAAGGAAAAATGTCTGAAGTATGATTAGGCAATCTTTATAGGCCTTGGATCCTAAGGCAGTTCCCAGTACACTCCTCAGACTTCACGGAAACTCAGTGAAGGTGAATACTCTGTCAGCATTTAGATGGTGGGGAGTCCATGACAAAGTTGATGATTGATTATGACACTAACTTTAAATGAGTTCTCTTGAACATTACTAGGCTCCTAGAAGAACTGATAACCAGTAGCAGGCTGCTGCCATCATCAAAAGGCTTTTTAGATCTACACCCCATCCTGAGTTGCCCTCCTAAAAAGCAGTGCTGCACCTTTGGGCTGAATGAGTCATCCTGCTGCACCGCCAGTGCCCAGGGCAGTAACAATAAGGCTAATCTCTGAGTTACCCTTCCAGGTCAGTCCGAAAAACTGTGCTTAATTTTGTTTGCCGATGAAGTAAAACTTCTAAAGGTTCAGTGTTTATCATTTAATTTCTGAATTTTAAACTCACAAAGTGATGGCTTCTGAACTAGCATGCAATATATGCCACTGAATACACCTCATTCATTCACTCATACATGGGACAGGCATACAGGCAGCAAAGGTCTATTTTTTTGGTGGGGTTTTCTTTTGGGAAAGAGAGGAAGTGAAGTTGCTGATGGAAAGAAAGAATAATTCTAGAACTATAGGAAAGAGAGCCACAGGAAGTAACTTCATATCAAAGGACAGAATATTTTTAGATTTATATATAATTTGTCAGTAACAAGCCAATGACATACCTATTACTTTAGATTTTTAGTTGCATAATTCTACATGGAAAAGAGGGAAGTTCTTATCTGCTGCTCATTTTCACTTTTATTTGAAGGAAAATCAAGGCTTACCTCACTGTGTTCATAGGTAAATGCTAATTTTCATATGTATTGGCATCAGTGCACATAAGGCATTTTATTCAAATGGTACTAGCTTGTAGTTGTGGTAGAATTTAGAGGGGGAGGAATTTAAAAGGCAAAAATGCCAGCTTACAAAAAAAAAAAAGTATTATTACAATCCCAGTAGTGAATAGATACAGAGGAGTTTACAGTTAAAGCTTTTTTCTTCTTCCACCTTTGTGAAGTGTCACTGAATCTGGAAGGATGTGAGTTACTTGTCCATATAGATTTTCTCATTGCCTGAGGCCATTGGATGGTTTGTTGACCAAACTGAACAGCACTATATTGAAAGAATTATTCCTTTTCCTTTTAAGTGAAGAAAAGCATTAAAATATATTAGCAATAATGTCTTAAGAAAAAAGCGTGGATACATTAATGACACTCAAAATGATAAATCAGCAGCAGAGGTGCTAAACTACACAGAAAAGCTCTTTCACTTGCTGGTGACCAGCAAGTTTGACTGGTTACCAGCTCCACACCTTTACTTTCCATGTTATTAACACATCACTAAGAATACGCTGGTTTTGGCTTGCTGCCATGCAATGCAGTTCCTCAGCTGTATTTCCTGCTAGTAACCTTTACTTCCATTTCACAGTGATTTCTGGGCACTGATTATTAGATCTCTAGATGAACTCACCTTGAATCCACTTATAGTCTGGGAGGAGACACAGGCATTTCAGGGGAGAAATTGATTAGACAATAATGTAAAAATATTTGTTTTAAACATCTGTTAGAATGAGATGCACTGCACCCCACTTTTGACTTGGTATATTATCAGATTCAGAGTTTTTTGGTGCAGTACCTTAAAATTGTTGTTGATGATAGAATTTTGCATAATGTTGACATTTTTAACTCATAGCGGATGGAATATCATGTCTTTACGATGCACGGTTATTGCAGATTTTCTGTGTGGTCCATAGCAGACGTTTCACTTCCTATCACTGATACGATATTAACACCCAAAATGTTGATGTGAGCAGATTCCAAGCATAAACTTGGAATATGTAACAATAATATTTAAATCTGGGGTCAGGTTTCATGTACCAGGTAAGCCAAAATTTTTAAATTAAAAAAACACCATGGTGTTCATTTGGACTAGAGAAAGCTGTAAATCCAATTACGTTATTATTTTGGTATGGTATATAGATAACATAGCATTGCTTTGCTTAGTTTGTAAGTAATACAAATACTTTCAGAGTACTGCTCAGTATAAATTTTACTTTTTAGCTTACCATAACAATTTCAACAGCCGTTAAAATAGTCATCTGCTAAGATTTCTTAAAATGTGATAGTATGATTAAAAAATCCCTTAATAGTTAGGTAGCAGTTGTATTTTTTTTTTCTGTCAATATTTTGAATTTCCAAAGTGCAGTCTATCCAGTCAGTGTTTTAAAAAAAAAAAAAAAAAAGGAATCATAGAATGGATTAGGTTTGAAGGGACCTTAAAGACTATGTCTTTCCAACCCCTTGCAATGGACAGGGACTCCTTCCACTAGACCAGGTTGCTCAAAGCCCCACACACATTGAAACGAGGTCGTGGCAAAAACATGCCATAAATGTAAACTCTAACCTTGCGTATTGTACGTTGTATCCTAACACTGATTCACGTTTCCATAGGGAGTTGAAATTACTGAGGGTCCACAGGAACAGAAAGACAGAATTTGGCAGTACTGGAAGTATTTTGCCATGGCACCAGTTTTTTGTTAAATCTTTATCTGAGTGCTCTGTGCAGTTAGCAGAAGACAACCATTGGCTCATGCTCCAAATCACATAAAATTTTAGAGATAACATCTGAAAAGTAATGAAGCTCAACTTGAAAATTTAGGCCCTTGACTCAGTGACATCCATTTCTCTTTTCTACTTACCTTCTTGCGGGGCGTATACAGAAATAATCTGACCATTCAGAGAGCTGTAAATAGCAGAAAAAGTAACTCGGGCTGGGAAAGCAGTATGGTAAAGGCATGAGGGGTGCATGAGGAGATTCACAGATTAGCGGGGAGGCTATTGTTTGCTGACACAATAGAAGGAACAGGCTCTGAAGGGTGTGTGGATGTCTGCCATCTTCTGCCTCCTTTCCCTCCTCTGAATGGGACATGTGTGAATCCATGGAAGAAACAGAAGCTCACTATGATGAAAGGGACCTGACCATTCCCAGGTCCTCTCTGTCCTCTTGAACAGTTGTGCTCCTCTCTGAGCTGTACCAGTCTGGATATTGTTGTTGTTTTCTGCAGTTGTGCTCTCACCAGAGCCAGGCTCTTCTGGCAGCTCAAAGTTCCAGGGGGTTTTTTGTGTCTTATTTACACATGGCTTGCTGCATCTCAATACAGAATTATTAGATTTGATGAAAGAGTTCAGACTGTAATATGGACATATTCAATACTTTTATCTAGTCATGGGAAAGCTCTCTTGGTATTTCTCTGGAAGGCAACAATACACCTTTGATTTCTATCAGGGAAAACCAGTGGCCCGAACATGCCATTCAGCACACAGCATTGTCCCCAACAGCCCTTTGCAGTGCTTGTGCTGTAGTAGAAAGCTGCAGCCCTTGTGGCCCAGGAGGACAAAGTGTACTACGTGCTTTGCCTCATCATCCTGCTCCTCCGAGTCTCCTTGTCTGATACTGGCAATCCAGTCTTACCTTCTTTGTCACTCTTCTCTGTACCTCTGCCAAATTGTGTTCACAGGCTATTCTGAGTTGGAAGGGACACCAAGGATCATCTAGACCAACTCCCAAGTGAATGCCCAACCAAGGATCGAACCCACGGCCATGGAACCATGGGCACCACACTCCACCCACCCAAGCCTCCCATCATCTAGGCCATGTCACTGAGTTCCTCATCCAGTCTTTTCTTAAACACCTCCAGGGATGGCGACTCCACCACCTCCCTGGGCAGACCATTCCACGGAGGGATCACTCTCTTTGTGAAAAACCTCTTCCTAACATCCAGCCTAAACCTCCCCTGGCACAGCTGGAGGCCATGATCTCTTGTTCTGGTGCTGGCAGCCTGAGAGATTTACATCCACCCAACTGCAGCCTCCTTTCAGGTAGTTGTAAACAGCAATGAGGTCACCTCTGAGCCTCCTCTTCTCCAGGCTGAACAACCCCAGCTCCCGCAGTTGCTCCTCATAGGGCTTGTTCTCCAGTCCTTTCACCATCCTTGTTGCCCTTCTCTCTCTTGAATGGAAGTGATCCAATGTCAATCATGTTTTCCACAAAATCTTGTCAGTATAATGTTAATACTTTTCTTTGTATGGGGAATACCTTGTGTGACCTCCACTTTGGGGGAGAGGGGTGTTGTTTGGTTTTTGGCTTTGTTTTGTTTTCATGGTCACTCTGACAATTCATGGTCATTCTAAGATGAAATATATCCAGAAATTAAGCTTTCAAAGGGTAGGAGTCTGTGAAGAAGAGCTGCATGTGAGATGCATAAGCAACTCAAATTTGGGCATGTGCTCTCTTTTTCATAGTTTTTGCAGCTTCAATAAAATTATTTAAAAATAAATTACGTAGAATAAATGTGTCATGCACTGTGTGCTTTTTACAGATGTAATCCTTGAATCTCTCTGAATGTACAGCTGTTTGTTCCCAAACACACTGTAAATTGTTGCATGGACCACAAGCATTTGAATGGTACTGAGGAGTTTTAACCTAGCTTAATGTAAGTCATTTACATGTTCAGACAGAGGATCCTTGTGTGCTTCGTCCAGGCTCTCTTCCTTGTATACAGTGTTATATGGCTTGTATTTCTGATAAATTTTTTGCAGGGTTAATCTGTTAATAGCTGGTTTTCCCTAAGTGAGCAGGCAGCACCCTAAGCTCTCTAAAGGTTAAGAACAGAATTGTCAATGAAAATTCACAATGGATGATTTTATTTAAATCAAGTGTTTTCAATTAGTGTCCATGTAAAAGAACTATGTAAAAGAATACAGTAGTCATAATGTAACTAATGATCCCTAAGTGGCAGATTATGATCATATCTTTATTAGTGGCAGTAATTGTGGTGACAGTGTTGTTGACAGGTTAAACCATTTCTTACTACAATCGCTTTTGTGCTGTTGCATCAGGATCAGAAATGCAGTTCCTGAAGATTTGCATATTGTGAAGAATAGGCTGCAAAGACTTGGAAGCATAATCTTGCCATTGTGTTTAGTGATGTGGGTGGCAGATTGCTACAGCTGATTCTGAGCAGGAGGAGTTTGCATAGGGGTAGGTTTAGAGGCCTTCAAATGTTTCAGGATTGGCAGGCAAATGGGTTGGCTAGGTAATTGTTGTTGTAAGTTGTTAGATACTCCAAGGATAAGCTTTTTAAAACCCCCTCAGTGTTTTAAGACATATTATGCAGTGTCTGAGTAGCTGCATTAGCTGAGATTGCTCAATTAGACCACTTTTGCACTTACACTATTGCTAACCTCAGACACTGCTGTCATAGTTCTGCATAGCAGTGCACTGCATCATTTGGACATTAAGAATTAACATTTTAAGGAGGTTGCAGGGCATTAAGCCATAATGGTTCTCCTTTAAAAAAACAAAACAACAACAACCCCCCCCCCAAACAAAACCAAGAAAACCAACCAAAACCAAGACCAAAACAAACGTGCCTCTAATTTTGCAGATTGTGTGGAAATGCGACGTCATTGTTGATCAGGCTGAAACTCTAAAGCCAGAAAAAATATTGCCATATTTTAGGAAGTGTTCTTACATCATGCATTTTTATTTTGAAAACAACCTTTTTCTTTTCCAAACTATGTGAGAAAATACAGATTCCTCAGGAATTATGGTTAAATAACTCGTTCCAAAACGTCTACAGGTTCTGTGGACTTTTCAACCTTACTCCCTTCTCCTTCATGCACACACCAATGCTTTTATCACCTTTCATCCGAAGTGAAATGATCCTGTGAGAAATATTTGCTCCAAAGAATGTAATCTGTGTTATACAAGCAGCGCAGTAGGTACTGGAAAAAACTTTTGATTTTATTTTTAATAATATCAGTAAAATCATATGGGTTTGAATTTCATTAACTCATTCTATCAGAATAGCATTGTAATATTGAGACTAGCAGGGAACAAAGTGAGTAAGAAAACAGATGAAAAAGAAAAAAATAGCCTTACTTTCCAGGAAATTACCGCGCTGTGTTTACAATTGTTTTTCCCCTTTTTGACATAGATATGCAGATGGAATAGTCGTCGATATAAGTAATGTATCGACTTAGTCTTCGTATCTACCATTTTATCTGTCCAGACTCTCTGTCCAGAGAAATAAATAGATTCATGTCGTGGTAGCATGGAAGTTTAACTGCAACATAAACCTGGTTTTAGAAAGGACCACTTGGGTCACCCAGCCATGTCTCGTCAATTATGCACAAGCACGTGAGAGAGCTATTTACTCCAAAGATCATATGCTTTGTACAAATATAGCACAGAAATACCTATAGGAAACTTAAGATCTATATCACAAAAGGCCAAGCAGAATGTGACTCAACAGGTATTTGTTACAAGCAGATGTATAGGTTAAAAATATAGATGGATGAGGAGGAAAATATTGTGTTGTTCTTTATTCAGTAAGTTTTGATATTTTGTCTGGATTTGATAGTCATCCAGTGAAGCAAAAACTATTTCTGTGATACATATTATTGATATAAATTTGGGAGCGTGTGCAGGAGGCTACCCACATGTTGGCAACATTATTTCCTGAATCCAAATTTCCTGATTTCTCTTATGTGTAGTTACATGTCAAGATCCTGAAACAGGGTTAGGAAGCAGTTACAGAATTCCTTGATTCATGTTACATGATCCTTGATACATGTAGTTGTATGCAAGGATCTTCTTTACTGGTAAGAATTTTCTGTTGAAGAATACCATTGACCATGCACGCAGTCAACAGAATTAGAGCATAACTTTGAGTTTGAATGCCAGTAACTATGTAGAGACTTTTTTTTTTTGAAAATCAGTCATTTGCTGGGATAGCTAAAGCTTAATTTATCAAGCAGAGAAGTTAACAGTGAAGAAAATAAGAAGTATCTTCTGCATTTATATAAAGACAGAGGGGTGATACAAACCCAAGTACATCACAGGTCAGGTGTGTTTGTGATGAATGTAGAGACAATCTAGCTCAGCACAATGTTGTCTGATGTCTGGGGTGGCAGCAGAGATGCTGTGACTGCTTCTTGACCCTGTTTCAGGATCTCAACATGTAACCACGCTTTCCAGTTTTCTACTCCTGCCCAAATAGGGAGATTGTGCAAATTGACCTGAGCATTTACTATTAAATGCAAAATTTCATATGACATACAAAACCCTTTATAAAGTTCAGACAAATGATTTGGCTTCACTGTTACAGCTGTGCAAGATGTTGGTCAGCGTGTTGCAGAGAATCCAGGACACATGTCCTATATAGATTTCCTCATTTTTTGAAAGTGGCAACTTAGCTATAATTCTAGCTGACTTCTTTATTTACTGATGACTTCCCTTCTAAATTAGGGCAACATTAGCATGTTTTGCCTGGCTTTATTTAAATACATTTAATCCTGAGTACTCTCCTAAAGAACTGATTAGAACTAATTTTCAACTGGCTTAACATGGGAATGTATTACTTTGCTCAGTGGAGGAGGGGGACTAAGGGGCAGAAGAAGAGGGAGAAGTGCCCTTGGAGTGTCTGCCCAAGTGAAATTCTCCATAAATTGGAATACCATCAGAAAACTGCCTCCTGCTTTGCCGAAAATGTAACATATCCTCTATCAGTCTTGCAAATTCACCAGACAAGATTTTCCGTTTGCTTATTTCAAAAGCATCCGTGTCATTTTCTTTAACAAGGCTATTTCATAATTGAGTAATATTACACATTGAGTAACGTGTAAGAATATTTAAACCACTGGACGTTACTTAGTCTTTTAAATGCTGTTCAGACGGAGCTTGATTTATGTTAGCTTAAATCAGCAGCTTCTGCCTCTGGTACCAAGAGATGGACATGTGTGGAGTGTAGCCATGTGCATCTCTCTTCATAGATCAGGAACTTCTAGTCATGAAAGACAAGTAATAAACACCAGGATTATTTTACTGGTAAGATCTAAAGGGAAACCCTGAGCTGTTGAGGACGGCCACAGCAGAAGTTCCCCATTCCCTCTACTTTCTTGTGGAACATGGATGAGGAATAACTAGCTTGGATAAGGAATAAATAGCTTGATTGAAAGAGGATTGTCATCTTTCTTTAGTGCAATCGTACTGCAAATCTGCTTTTCACGTGATGCTTTTCTACACAGGCCTCCCCAGGAGCATCTGGCTCCTGTTTACAGCTAATCCTCCCCTTCACAAATGCTTTCTCAGGGCAAAAGGCTATCACTGCCGTTTCTGTGAACTGCTGCCTGCAGTTTTCCTCTGGAAAACTTTTCTTTCTCTTCAGACTGTTATCTTTACTCCACAGCCTTCTACCACATCACTTCAGCTGCTTTCTGCCTTTTGCTGCTTGTCTGTGCTGCACAGAGATGGGGCAGGTTGTGGTTTGTGGGAGAGGAGTAGGCAAGGAATAAGTTGGTTTGTCAGGTGAGTTACGTGGTGACAGCTGCCAGGTAAAGGAATGCCAGGCATGGGAATGGGGACAGCAAACTGTGTCAGGGAGCCCGGGAACCACTCAGAGCATTGCCATACCTCTCAGCATTGCCTGACCCTCTTCTGCATCAGTGAATTTGTCCTTAATCCATGGATATGAAGGCAATTCAGGATCTGGTCCATGGTCACTGGAAATGTGTACTTCACCTTCTCTGGCACCTCTCCCATCCTGAGCTCCTTTCAAAATTCTTTAAATGACTTTTTAGAGGTCATGAGTTTAAACAAAAGGATGAAGGTCAGATTTTTTTTTAGCATGACTTTCACTTCTCTGCAAAGTATGTGCCGCGTATTTTCTGGACCCTTAGTATTTTTAATACAGGTCACAATCATAATTGTTTTGGTTCCTGGTTCATGTATCTTATGAAACTCCAAATGTAGCCTTCCGCAGAGTGTGTACTTTTGTGTTAATATTTGACATCTTCCTTACCAAGAATTTATTTCCAGGGAAAGGGAATGTTTTTTCTTGAATACCTATGCAAATAGCAACTTATTTTTCTCTTTTCAGGCCCTGGTTTGATGATGAGGTGGAGTAAAATCCACAGGTACTAGTGAGTTGCATGTCATGATTTGCAGTGATGGGCTACATGAAAAAGAGATGCCAGTGAGGAGAAGCAGGTCAGGTCACCACAGTGTTACCCAACTAGTGCAGTGCCTGTACTTTTGAGCACAGTGTCAGCAGAGAGTTCAGAGACCCTGAGGCAGGAAGTGTCAGGCAGGAAAAATCTCTTTACCAGCTGCTTAGATTCCTCCTATGCTTTTGATTACCTCTGTCTTTCCATTTGCTCTTTTTTTGAGAGACTGAACCAATAAGCCACAATAGAGGCTGTGTAAAGGGAAGATAGTCTGCAAAGGGTCTGCAGGCTTTCTGTAGGGAACCACCTCTACCTAGTGCTATTTGCAAAAAAAAAGCTCTCAATCAATCCTGATCTGGACTGGAGAGGACGGCAACTGGATCTCTTGAGCTACATCTGTAGGAGCTCCCCATTAATTCTTACTGGGGTTTGTCCCTCCTTACCACAAAGAGAGCAGCCATGAGAAACAAGACTGACTTTGTGGCAGGGGTGGCCACCCAGTGTGGCTGTTTGCTTGAACTTGGCTTCAGCCGGGTTGTCAATCCTCTTCCATGCAGGAATGCAAACATGGCCTCACACAAGAGACTCGGGCTCCACAACATTCAGCCCGAGGCTCACAAACAGTGCAGCCTGAGGTGGGAACTCACAAAGGAAAGCAGGAAATACAGGTGTCTCCAGTTTCCCTCCAGGAGGGCTTATGATACATTGCCTGGTTTTACGATGGGATAGCACCAAGTTTGAGCACAAACTAGAAAAAGAATTTAATTTTTTGCGCACACTTACCCCCCTGGTGTGTTTTTATATCTCTATATATGTGCATATACTATAAATATATGTATGTATACATACGTTGCCTGATCTGAGGGGGCAAAGGCAATGTGAAATACATGTACTTCATTTTCAGGACTAGGAACTCAAGATGGATCCCACATTGGTTGTCTGGAAAGAGAGGGGAAGAGCAGGAAGAGTCACCTTTCCTTTGTCCAGGATTTTGTTTTCATTCCCATGTACAATTTGTACTAGAAGCTGATTTGGTGAAGCAGCACTGATGAAACCTTTTCACAGAGTTTCAGATTTATCTGTGTGCACAGGAGATATATTCATGTGATAGCTGTGATTTCTCTCTAGAAAAAAAACCCACAACTGTGTCCAAAAGGGCTGAAAATTTTTCTTGTGTTTATTATTGCCTCTAGGATTCTGTAGTTCGATTATGTTGGGGTAAGTGCTGTGTTTCGGAAAAGCAAAAGGATGGTTGGGAATATATTTACAGCCAAAAGTTCTTTCTGAGCACAGGTTGCTTGCCCGTGTCATTCTTGAACTGTGTGATCTTTTCTCTGGAGGAAGAGACCCAAAAGGGTCATGGGCTTTTTCGAGGGGGAGAGAGGAAATGAGAAACACTTTCCCTCTTTGGAGAAAGGTAAAAGCAGGATATACCAGGATCCTGTCAAATTCTGTTTATTGGCACTGAGCCGTTTCAAAGCTGGGAACAAATCTGCACCAAAAATCCCAACATTAGTATGTGCAGGAAGAAAACTGCTGAGGAGAGGAGAGGAAGAGACAAGGCTAATTTCATTGCTAGTTCCAACTAATATTAGCCAGATTTGGTTCGTAGGTTTCAAACTGAGGTATTTATATAGGAAATAAATATGGCTACATATATCTTAAGCATCATAAATCATGACTTCTGACACTGAAGAACTATGAAAATTCAGGTGCAGTTAGTGATTTCTAACCAAGTCAGTTCAGTTGTGAGGCCTCATAGTGTTGTGGCAAGGAGAAAACATAACTATTCTTCACAGAAGCTGCTCATCTTGTGTCCTGTGTCTGACAGCCTCCAAAAACAGCAGTCACCCTGAACTGTACTTCTAAACCTGTCTATCTGAGGTGCTTTTTGCCTCTCCAGACAGGAAAATGCCAACAGGAAAAAAACAGTCTGTCCTTAAAAAGAGCAGCTCAGTAACACATAAAAAATACATGTTTTGGCCGGTCAGATCCCGTCAATTTTTGTTCGCATTTGGTCCCCCCCCTCCCCGCTTCCCTCACCTATGTAAGAAGGAAGATAAAAACAGCTTCCAGGGTCTAGATCAAGCAGTAAGTACCACATACATGGTACTTGACTAACATAGTCTCCTGAAAACTTCAGGTACCCAACCACAGGTGGAGCAGTTTCTGTTTCTTTTCTGGGTCCTGCCCTTTTCACCTTCCTCGAGTGTGCGCTCAGAGTAGGCAGTACCACTTTCAGCACTTCCAACCGGAGTGAGAGAGAGCCATTGAAAAAAACCATAAACTAAATCCTTGTGCTTCTAAAATCCAGTGTCTTTATCCACATGCACCTCGAGACTTTTTAGGTAAAAATGCCATTTCATTTGATTGAAGTTGATGGCAATCTCTCTTTGATTTTAGTCAGGACCAGAATTTCACACACGTACATTGTTATCAAAATGCTAAATTTTCAGTAACCCATCTCTGAAACTATGGGGGAATAATAATATTTAGAGACAAAACCGGAAAGTATTTTGGGCCTTCAGAGTCATGCCCATCCTTTTGATTAGTGCAGGTGGTTTTTGTGCAGTGAAAGTTTAGGAAGAGCCAGGTGCTGTACTGCTGTTTTTGTACTGAGATGCCCGTGATTGCGAGGCAAGAGATTTGAAGCAAGAAGGAATACCTATAAGGTTCTCTAGCTTGAAGTTTCATTTTAGGACCTAAAATGGAGGTATATGAAAGAATGAAGATACAATTTCTTGTCAAGATTTGTGTTCTGGGGATATTAGCTCGTATGTTACCATGTTCGGATTAAACATTATCATGACTTGTTTGGACAGCTTCATTTTCTGGTTCAGCTGATACAGTTTGGAATATTCAATGGAAAAAAACCGGCCCGTGTGCTGCTGTGACAGCTTGAGGACAGGGACATTTTGTGTGCCAAGGCTGCGAGGGCAGGGTGTTTGTGCACTGTAAGTCGGGGTACACCCGGGCAGCCCCCCGGCCGCTTCTGCCAGGCTCCCGCCGCTGCTCCCCCGGGCCGGTCACGGTGGCAGCCACCACCTGTGCCAGCCTGGGAGTTCAGACCCGGGGGTGCCAACCCTTGCTTTGGCAGCGGCCAGGCTCCTCCAGTACCGCCGCGAAACGGGAGAGGGAAAATCGTGAAAAGTCCCCCGGGTCCCCGAGCGCAGCGTCCCGCATCCCACTGCCCTCCCTCCGCAAGGCCGCGGGCGGGGTCCCGGAGGCCGCGGGTGCCGGGGGGGCAATGGCAGATGCAGGTTTTCTCGGGAGTGGTGCTGGCGGAGCGCGGGGGCCGGGGCTGCCGTGAGGGGCGTCCCGGGGCGGGGGGTGCGGAGCCGCCCGGCCCCGCAGGATCCAGGTAGATCCGCCCGGCTTTTACCTTTCTCCTTCGGCGTCCCTGCGCGCAGGGCTGGCAGCGGGGCCGTTTCCTGGTCTCGCAGAAAGAGGCAGTGCTGAGTTAGGAAGACAAAAATAGACCTTTACAGAGAAATATAGGGATTGTGTGCGCGGTGGGGAGGGAGAGCGGAGAGCGGCACCCGGCTGGTTTCCAGGAGGAGCCCTTTTCTCCCTCTCGTTGCATGTTAGGCATTTTTGCACAGATTGCTCCCCCCACCCCCTCCCCGCCGGGGCAGGGATACCTCTGCCTCCTGCTCTCCGCATCTCTGGTGGGGAGCGAACCAGCCGACTCCGCTGCCATCGGAAAGCGGCCAGAGACCATTTTATGTGAGCGAGCCGGGGGGGAAGAAGAGGAGCGAGAGCGTCGCAGGGACACACACGGATATACAGACTTGTCTTCTGCCTCCCCCCACCCCCACCCCCTGCCCCTCTCCCCCTTGTAAATACTAAATCTGTGGAGGCAGCGATTTGACATCCATCCTTAAGCAGCGGCTATGGGGTGTTTGGGCAACAGCAAAACGGAGGATCAGCGTATCGATGAGAAAGCGCAGCGAGAAGCCAACAAAAAAATAGAGAAGCAGTTGCAGAAAGAGAGGCTGGCTTATAAAGCGACACACCGCTTGCTGCTGCTGGGTAAGGAGGAAGGGGCAGAGGTGGGGGACAGGAGGGGAGCGGAGGGGGCATTGCCCCAGCCCGCCGGGGCGGAGGGCGCAGGGAGAGGGGAGAGAGATGCCCTAGGTATGAAAACTGTGGGCTCTTGTATCGAGCAGTGAGCCAGGCGTCCACAGATCCGAGCTCAGCGCCTGAGCCACATGGATGCACACGTACAGAAATGCTGCCGAGGTGGGAGATGCTGTCGCGTCCAAAAAACCCTGCAAAAACCCACTCCGACCCCCCCTTCCCTACCACCACCCCAGGCTGAACCGTGTATCACAATGTTCTCCCTTCTTTCTCTTTTAGGGGCTGGTGAGTCAGGAAAAAGCACTATTGTGAAACAAATGCGAATCCTACATGTCAATGGATTTAATTCAGAGTAAGAATTATTGCCACTTTGTGACTTATTTTTCCTTAAATGTTGGGAACAGGTTAACACACAGTAGGTTAGGAAATTTCTCCTCTCCTCGCCTGTTTCGGTGGCTTGACACTGCGATTTGAGGGAGGGAGGGAGGGGAGTGAGAATAAGGAAATTGCCGCTATTGTATGTTTGCATTTTCTCCTTCTGGCCCCTTTACTGTATTTTTACACTGTTGCTACTGCAGCGCTTGACAGGCCCCTGTGTAGCAACAACATGGCGACTACTTTTTACATAGAAGCAAATAACCAAATATTGCATCTGTCTGTAATATAAAAATACATGTCAAGTCATATTCAGGATGACAGTGTGTGCTGTTTTTCCGGTGTTGGGGTTAGCGTAAAACTGAAACTAATTTTACGTATTTGTTAGAAATCGTCCTGTTTTGTGAGGCTACATCGTTTTCTCTCCAAAGAACTCTTTGCCAGAAATCATTATTAATCCATAGCATTCATTTTAGATATCTGTTTGCCTTCAACTACATGTTGTTAATTTAGAGCATGTTTACAGCATGCTGTAGAAATGAAAGAATGACTTCCAGTTCCATCAGGGGAGGCTTTGCAGATGTGGCTATGATTGATTTAAGAAAAAATGTATCAGGGATGAATGTGCATTGCTCTTCATACTATGCAAGAAAATGGATAAGGGGAAAATATGTATTGCTTTTTTTTTCCTGTTAGTATTTTTAATGATTGAAGAGCAGATAAACAAGCGATCAGTGAAAAAAATTAAATGCAACTGACTGCACTGCTTTGGAAGAAAAAAATCGAAGTGTTAATGTTTCTGTTTTAATGCAGAGAAAAGAAACAGAAAATACTGGATATTCGGAAAAATGTTAAAGATGCAATTGTGGTAAGAACACACTTTATACTGTTCTTAAATGCTTGGTTGTACTGGAAATAAGGATTGTGCTTTCCAAGATTGCGATGAGAGAAATCTCATTTTGCTGATCAGATTGGATTATCTTCTATTGATCCTATATCCTGGGTTTATCCAGATTAACCTGTTTGTTTCTTTGTTTTATCCAATTCTAGACTATAGTTTCAGCTATGAGCACTTTAATACCCCCAGTTCCATTGGCCAACCCAGAAAACCAATTTCGAATGGACTACATCAAGAGTATAGCTCCTCTTTCTGACTTTGACTATACACAGGTAAGAATAAAAACCACTAATTTGTACTGCTTCAAGGGGGAACACGTTGCTTCGTTTTGATTTACTGAAACATTGAGGGTTTTTTTACTTTTTGGAAGATGGTCATGGGAAGAGCTGATGCCAGCATCACCTCAGGTTAACTTTCTTACAAGACCATGGGGGTGGCACCTGTTCTGGTGGTGCAGGGTTTTGTTGTTACGGATTTGTTTGCTGCTCTTTGCAAATGCTGTTTCTGCATTTAGTTCTCTTCAAATTTTCTGATGCAATCGTGCGTATTGACACATCAAATAAGACTTTGTTGAAAGCTGATTTCCTACGTGGAATTAAATGCAGGATGTTAGTCTGAGGAGTTACTGACTACCTGCAGGAAAGGATATAAAAGGAAATAAAAGGCTGGAGTGGCCCCAGTGATGTGTCCCAAACCTGTTGCACTTCATGGAAACTCGCATAAGCAGTGGTCAAGTAAGGTGGTTTGCTCCCTCATGTATTGTAGCAGGCATGAGTAGTGGTTTGTTTGTATGTAAATGCTGCCTTCTTTTGATGTGGAATCATTAGAAAATTAAGGATTTCTGTGTGGAGGATACTCTTGTGTAGACCAATGAGGGTTACTTTTCGGATTAACTTGCATAGGCATTTTACATTATTTTTACCTTTTTATGTTATCGTTTATGGGAACATGAATAGAATGTTTCATATTTTATGCATTATGTGAAAGCAAGTGCACAGACGTCCTGAATTTTATTTTTGCAGTGGCACAGTTTTTAATTTGCCTTAAAATGATCCTGGAAGCAATTTGTTATGGATAAAATAAGGACTTAAAAAAATCTTCATTCATTGGCTAAATGGTTGTGAATTGTACATGCTATCAATATTACCAGAGAAGCCATTTACAACAGAGTGTCTTTAGGTTGTTACAGCTTCAGGGGAGAAGGGGAAGAGTTGTTTCTTTATTATATGACTCATATTCTCTGATGTGTGGTTTTGCCTCTGGTAAACCTACCACTTTGAAGGTTCAAGATAAAGAAAAATTATCAGACATCTTGTACAGTTAGAATTTAACACAGAATGCAGATGTTAAGAAAACGACTGCAAGGTACACCCACATATTGCATAATTGCTCAATTGGTGGATGTAAGTTATTGAAAACAAGAAAACTCTTTTTAGAAATGGAATGTGAGCTTGACATGAAATATTTGTCTTGTGCAGGTATTACAGTTCTGAGGCGTTTGTTGCTCATTTTATATGTTTATTTGGGGAATTTTTGCTTGAATTTTGACCCTTAGATGTTTGAATAGAACCAATGGGGGCGTATATACTTTGCAGTTCTCTATAGTACATATATTCTTTCAAGTTTTTGGGGTACAAGAAACCTAAACTGGACTTTCCATAGGACTGGAGATATTTTTTATTTTTATTGGTTGCAAATTTTCTTCTTTTTCAAAGCAGCTGACTATGTATATCTAGTCAACTTTGACTCACTGTTTGATATTTTATATAGAGGAAAATTTAACCTTCCTGGAGGAAGAAAAAATAGGACCCAGTGGACTTTGAAACAATTAGTAGTTTGTTTGAACTCTGAATTCAAAGTCCATCTTGGTTTAAAATAAAAATATTAGTGTTTAAATAAGGATGTTTTCTGAAAATGTCACCACATTATTTGAAATATTGTTGATTACTGGTCCTGATTTAAAAAATTTGAAAGTTGTTAGAAGTTTTTAAAGAAAAATAGAAATCTAGTACTGGTTTAGAATTAAGTATATTTCTGTGTAACTTTCATATTTTTCATCCTCTTTTCTTCTCAGCTTAATTCATAGATTTAATATTCGTAAAATGTAAAAGATACCTAGATTTTTTGGTTTAGTTTGGGGTTTTTAGATTTTTCGTAGTTTACTATGTCATTTATCTCCAGGAAGATTTGTGAGCAAGACAGGTTGAAAAAAAAAAAAAGAAAAGCCGTTGTGCTTCAGGGCTTGATTCTACTCCAGTTTAAGTCAATGATAAAGTAAAATAAATACTGGAATGGTAATCAGTTGTGCATCCTTTGCTAAGCAGCGCTGATTCTGTAATTAATAGCTGAAGCATGGAATAAGGCCTTCAGAGCAATGCAGTATTTAGCAGTAGACATCCAGGGTCTAATCATCCTTACTTACAAAACAGTTGTAAAGGAAAAAATGCTGACTTAGGCAACTTTTGGCAAATTAGTTAGGCAAATTTTGGCAAATTATAAAATGTGACAAAGGTTACCCTTCTTTCTTTGAATGAGGGAAGAGGCAATTTTAGGGTTTTTGACAGCATGGATGGTTATGAACTGTTAAATCCCCTTAATGTTGTAATATGAATTACAGATGTGTGAATTTTTTGGATGACACATTAGCCAGGTAATCTGTATAATAAAAATCAGTGTGAGTTAGTTGAAGATGAAGTTCATCTTCATGTATAGATGATACAGTATTGCAGACCAAATGTGGGAAAATGACTGCACCTTATCAAGAGTCTTTAAAGTGAGATCACTGATGGCACAATATGACCAACATTCATGGGGCACTAATTTAAATATAATTTAAATATATCTGTGACATATTGGATGTGCTTGGACAGGCATTCTTAAACTGCATACAAATTAACTAATGTACTTTTAATTGTGAAAATCGTCCTTTAAAATAAGTGGATATGAAAATGCCGGTTTCCTGTAGATGAAATCATACTCTTAATTTAAATCACTGACTGAGATTCCAAGCACTTTGAGTAAAAATGGGGACTTCACATTTAGACTCTGATAGGTATTTAGGGGTTTTGTTTGTGTGCTTTTTTTATTACATAGATCTCTGCAAAATGTAAGGAGACATTTTAAAGCAAATGGTTTTCTCTTTACAGCCTTCTATCATTACCTTAGGAGTCTGGATAGCTTCACTTTAGTTGCAGTAACAAGGCCACACAGTTCCCTCAGGGGAGCTTCTTGAACTCTTTACTTTGTGGTACCCCACTAAACAGTCTGTGGAGTGCCCCCCGCAATAGTTTTTCTTAATTGTAAAAAATACTTAATTTGGTTTGATGATTCATTTTGTTGATATAAAACAAAATAAAAGTTTTTTTGTTTATTTTAACGTTTTTATGTTGTCTTTCATTACTTTTATAAAAGACTGCACAATTTTTACAAAATATTTCCTGGGTGACTGGTGGTCACTGGGGGTCTTATTCTCTAAATCATAAGATTTAGGGCTAGAGTTTCTACAAAGTTAATAAATACAAATAAGCCGAGTATCCGCTGTATTGTCTTTCTGGAAGTCGTGAAACGAACCAGGATAGATTTTCATCTGACTGGTTTAGACATTTCCTTTGCTCCATAGTCCAGGTTAGAATCAACAGAAGGGCTTTAACGTGTGCATGCTCTATCAAAAAGGATTTTTTATTCTTTTTGGCAAAGTGTCGATTGATACTTACTAAAGGTAACACGAGTTGACCTGCTGCAATTTTGCTCCTTTATTGATGGTGACTTCTTTTGTCGTTCATGAATCGGAGCAACCATATTAAGGCCATATTGCTCTGGTAGCTGTGGAAAAACATGGTGGGTTGTGTAAGGGTGTGTTTACTCAAGTTCAGTTGTACAGTCGGCCCTCTTGCACTTCACACCCCCCTCATTGCGGCTTCAGGTCTTAGCTGCATGATTTTTTAGCGATGAAGGAGGCCTCTTTTCGCAACTGCTCATGCGCGACCTGCCGTTGCCGTGGCAGCGGCGCGACCCCCCCCCCGTTCAACGCAGAGGTAGGGCTTCACGGAGCCCAATTAAGACCGCAGGTCCACGATATAGAATGGTGGCCGTGCCATGAGTTTTTGAGTATTTGAGTTTTGTGGGCACTACGAAGCCGTTCAGTACATAATTCCTTGTCTTCCCCAAAACCGTAGCCAAATTAAGTTGCTTTGCACAACATATGTCTTGGATGAAGCTCATCTGATCACGTGTTGCAGGTAAATAGCAGCTAGTTGTCACCTGCCACCGGGCTGGGTCCTCAAAACAGTGGATTGTGTGGATGTGGTCCCTTGTGCTGATTTTAGTATGGGAGTTTTAAATGTCATTTTTACAGCTATTTTATTAGTCAGGCAAGCTCTTTAATATAGCTCTTAAGAATGAAATGTTAATGTGGGCATTGACAGGGAAAGTACTTTAGATTAATCAGGTCTGTAGTTTTGCTTTATGTTTCCAGATATTACCATTTGAGTTCAATTTGATGACTTTAATTTTCCTTCATGTTTTCTTCTTAAAAATTAGGGCTTTGTATTCATAATATAAAGATACATGAAGGAAAAAAGCAAAAATATGTACTTTAGCTCAGAACTTGAAGTTGTGTGTACTTCTGTTAGGCATTTCAGATGTTTATGAGACCTAGTATTCAAATTCAAACTCATGTTGATTCCTGGTGATACCTGGTTTTCAGTGTATGTCTCAGTATTTGAAGTAACTGGAAATCTTGCTCAAGTGAAGTGTAGTGTTGGACTGCAGAAAATATCCTGGGTAAATACTTAAATAATAGATTAAAAACATGATAAGTAGGGTTCTTGTATGGTTGAACTTACTTGGGTTGTCAAGTTAATGTTGTGACTTGAGTATCCAATTTGTCCACAAATTATTTCAGTTTCCCTTTAATATATACTTGATGTAGCTCAAAGGAGATACAAAATAGCATCATCTTACATGTTTTGATTTTCAAGTAAATCATAATGTTTCTGTCTTTCTCCAGAGTGTGAAAATCTACAATGTTTTACCTGAAAATACCATAAAACAAAAAGAGATAAAACAGTGAATATTGCCACTTCAGTGGCTTCACTTGTTTTTTCTTTCTATCTAGAATTTTACTCTAGGGCTTTGTTTTCCATTTTGGGTAGAATGAACACAATTTTTTATAACTATGTACCTGTGGCAGCGAGACTTCACATTAAGTGTGAGTCAATATTAACTTTTTAAAATCAGTTAGATTTCTAAATATTAGGTAAGTAATTTGTGGGGTTTTGTGATCTAAGGTGCACACTGGTAGTTTTTCATATTTATACAAACATATATTTTCCTCTTTAAACAAACACAGAAAGTATCTGAAAAGTCAGATAATGAAAGAATTGTGTAAGTCCAACAACATTATTACTGCCCTGGTTAATAACTCCTGAAGAGCTAGCATGAAGAGGGCTGTCAGAGAACGACAGCTAAAACCACTTAACACTGTTACAGTTGCTGGCAGCTCCTTAGTCTTCACACAAAGGTTAAAATTGTCAAGAGAAGTGATATTAAAGAGTAGTGGATACAGTTGGGTCTCCTATATTGCGCCCCCGCGGCCTTATTTCAGACCCACGTAGCCCAACTTCCGCGTTGAATGGTGGCCGTGCCACTGCCGCCGCTTGTGCCCACCCCACAGCCTTCGCCACCCCTGCCGCTGTCACCTGCACCCCCGCTACTGCCCGTGCTGCCCCTGCTGCAGCCACCGCCCCGGGACACCGCTCCAGCCACCACCGCCACTGCGGCAGCAAGACGCACATGCACAGTTGCAAAACGGGTCTCCTACTTCGCTAAAAAATCATGCCGCTAAGATCTGAAGCTGCAATATGGGGGCGTGAAGTGCAAGAGGGCCAACTGTATTAGGAAGGAGTAGGCATCAGGTAAGAATTGAAATTTCTGAAGTGATAGCTGTGGTAGCAGTTGTTTCCTTGCTGGACACTCTTAATTGACAGCAGATACTGAAGTTGACCTCTTTTCATGTTCAGAGCAGGTTCTGCTGGTGCCCAGCAACACCTTTCCTTCCATATGAAATACTTGTTTGCATACAGATGTAGCATAAGCATATCTGCTTTTCATTAAATCAGCAAACTGAGTCCCTAATGTTCTGATTAGTCAACATTGAAGTAGGAGTTACAAGCATTTCATGTGTGAAATCAAAAAAATACTTCAATTTTACATGTTACTTTGTTCTTACTCTCTGTAAGCTCTAAGTTTGCTGTTGTTGGATCAGTTAATGCAGTAGTGCTTTCAGAAATAATCAATCATGTTAACTGTGTAGTTTCAAAAATATAACATTAGTACTGTGGTCATACTACAAACAAGTATTGGACAATCTGAGGGGGAAAAGATTAAAGAAAAACAAACAAACCCCAAACTTCTCAAAATATTATGAAATTGCGCTGTGATTTTCTTTAGTCCTTTTATTTGAATTATTTAATAAATACTCTGACTTTACTCCAAGCAACTGGTGCTTAAAATTGGAGTGGTTTCTGTAAAGTACAGGTCTTCTGTGAGGCTCAGGATTTCTTGCTTAAAATACACTGTTTGTGTTTGGGGTGGTGCTTGCTTTAGACGAAAGAATTCCTTATGTTCAACTATAGAGTAAAGTAAGGTTTTTGCTCTAGTGGAACAGTACTCTGCTTAATGAAAGTGTAACAACCTATTTCTTCCTCTCCTTGTTCCAAACTCACTGAACCACAACAGTTTATACCCATGACAAGTAAATAATTAAATTTGTATCCGAGGAAGGGAGCTGAGAGATCTACTGAGGCCCCCAACAATTCACAGTGGAACTAAGGGGATTGGGAGCCATGGGAAATCCTGCACTTGATCACGAATTGTCTGAAGTTAATAAATAGAAGTTGTATTAAAAAAAAAAAAAAGCCGATATTAAATTCTGCATTCATTTCTAGATCTATCTCAGTATTTTTAAGAACAGATTCAACTTTGAAATATAAGAAAAAAGTTCACCTTTTTCACATATAATTTGCGTTTTCTAGAATGTGTTTTTTTCACAGCTTACAGTGTGTTAAATAATTTCATTCTGAAAAGACAATTACTTAAAAAGTCTTACGAACAATTTTGCTTATTAAGTACAGTGTACATTAAATACATATTGCATCATCACATTAACACCAAATTAAATATTTGCTGTCTTATATTGTGAATCTGATTTCCCAGATAGTGAGATGGTATTCGCACGCCATCCAGCCTGCCTTTATCATCACACACCACAGAGACTTTCACTATGAAAGCAGAAAGATGCTATCACTTATTGCTAGTAACTAAAACTTAAGTTCTTCCCATGGTCTCCAAAACTGTTGACATTTTCTAATAGTACTTCCAAGTTTTGTACCTATGAATACAAATTAATTTGAAGGTTTTTGACAGTCAGTCCAGCATCCAGTCAACTACTGCAAATAGTTAGTAATCAATGTCATATTCTGCCTTTTTTTGTTATAATTTTAGCTGAAAACTTTATATGCTTCTATTGAATTTTAGAAGGATAAAAATATTTTTACATTTAAATTTAGATATTTCATTTGACGGCAACGGGAAGACTAATAACTTGAATTATCATTTTAAGTAGGAGTGACTGATTTTCCTCACAAAACCAAAAAATCTATTAGAGGATCATTTATGAACTTTAGAATATTTTTTTCATTGGGTACTTTTCGGCATACACCCTAATTTTAAATTTAAGAAAGGCAGAAGCAATATGTTAAAGCCTGTACTGTCATCATCTGTGTAGTGGCCACAGGTCTGTGAAGGACACTGATTTATTTTAAACTGTGGTTGATTTGAGGGCTGCTGCTTTGCACTCCTTCACAACTGTGGCTGCTGCTGGGTATCTTCTGAAAGTGGTTCTGTGCTGTGGAGGTGGCAGTGGTCCTTTGCCATCCCAGGTGGAAAGGTTCAGAAGGACAACTGAAGGAATAGCACTGATCACCTAGGTGGTGCTTGACAGAGGTATAGTAGCCTGGCCAGAATCACAAACTGATCCTGATTCACAGTCTATTCTTCAGGGCAGACACAGAAAAGAAATTCTTGTAATTTTTACTGCTTAGGTTGTGTTGCATTGAAATCTCTCTAAAAGATTTAATAACAAGGTTCTGTGTGGTTTGTTAAGATTTGACATGCACTTTAAAATGATTGCAAGAAATTTGCTTGTGTGTTCCCATATGTGTTAATTGTAATGAAAGTAAATGTAAATATATGCAAAAGGTAACCGCACTGTTAATGAAGGCACACTGTCCCTTTAGTCCAAGGATGATGACATTTCAGACTTTCATTACAAGGGGCAGTTTTCGGAGGAAGAGTATTGAAATTTTTAATGAATTGCCCTTATTTATAAACCACATTAAAACAGAAATTCCATCACAACCAAAGAAAAGGTAAACATAGCAGAGCATGTCATTTAATTGCCATTTAATTCTTTTAATCTCCTAAGCCAAGGGTAGGAGGTTGATTTTCTGCTTTTGCCATTTTTGAGTGCTCTGTAAAAGTGATGTGTTTACTGGTCAGAGAGAATCGTTTTTTTACTTCAGTGGCCACAATAAAAATGTACAGATCAGGGATAAATCGACGCCTGTGTCTTGTCACTGAAGCCAGTGAAGACCTGTGGAACAGAGGATATCGCCTACTCAGATAAAATTAGTGTCATTATTTTGTTTCAGAGAAGTGAGTGTTCATCTGCACAGCAGCAAGGAGCTTCATCCCCTTTCTTCAGCACCTGATGAGATCATAGCTTCCGTTTCTGAAGCAGTGCTGAGCACTGCCAGCTTAGACCCGTGCTTGGTTTTTTTTTCATCACCTCCAGAGCTTCATCCGTGGCTTGTACTTATTGTCAACAGCAGATTATCTTCTTTAGTGTCAACATAGTCTGCATCAACAGACAGGATATTTTGTTTGCAGAAGGTAGCAACCCGAGCTGAGGAGTAGAGAACAAGCTAAACAGTGTGAACAGAAGACTCTATGTATAACTTACCTTGCATATAATAAAGTAAATAGGTGGAAAACCAAAAAGCATTATGAACAATTTTTTCCCCGAGTATCAGAGAAGCTCTTTACAGAAGTTTCCATAAAATGTTTATGATTTTGTTCTCTCACCTATGTCACATAATCTGTTTTTGTGTAGTTAAAGAAATTCAGGTTTTGGGATCTTCTCTTTAAAAGGAGCCAGGAGGAGAATGCAATTTGTGCAACGCAGTTTCAAGTTTATGTTACCTTTTAGTTTGGAAACTCTTGCAATAATTTCTTGGAACCAGCTACCTCTGGTTGTAAGCATGCCAGCCATCACTTGAAGCATGCAGATTATGGTTTCTTGCTTTAAATCGGTAGATTCATTTTGGTTGGTTTAAAGTGTACTCTTGTAATTAATCTACTAGTATTTATTTTAAAAACCTATGCTGGATGTTTTGAAAGGATATTTATCCTTAGGCAAGAAGAACATTGGAATTTTTTCTGTTTTGTCGACGTTAGAGGTGAACTTTGCCTTTTAAATCTTTTAAAAGTAAACATTTTCTGACACTTCTGCCAATTCATTCCATCTGAATTTTCTTAGTGCTGTCAGGAGGACTTAAGCATATTTTAATGCAAATAATTATCCCACTGTTTTGAACTGTGAAATTGTTTAGCAAGATAAAATAGGCTAAAGATATGCAAGCCCTCTTATCTCTCTTAATTTGGTGAACGCTTTTTGATCACGTCCACCCTCACTTCCATAGGATGTTAAGTGACAGAGCTGTGCAGATCATTCTTTTCTTAACGTACACCCACATACTTTCTTTCATAGGAGCTAAATAATATCAAATTTAAGAACTGTCAGATAGGAAAACATAAAAAGGCAAAGAATGATTATCTAAAATAGGGGAAAGTGTGTCCTCGCTACTCCCTGTGCAAACAACTAAGTGCCCCTGGCCGTCAGACCTACAGCTGACCACAAATAGCAGCAGGACCTTGTTGCCAGTCAGCTCCAGGGTGCCTTTGGTGCAGGCTGTGTGCCTTGAGGAGTTCTAAACTTCAGATTTAAAAAACGAAAAAATGGTGGAGGAGAAATGTGAATGAAAAAACTATGCAACGATTGTACGGTCACTTCTGTGTTGTCGCTGACTAGAGGAAGAGGTCAGGTATCACCACTTGCTACTGAGACTGTGTCATTAATTATCAGATTTCCAGCAGGTGCCACACAGCAGTGAGGCTTCGTGGCAGGATTTGTAGCTTTAAACATTTGAGTGAGAATATTCCTTCTGGCAGGCAGGTGTCCTCTACCTTCTCTTTCCATTTCGGGATGTTGGTGTTGCCTGTTCCTTCTGGAAAGAGAAGACTTGCTTATTTAGGGTAACATGCTTCTTAATTGAACAGGAGAACTTTTCTTTTTTTCCACCCCTGGAATTAGCATTTTTAGTCACTGTTGTTATCTGCTAAATTTCTCCCTGGATTTTAATAGCAGAAAACAACACGCTAACTGACAGCAGAGCGTGTATTACGGACCAAAAGAATAATTAGGCAGGGAATACATGAGTGAGAAATCATAATTAAAAAAGTATTGTATGGAATAAAAAGTGAACGGAGGAAGATGGCTCTTGACATTTCTGAGAGCCAGCCATTCAAACTGCCGAAGATTTTCACTGGATTTCGAAGAAATAAGGGATTAAATTTCATCCTTGGCCTTCAGTTCTACAGAGCAGATTTTGATTCTTTTCACTGATGAATGAAAGCCTGGCAAGAACCATAATATTCCATAAATACAGAAGTCGTCCTAAGCAGCTACATTCCCTAGTGTCTGATCTTGCAGAGACTTAAACATATGGATATATATGAACCTAAATGCACAGCTAGTACTGCCAACACAGCGTTCATGCAGCTGAGCTTCCGGTTATGCAGTGATATTAATATAAAATCACAAATACTTTCAGTTGAAAAACAAAACAAGCAAATCATTTTTTCCTGTTAATTTTATATTTGAGAGGTCGCTGAGCACTTTTATGGATTTTCTTGGGGGTGGGTAAAGTTGTGTAGGTTAGAGATTGGCACAGAACTTGAAATAAGCAAAATCTTTTTCAGATAAGTGACAGTTCTCTGGATGCTATTAAGCTGTGAACAGTAGGTCTTTTCAATCACTGTGATTCATTTTCATATTGTGGTTTTTTTTAATAATAATATCTTTAAAAGGCTTGCTGAACAGTGGGCTGCACCTGCATAACTTTCTGTGCAGAGGGGAGGGTTTCATGCACAGTCTTAGATAATTTACCTTAAATTGATTTGCACAGCTCAATAAAACCATAAGAAAACTATACCAGTTCAGACCACAGATTCATTTAGCACCAGATCTCATCTCTGACCATGACTGATTGTGAAGCAGAAAAAAGAGTTTAAGAAGGGAACAAGTGTATAGCTGGTTTCCCACATTGATTGTCCTAGTCTGAACGGGGAGTGGTGTTTCTGTATTCAGTAATTTTGGTGGATTTTTCTTCCAGAATTTCCACCTCCTCCCACCAACCTGTGTAAGCTTTCATTTAGACTGTGAGGGATCTAGGTTGGTGCTACGCTCTGGGATGTGCTCTCGGTCTCTGTACAGGTGTTAGGTGGTGAGTTGGACTAGATGATCCTTGTGGGTCCCTTCCAACTCATAATATTCTGTGATTCTGTGTGATTCTGTGATTTATGGCAGTGAGTTCTGCAGTTTAAATATGTATTGTATGAGGAAATGCCACTTGATTGATTTGGAAGTTTTGGTTTGGTGGTTTTTTCCTCCAGGCCTGCTGCCCGCTGGCATTCCCTGGTTTCTGTAGTAGAAATATTTCATCTTTTCTACATTGCCCTCCTCGTTGCATATCGTATCCCTTCAGAGATTTGTCTTTGCACTAAAACGTCTACTTAACTGTTTCTCTCACAGGGCTCATTCCATGTCTTTGCTCATTTTTGTTGGCCTTCCATATGTCTTCTATCTTTACAATACCCTGTTTGCAACAAGAAACCAGAACTGCAAATGATATTCAAGGTGTTACATTTTCTTTTTCATTATCTAGTCTTTTTGTTGCGGAGTTTTGTTGTTTTATCTTTTTGAGGGGNTTTTTTTTTTTTTTTGGGGGGGGGGGGGGGTTGCCAGTGACTTGATATCTCTATAGAATTATAGTAGATTATTTTATAATTCCAAGATAAATTGAATACAGTTGCAGGTAAGAGGAATATGCATGTAGGTCTCCGTACCAAAACTAGCAGAGCCCAAAGGGTACTGTTAGTTGTCCTTATACGTCCCTAGTATTTTCAGATCGGTCCTATGTTTTGACTCATGTATTGAAAAAAATCCATTGCATTCCATTTTTTATTCTTTCATGTGTAATGACATGTCTTCTCACTTGCTATGCTGCCATGTATGACTTACAAAGAAGCGTGTTTAAAGTTGTCTACCATGACTAATATTTTCTTCTGTATCAGAGAACACACTTTATTTTTTTCTTAAAATGGAAAATAAATTGGTCTTCAGCCTGATTTTGGTGAGGCAATGTTTACAGTACCACAAAGGACATTTGTGCTTTCAAATCTGCTCATAGTTCCTTAATCGTTCGTTACAGTTTGCCTGATTTAGCAGAAAAGTAGACCATTGTTTGGAACCCTTTTCATTAGAGAAACAAAATGTTTAAAAATACCAAAATGCCACTTTTTTTCCTTCACAGTTCCTAATGCTGTGTGTCATTAAGAGAAAATGGTCTGAACTTTTTGATCTCCCTTGGGGAAACGCTGCAAGTCGCAGAATTTTGTTATTTTTGTGTCAGTTTAGGTCTTACATGATTCAGCACTTGTGGTTTGTGGGAAAAAGCATTGTAGATTGTGATTAAAGGAGCAAAAATAGTAAGGAGTGACTACTAGAGGAGGCATCTTTTTACTGTTAAAACACTTTCTTGATTAATTTTTTTTTCATTTTTAAACCTCTACCTCTGTTGTTCGGATTTTCTCTGTCAGTTGTGATTGGTACATTTCAAAGAAAATAGTTCAATTCTGTTTCACTCTTCAGGGGTTTTTAGCAATACAAGGAATTAAGAACTAGTTGCTGTAGGATCTTGCTTTAGATAATACTAAATCTGTGCATTTGAGTCTGTCAAAAATGGTTGTCTCCAAGAGGCCAGCCAGTCATCCCCTTCAGCCTCTCAGGAATAAACAGAAAGTCTCTAGGGAAGGGAATGGAAGAGGATACAGGATGCAGAAAAACTGCTTGTAGTGCAGAAAAAAATTCTTTGTTGTAGTAATGGGCCACAAACAATGAGTTAACTCATTCTGGGATGCATTAACAAGGCTGTTTCACAAAAACCCCCATGTAGTAATTATGCCATTCTCTTTAGCAATGGTGAGTCCTCAGCTGGAGTATTGTGTCTAATTTTGGGAACTGAACTTAAAAAGAAGTGCGCAAAGGCAGTCCAGAGGAGAGCATTAAGGGTAAGAGGAGACAAAGAAAACGGGATATGTTTACTCTTGGAAAGAGAACAGTCCAAGCTGAAGGGGAAAGGGAGCCAAATACAATTTTTAGTATTTAAAAGCTGTAATTACATATTCTTGTGCCTGTCTTTTCAGAGGGAGGAAATGAAGTTGGGGAGAGGAGAAAATTCCTCTCTTCTGTGATGCATGGTAGTCCCCATGGTGGGGATATTCGACAACAGTGTATTTAATGATTACAGTCTCACAGATACCCTGAGATATGACTGCCCAGTTTCAGGCATTTAAGGCTATATTTTCAGTGACATGAATCACCTCATGCTCAAGAAGTAAAAAACTTCTGAAAATCTGGAAAACTTTGGAAGGTACAAGGTCGTCGGTCTTTGGCATCTGCCACTCTTCTTTCTGTTCACAGAGATCCTATGGGCATGTTGCTTGAAAGCCCCTGGGACTTATTTTCCAATACTAATGCTAATAATCATGTATTGAATTAATCTAGAGACTTCATTAGTTGTCTACCTGGTTTGTCATGGCCATATTGTGTAAACAGATAGTGATATTTTCTCTTAAATAGTGTCTGTTCTTCCAAGGGGGCTGTCAGAATGTGTAGCAAATTATAATATAACATATGCAAAACTATCATGTGCTTCCGTGTGTTGATTGCTTTAAATCTAATTCTTGGCGAGATGTAGAAGGTTCAGTTCTTCTCATGGACAGTTATGCAAATCTCCTAACTGGACAGGGCCTAACATTTTCTTCCCTAAAATCAGAAAAAGAAGGCTGGGGGAAGTAATGCAGTCAGGAGTATTATCTCTAAAGGCCCCAAGGAGCAAAGTGCATGCCGTCAGATATTTTCAATTTAAAACAGCAAGCAGGAGTTTTTGTTTTCACACGTGCACTGGTGTGCTTATATGCACTTAAGTGTGAGATTTCTCCTACTTCTTTCTGTACAAGGTTCCAATCTAAGTCAAGTACTAGGGCATGTGGTAGTTAACAGTGGGATAGAAAATCCATTTCAGAGGCTGTTACCCATAGCCCCTCAAGTATGTGGAAATAAATAGAGTTTGGAGAATAAAATAAGTTTACCTCAAGTCTTGGCATCAGGGAGAAAGTCCCCCAAGTGAAGGGTGGCAGGTGAGTGGCTTTGAAGTGTTGGTGACAGCTCCCAGGTATCAAAGGAAGGAAAGACACATGACTTCTGTGGCAAGTAGTCTGGTAGTCTGCAGTCTTTTTGGAGATGTGTGCTGTCCATTTGTCTTCATAAAAGGGCTTTGAGAGAAGACCTAAAACAAGCTGGTGGTTTCGCTAGTGAGAGGTTTAAAGAACGACTGACACAGATATAGTTCTCTTGCTTGTGGTGGAAAATGTTGCAGAAAAGGAGAAACAACTCCCATCTTGTATTCCTGTTAGTGTTAGTTCCTGCTTTTCTAATGGAGTGGATTTAAGGGAGAAAAATGCTGACAAACATCTTGCACCGTTGTTGACTTAAAGGATTATCACATTAAAAGGCATATCTTTCCTTTTTTTGGTTCAGTTATTGTTAGGAGTGGGGTGCCTATTGTATTACAAGTGCAGCCAAATGCCGTGTTAATGCCATTCCTGATCCATGCTTACATAGTAGATGTGAACATACCTAAATTTTAGAGGGTTGATTCATTGGGGAAATACAGAGATAAAAAAATATACAGCAAATCAAAGTTTTGTTTTCTTTTCCTTTTTCCCTTATTGAAATACAAACAACAAAACATCCAAATAACGTAATTAGGTGTTTGGGGGAGGGGAGGCGTTGTTAAATCATATTGCTTTGCATGAGAAATTTAAAATAAAGTGTTTGTTAATCAGTTTATGAAGGGCTGCTCTATGGAATGTGAGAATATAGTAAGAAGAAAATCCTGACTCTGACAGTTAGCCTTGGAGGGGAGGGGCGGGGGGTAGCAGAATTCCAGGCATTCGCTTTTAGCAAGAAAGCAGTTTGCTCTGAGCACTCTTTGTTTGCTGTACTTAAGGACTGTCTGAGTTGTGTCAGTGCATAATCTTTCTGGGCAGGTTTTTCCAGTGTGGAATAGGGTAGGTTCTTGTTGGAACCTGATTGTTTCAAAACCGGAGAGCATATCAATGGCCAAGTGACTTCGGAATTCATTTACTTTTTTGAGGTGCTTATGGTCAGGCGCTACTCTTTTTGTCTCTCTACATCAATTATTTTTCTCCCCAGGTTTTGTATTTTCAACAAGTCATCAGTCTTTGAATCATGTCGCTGCTCTGAGAGTGCTTGCTAAGGAGTGCTTACTGTTTAGTTTCACGTGCATTTGTTACAGCAATGCTGCCAGGCTAGGCTATCGTCCTCCTTCCTCTAACCCTCCCCCATCACTATCCACTCTACTTTGCTGCTTTTATGCCTGCACTGTGCCCTCAGCTGTGTCCTGGTAAAGCTGTTTGTTTGGCATGACCAAATGAGGTAGTGGGAGAGGTTATTTTTAGTGTGGATCATTTCTGTGGTTTTTAACTGAGGGTGGGTGACACAAAATGGGGAAGAAGAAAGCAGAGATGGGAACAAGCCGTAGGATGTAATGGGAAGGTGATGGCTATCTAAACAAGCATCTAAACTTCCTTCACCTCTGTATCTGTGGTCAGATATTATTGTCAGACCAAAAGCCACTGGGAATATGTGTGTCAGAAGAAACCCAGTGTGTCAGGTTTGCTTCTTCTGATGTGAAGACTGGCATTTCTTGCAGTGGTGAGGTGGTATAAGAACAGGTCTGTCTTGCTCACCCTTGCCCTTTGGGATAAGTAAACACAGCTACATTCACTGCAGTTATTTCTAAACTTAACTTTGTGGACTGGAGCTTTAAGGCTTAGTCTGATGCCTTTCAAAACCAATCGACTCACATGAGCTTGAGTGTACAAAAGACTTACATAGCTGTTTGAGTCTTGTGTCACAAGAACTCTTTTCTCTTGGCTTTGTTGCATAACTGCAAGCCACTTCCGCTCTATTATTTTTACTGAAAATACAAAGGTATGGAGTTGTCATTTGGCCACAAAAGACATGGCAGAGGACCATACCTCTAGGTATATGTGTTTAAATTCTGTTTACATTATTCCCATGGTGTTGGATCAGCCAGTGTAATAGTGTTTATGTGGATATGGAGTAAAAATGGAGTGTTGTTCCAGTGCATGCCATGTCAGCAACAGTATGTAGAATTAAAGCTATTTTAGAAAGTTCACATGGCTGTTGGAGGAGGTGGGATGAGTTCAGAGTTCACAGAACAGAAGTCAGCTGAAGGCTCCTGGGTATGTAGAAACACTGTTTGGCTTAGGTTCTTGAGAAGTCCTGGGAAACTGTTTAGGGAAAACTGTGGTCATGCATCCTTGTCTTGACCTTGCCCATCTCTTTTTGGGCATCTATTGCTGGAAAAAGTATAATGGGCTAGGAAGACCTCTGGTGCAACCCTGCAGAAGCCCCACCTTAATTTAAGTAATTTCCAGAAAAGATTACTTTCCAGTATATCCCATAGCAGTACTATGCTGATTCATTTTTAAATAGGTTAACTAAAAGAACAAATGAATCATAGCTGTTGTTCAGGTGAGAGTTTTGCCTTATATGCCAGTGAGATTCCCCTATTAACCGTTTTTTTCCCAGTTGCACTGTAGCAAGTGTGAGAGAGCATGTTGCCTTTCTTGCCAAGAACGTGTAATTATTTTCTTTCTAGTTTTCTTTCTGTGGGCTGGGAGGGGCTTCTACAAAAAGAGAATCATCAACTCATTTCTACCAGCCTGTCCTTGTAAAAGCAGTTGTCTGATAACACGAAAGAGCCTGTGTCTATCCAGAGAGGAAACTGCTCTCAATAGGAGTTACTGAAAGAGTAAGGCCATTCTACACATACTCAGCAGTGAAACTCCTGAAGTTTCACAACCTCTGAGGTGCTCTCAGAGAGGCACACTTGTATCTAATGTATATATTTTAAACGCCTGAGGGTCAACTCAGAATTTAGCTGAGCTAAATTGTGTTGTTAGGAGATGAATCAGGAGCACATACGATACAATCTAATGTTTTGTCTTCATAAAGTCCACTGAAGCTTTTCAGTTGAACTTTTCAACTCCTGCTAAAAATGTTAAATACCACCTCTAGTATCTGCATCTGTACTAGTTCAAGCATTAAACCATTTCATCTCTGTTCTCATGGATGAAAAAAGAAGAAGAAATGAACCCTCCTTTGCATTTCAACCTGGATTTACGTAACCTGAAAAAATGGAAAGAGAATATATCCACATTTGCAAAAATACTGACACCATCTTAGCTGAATACTTGAATAATTAGTACTGTGTGGAGGCAAGCTGAATGCTTCTCTGCATCTAGCAGTATTTGTAAGTTGTTTTAGATTGTGTTACTGCCTTTCTTTACCTTAGTTTCCATGTTCAGTTCTCCACAATCTCAATGCTCTGTTATCACAAGGAAAACGACCCAGTCATGTTTCCTGAGCATGTAAAGAGACACGTGGAAAGGAAGTTCACTTTTTTTATTATGTGAAGCAAAATATTGGCATGAGCATGTTTGTTACCTGGTTTGTTAAGAAAAAAAAAAATCAAGACTCTTCAGACTAGAATAAAAATCACCCTCTGTCTGTGTCTGAACACAAATTATCTAAAATGTAAATATACAAAAATGTGTTCAAAACTACTACAATGATACATCAATGACCTAACACTGTTTATTCTTCAAATTAAGAACAATTAAAAAAAATCGTATTTAATTCAAAACTTAAGGTTCCATTTAAGCAGATTTTGTTATAATGTTAATTTTTTAATATCAGAAGTTTCCAAGAAAGTTTACAAAGTAGTAGACAGAAAAGGTGATTGAAAGCTAGCCAACTTAGGATTAACCTCTGCACTAGCTAGAACTGAAAATTAACAGTTAGAATAACTGATTGTTTTCTCATTTACATGAATGAGTGACAAAAATATGTTAAGAACAAATAGAGTAATACTTGGAATTAAATCATTAGGACCATTTTAAAGACTATTTTTTGCAAAATAGACACTCTAAAGGTACAGCTGTGCTGCATGGTAAAGCCTTTCTACCTTAAATTTGTGCCTCTTCACTTTGCAAGCAGAGAATGTTTTACTGAAAATACAAATAATACAAATCATTTGCATCAATTGCAAAAAAGCAAGAATATTTGGGGTTTAATGGATTTATTCTGATTTATCAAGACCTTTTATACCTTGTGTGCATTTACTATAAAAATAAAAAGCATTTACTATAAAAATAGTATTTGACAGCAGAAGTACAGTAACACCTCAGTATTGGACCAGTTGTTGAGATGGTTTTTATTATACTGCTTATTTTATTTATAGGGTAATTGTAGTGTCTTTCTGACAGTAGTCTGAAAGAAGTGGCAAAAAAAAAATTCAGTAGTGATATCTGCTTAACCACAGGAATTAGGTAAGGGTTTTTTTTCAGGGATACACATAAGTCAACACTCCATACTTGAATAATTCATCAGAATATGTCCTTCATTATTAGTGCTCTTCACAGTGTCAGAAAGACTTTCCTGCTCTGCTTTTCCAACTCTCCATGAGCACACTACATCCTCTCTTCTCCTGTCTGGGGACATTTGTTCTGGGATGGCTGAAGTGAAGGAAAGAGGACACTGAAGAAAGTGCCCCAGTATCTTCTTTGGTTTTCTCTTCTTTCCTCCCCTGTCCTTGACTTGTCCTTTCCTTCCCTGGTGGGACCTGGGCAGAAGACTCCCGCAAAGATGTCTCCTCAGCCGAAGGCCTGTGGGGAATGGCTTGGCTGTTTCTGCTTCGTAGCGCCTGAGGAGACATCACGAGAGGCCGAGTTATAGTTTTACCTGATACAAGCTCTCTGACGTGAAAACTGAACTTTTGCCCTACATGTATGTGAAGCTGTCCTGTTGAATTGTTTTCTGTCTAAAGTACGTGTTTCTCAGTGTGGAACACTTGTAGCTAATAAAAAAACACTAGATAAATACACTTGGATAAAAGTGTACAAAGTAAGAACAAATAACTGCTGATGTTGACGAATATCCTTTTATACAAATGACATGAAAGCAAACTTCTCAGAGAGCACAGTCACTAAAAAATAGCAGATTTTGATTAATTTCTTAAGCCATTTAAATGTAGCTTTAAAATCATGTGCACTGTCTGGGCTGCTAAGCTTTTACTGTCTTCCTTTAAGGTTGAGATTTAATTAAAGGTCAGTGTCACACACATTTCCACAATGCATAGTAAAACCCTGGAATGAAATGAGCCTCACTTGAACATTTGATTAGACAAGATAATGTATTTCCCCCTGGAGTAGTTTGTTATTCAAAACAAGCTCTTTAGGGAAGGAAGTTCACATCAGTTGGTAACTGTTCCTGTGGATACCAAAGAACTTTGTACAGTGCACACTACAGTAAATTGCACAGCAGGTCATTTAGAAGCTGGAAGCATGTCCCCTGTCTAAAAGTATGAAAATATATTTTACAAAAAAAAAAAAAAAAAAGCAGGCAAACAGTAGGCACTGATGCTAGGAAGAAAATAGCACATTTACAGAGACAGTCATGCTTTTACCTAGTCAAGAAATTGCTCTTTTCCAGTGGGTAAGTTTTAGAAATGCTGTGTCACACCTTGTGTGTCAAAAAGAAAATTAAAAAAAGTTTGTTGTGAACTGATGCCCTTTGGTGTAATATAGAACCGAATGACTTCTGGCTTTAACTTTCCTGGAAACGTAGTTGTAGGCTTCAAAATTATTAGCTGTTCTGATCTGTACATGAAACATCTCTTTTTTTCATATCATTGCTCTGTTTGACCTTTTTAGTCTTCACTCACTACATATCTTGAAAATTTCAATGAGTAGTAGCAAGTGGTGGCACCAAGTCACCACTTGCTGTTCGTTAGGACTCAGCTAAATCTTAACTTCCAACTATTTCTGATTATCCATATGAATTGACTTTAGAAGGTAAGCACAAAAAGCACAAAATTAATGTTTTTTCTGCACTCTTGAGAGCATCTCTAAAGCACACTTGCTTTTGTGGGATGGAAACATTCTGTCCAGTTAATAAATTTTTGCTGCTGTGAAAGCAGTTTTCAAGCATTTTACAGCATAGCAGCAAGTCTAGTATATCTCTGGTGGATACTTCAGTTTTGAAATCCAGTTTAAATCTAATTTCACTTTATCTTGGACTATCATGTTATTTGTGTCTTTGATTACAGAAGTTTCTGTTAGATAGCCAGGCTGAAGAGTTACTGTGTTTTAAGGTCGCTGAAGCTGGTAACAAAGCTTATACAAAGTGGTCTGTGTATTAGATTTGTTATATTGAATTATGATGATGATCATCATAAAAATTTCTTAGGTTTGGAGGAAAGGTTCTACAAGTTTCACAGAATTTTATATCATTATATATATATAATATCACTCAATAAAGCTATATATCAGTGCAGTCGGCCCTCTTGCACTTCATGTCCCCCATATTGCAGCTTCACATCTTAGCGGCATGATGTTTTAGCAATGAAGGAGGCTCGTTTTTGCAACTGGGCATGTGTGACCTGCCACTGCTGCGACAGCAGCATGGCCACCCATGCCAATCCGCCGCCACCAGTGGCTCTGCTTCGCCACCCACCCCGGGCTCCGCCATTTTGCCACACCCCCACCCCCGGCACAGCCACCGCGGGAACCGATACACAGCAACACAGTACTGAAACAGTGCCAGGGATCGTCTGAGGGTGCGGGGCAATTTTGCATATTAATGAGCTGCCATTCAACGTGGAAGTAGGGCTTCGTGGAGCCCGATTAAGACCTTGGGTTTGCGATATAGGAGACTGGAGTGTATTATACAAATGAGCTAACATAGTTTTATGTTGCCACCCTTTGTACATAGCACTACCATTTGAGTAGTCTTGATTTACTTTGAGTCGGTAGATAGTCCCTAATTGAAAAAACAGGCGTATTCTGATGGTCAGCTCTGAGCTCTTGTGCAATTGCAGCAAGTAAGTTGTGTCGTTTCCTCCATTCCTTCTCCTGCCTTTCTTCCTAGCTAGAGCAGAATGGGATGTGTGCTTGCCATAATCTGCCTTTGATCTTCACCAGGAGCTCTAAGTGTTGTTTTCAGTCCTGTAGAGTGTAACTTCTTCCACAAGTAATGGAGCTAATAAATTCTGGTTGCCTGTGGATGCACTGTGATGCCCAGCCTACTTCTCCAGTGGAGATTCTTCTGGAAGCCTGTTTCTCACAGAATCACAGAATTATTAAGGTTGGAAAACACCATAGAGATCAAGTCCAACCTATCACCTATTGCTCCTTTAGGTCTCCTATTGCTTGATTTTCCTCAGAGTAGTCCCAGTCTCCTTCCAGCTGGGCAAGAGACCATGCATGTCAGGGCACCTTTTGGTGAACAAGTGCTGGCCGTGTGGTCAGATTATGCATCAGCAGCTAATCTAGCAAAAACTGGCATCTTGTTGAGGTCATGCTAAAAACTTTCCTTCAGTTAAGAAGGTGTCAAACCAGCTCCTTTCTCCAGCCAATGATGGTCTTGTTAGACTTTGAGTCCTGCTTTGAATCTGCTGCCCTTTTGTGGCATTTGTTTGGAACTGGCCAGTATGTTGCAGAGTTAGGTTGAAGGCATGGTTAATTGTCACAGATGATGCCACAGCCTAAGTTTCTATTCCTTAGGAAACCAGACTGAGGAGACAGCATATCTCAGCAATCAGGCTGAAACAGTTCAACAAATTAGGCTACAACTGAAAATTAAATGAAACGTACATTTTATGCTTATGGCTGCAGATAACTTTTGTCCTTCGATACAGTATATGTATTAAGAACTCTGGAGTGCTGCATAATATTTTCCCAGTTACAATTGGGTCTCCTATATCGCACACCCGCGGTCTTAATTCGGACCTGCATAGCTCGACTTCCGCATTGAATGGCGGCCGCACCACCGCTGCCCGTGTTCCCACCGCAGCTGCCACGGCCCCTGCCACAGCCCCTGCCGCCATCACCCGCGCTCCTGCTGCCACCTGTGCTGCTCACGCTGCAGCCTGAGCCCCCACTGCCGCTTGGGACACCTCCCCAGCTCCGGCAAGTCACGCACGCGCAGTTGCGAAACAGGTCTCCTACTTCGCTAAAAAATCATGCTGCTGAGATCTGAAGCCGCAATATGGGGGGCGCGAAGTGTAAGAGGGCCACCTGTATACTGCTTATAAATGTTTAAATAAGTGAATTCTTATAAACAGATGAGTGTAACGATGAACCCATGTGCGGGCCGTAACATTGCCCCAGTGTGTTGCTACTTGAGTCTGTCTTTGCTAGATGTTCAGGGTCTTCTGAATACTGTTCTGTATAAAACTGGATCTTGTGTCATCTTTGTTAATGTATCTTGTTGCTCTTCGACAACTTGTAAAAGTTTGTATCAACTAGTTATGCTTTAATTTTGTTCATGTGGGGATTTCTGCCAGCTTGCTTCAGTCAAGCGTAACACACTTCAATTTTTGTTCTAGTTCTACAAAGAGTGCAAGACTGATTTTCAGAAGTATATACACATTCAAATTGTACACAGCTAATTTGGGATAGATTGTTTTTAACTATAAAAATAGTCTATGTTTTAGATCAGAAAGTTATTTTCCCATAGCATACAGTGGAAGAATATCCTGTACTTTACAAAAAAATCCTTTCTTATAGCTACAATATCATCAACATAAAATGTGTGATTTGCTGGGGAATAATTTAGGATTTGGGCTAAAGTGTATCAGTGTCAGTGAAATTTGGAGTGACTGCCTCATTTCTAAGATCTCATCAATACAAAACCACCGTTAGAGTACAGCCCCTACAGAAAAGAACAACTTTTAAAATAGAATAATGACAGCATTCTAAACTAGTTTTACAAATTTATTAATTCCTGCATTTTTTGGTCTCCCTTGTAAACATATATTCAGAAGTGAAATGATGTAGAATATGTAACAACTTACATTACATTTCCAGGTTTATAGAATGTCATTAAGTCCACAGGAAGATAGTTCTTGATGTACACATCAGCATAAAAAATGTTCAGTTGGAGTGTGTGCTGCTAGTTATAAATGTTCATGTCACTTTTTCTTGCAATTCATAAAACAATGAAATACCTGGGAAAAGGATAAGCTGTTTTGAAAAGTTGTTACTACAAAATATGGAAAACATGAGATTGTTCTAACGTGTGTTAGAACAAAAATAACCTTCGATAGATGTTCTAAATTAAGCAGAGCTTAACAGCTAAACAGGAATGCTTCAAGTTACTTATTTGAAAAATATTCAGCTGAGGTGCAGTTCAGCCATTCAGAGCTTTTAGCTGGAAAGCTGTGACAGAGCCTTCCAGTGACAAATCTGCCAGTGACTTTAGTGGCATCAAGAGCCAGTCAATATACTCCAATATACCCGAGCTCTATTTTCATCCAAGAACAGATATACAGTCGGGTCTCCTATACCACGGGACAGCGGCCTTATTCAGGTCCCACGAAGCCCACCTTCTGCTTTGAATGGCAGCTCATTAATATGCAGATTTGCCCCACCCCCTCAGACAGCTCCCTGGCGCTGTTTCAGCGTTGTGTTGCTGTGTATCGGTTGCCGTGGCGGCCATGCCCGGGATGGGACATGCGGCAGGGCCTCCCCCGCCGCAGCTGTGCGGGTTGATTTGCATATTCATGACTGCCTAATTGAATATTCATGCGTGTCAGGTTGCGAATGTGCTGTTGCAAAAAGGGGCCTCCTTCATCACTGAAAAATCATGCCGCTAAAATGTGAAGCCACATATGGGGGGCGCGAAGTGGAAGAGGGCCAACTGTACTGTCATATGTCTGCTTCATGTAGTTTGAATTCATAATTGTCCTGGGCTGGCCAAACTAATTGTGGTTGGTAGAGAGTACAGGGTTGCATAGCTATCATTTTCACTCTATGCTGTTAAAAGTAGGAGAAAGTTGTTGTTGCTGAAGGGGAATTTACAGAAAGAGAGTTCCTGATGGTAGGAACGCTTTAAAACTTCTGTCCTGCATGGAACTGATGGTTTGGTACTTTTATTATATTGAACATTCTTTTAAAACTTCGTTTGATGCCTGAAGTGCTACATTAATAACATTTTTGTTTGTTTGTTTAGTAGTACGTATTAGATTGTTCTTTTGTATGTGAAAGTAAATAGCCGTTTTTCAAATATAAGCGTAATATGATATTGTTGAGTTTCAGTGAATTACAACAGAGCTCTCCTTTTCCTTACTGCAGATAAGACACGAGCAGTGTAGTGCTTTTCAGATTACTTAATGAATTTTAAGATGAGATAGTCTGAAGGTATGAGTTCTTCAAATTCAACAGCTTTTCATTGAAAGTTGCAGGTATAATTTCAATTTCCAAATCATAGTCTTAATTTTCTTACAGGCAAAATTTATTCTGAAAATGTTGTGTAGCTAGAAAAGAGAAAATATGGATTGAAAATATGAGAAAATCTGATAATAACAGTGGAGAGTGTTTATTCAATGGTATAACTAATTTAAGCAAAAGCCCACTGGTATTTGGAGTGATTTACTTTTTCAAGGTGAACAATGAACTTTCAACTGAACTGGAAAAAGGAAAAATACATTTTTTATATGTTTGAGCCTTTATACTGTATCAACAGTAAGTGATAATAATTTGTAGCATTATTTTTGTGCACTACAGAATTATTTCGCAAAGCTAGAGATAGATTTACACATCCACAAAAATTCATTGCACTAGTCCTAGTTTAGCAGAGTTGTAAATAGATGCATTAAAAGTCTGTCATCTTCCTTAATATGATCTTACTGTAACATATACAAAATACCTTAGAATAAACAGACTTTAATATGTGCAAACAGGTAGTTAGGGATTTTTTTTGCGTGTCTCTAGTAACCTCATAATGATGTTCCATCTAGCTCCTACAGTCTTCAGTCCGCTGAGTGAATAATAAAGTACTTCCCCCCTTCCTGTTTCCCTGTCAGCAGTATTAGTTGAACTGTAAAGCTGCCTAAATCATTTTTAAGTATATGCTGCTATTCCTTATTAATCTACGTGAAAGATTGCAGGGATCCAAAACATTGTAAAAGACATAGTTTTGCGCAGGCTCAGGCAGTGTATGATTGCAGTACAAAAAAACAGATTCCATTTTGTAAGTTCGTATTATTCTCCTATTGAAATGCTTTCCAAGCAGTATCCCTTATTTTTATTTTGGAAGTCTAGGGCTGTCTTTTCAGGACTCAGTGTAGTTGCTACAGCCTCTGGCTATTTTTACTCCACTTCCTATGAAATGTGGATGTTGACAAAAGCCTTTTTCCAGTCCGCACACTGTCTGAAAAATCTTACATACTGCATAAAAGTTAATCTGCTTACCTGAAGACCAAACTTCTTCCTGAAATATCTTGGTTCTCTTCCAGCATCAGTAAAGAAATGTGATAGTTTGAAGCTATCATATACAGGAGCATTGTTGAAAAAACAACTCAGTGTTTAAATTTAAACTTCGTTGTTGTGTGTTTAGTTATTGACCCATGTATCTGTAAAGAGAAGTGCATTTCTTCCTTCCTCTCTCTCTTCCTCTCCCTCCCCACCAAGGGAGGTCTGCTCCTCCTGCTACCTTTCTTCCTTTGTCCTGCTCCTCCATTAAAAATAGAGCTCTTCCACTTCATTATCGCTTTCCTGAGCAGCTCAGCTCCGGTGCACTCAGTCACAAGATTCACTTTCCCCTCTTGCCAGCATCCCTACAGACGTTTTTGTCCTAGATAGCACTTCCCCAGTGAGACACCAGATGACTTAAGGAGATTAGACAGGGGTGACCAGTTCTGTGGGAAGAAAGTGGGAGGCATCTGGGCTCTGCTTGCATGGGAATCTTCATGGTAGGCAGAAACTTTCTCCTTCCACTGTGTTACCACCTATGGAAGAAACCAAAAAAGCTTTCAGTGGGGATAACAGGTTTTTGCTACCAGCAGAAGTTTTCTTTTTAACTTTAATTAGGGTCCAGATTAGTGGTAGCTTTTAGTCACCTGGAGATTTTCTCTAACAGCTACTGTTCCTTAGTGGAATTTTTTTTTTTTTTGTTATTCCCCCTTAAGGATGATTTTGCATTACACCTGTGGTAAATTGTCAGTGGAGTTTGGAGAAAATAAATCAAATCTAGGAAAATATCTAAGAAATCCCACCTATTGCTATCAGTGTGAAAGTCTCTGGGCTTCAGAACAGAATAGACTGGTGGTGAAGAGAATCAGCATGTCTTGTGAGCATTGATCCGTCCCGTACAGATGATTAGCTTACATGTCCAGCAAAATGGTAACGAGTTCAGAACTGAGTATTTTAGATTATCCTTTTGTCAACTCAGTTAGTAGTGAGCATTAGGCTGCATGTGGAGAAGATGTATAGATCTTTCCTTCACCTCATTGATTTGCATTTTCTTCTGAAGGTATATAAAAATGACCTCTTCATTTTGGAAATGTCACAGTTAAGAAAACAATCCAGCTTGTTTGGAAATTCTTTTGGTTTGACTCCAAATTGTATGCTACCACCACTGACACTGGGGGCAAACTCAGATTCAAAATCATATTCCAACAGTTAACTCTGAATTGTTTAATGATAATCATATAAAAAGTTATACTATTAAAATCGTAATAAATGTGGATTCTTGCTGAAGTTTCAAAATTTCCTAGAGATGGCAGTAGATTGGATTTTTTTCTGGTTTGTATATGGGCAAACTGAGCCACTGGAGGTCACAGAGAATGTTGGCAGAGCCAGAAATAGAGCTCAGGCTTTTCTACTTTCAGCTCAATGTTCTTGTCACTGGATACCACCAGATGGTCTCCAGATTATTCAGTAAATAAGCCTCTGCATCCTCCATAAATATTCCACCAAAGCCAACTGGCTGTGTCTCACGCTTGCTAGTTCCCAGTCTGTGAGAGTGGCTGACTTGGCAGGTAATGCTGTAGCTGGCCCCATTGAGCAATCCTCTACTCTGCAGGTTCACTGGCCTTACCAGGCAGAGCAAGCTATTCTCCACCACTGCTTTTACTAATTCTACTCTGCATCACAAGGAACACTGTATTTTTTACTGCAGACATTTTCTGTATATGCTTGAGACAAACAATCTGATTTAAAGAAGAAAACAAACTGATAACTGCCTGCAGATGTCTGAAAACTGTCTAAAGAAATATCTGCTTTTCAAATCTGAATGGCTTAATTGTTCCGATGTGCCTTGAAATTCAGAGGGTAGAAATATATATGCATGCACTTGTGACTCTGTGTATCTGTGTGCGTGTAGCATAAATACCAGATGGGAGAGGAGGGTCATGACTATGAAACAAACTGTTTTCTAATCTGTCTTAACTCACTTCTTCACTTCGTAGTTTGTAGGCCTTTTTTTTTTCCAATCTCTTCTGGTGTCAGTTTTAATGACAATTCAATTCTTCACATTTTTGCGTATACAGTAATATGAACCTCATATAGAAATGTCTAAATTAACCCTTATGTTTCAGGCAGCTTAGTTCAAACTGTTTCCCACATTAAGTAGATTTCTTGTATCATCCCCAATGTTGGGTAGGTGTTGGCCACCATCCTTAACAACGTGAAGACAGCTCACATAGAAGTAAGATGCACAGTTTTACAGGACAGAACAGTAGAGATACCAGGTGCCACAGAAGTTACAGGTCCCTCATCAAGGGACAGTGTGTTTCAAAACGTAGCATGTAAGAATGGGAGTCAAGTATTAAACTGCCTGCTTTAACAGTTTCTTCATTGACATGGTCTTCCCTGTGACCTGTTCGCCTGCTGCACCTCTTGCAGAAATTCTTCATCTTGTCTGTTAGCTGGTGTTGTCCACGGCCACTATTTTTGTCTCTCTACTATAGAATGAAGGAGCCTGGATGCTCTGTTGTGTGTTCTTGCATGTCCACAGGCTTTAACTAAAAATTGGAAGATGGGGCAGTTTATCTGCCTCTGTCTGTCAGCTTCAGACTTCACTTGGTTTAAAAGTAAGTCATGAGATGGAGGTCAGCTGCCTTTTCATGCAAATCAATGTCATGGTTTCAACTTAATAATAGTTTTGGTACTGCGCAAATTGTTGCTCATTTGTTGCAGTCTGTTCTCAAGTTTCTCTGCCTGACCTCTAGATGCCCCAAAAAGTATATGAAAACAGAAGGGACAAGGAGAAGGGAGAGAGATGTTTATTGTAAACTCTACTAGTAAAGAGTTTGCCAGTATTGGTTTTGCAATTTTTTACTTTTCAATTTTATAAATCCTCAGTAATTAAAATGTGAGGACAGCACGGAATTTTATGAAACCAAATCAGTTGTTTCTTGCAGTTCTTCACAGGTACGGATGTGTATCACTGTGCTCTATGATTATTTTAAATACTAAACCAGTAGAAACCACAAGTAGGGATTTTATGTCAGTACTATCAAAACTGATTTTAGAATCTTCCAAGCATGTTGATATTGGAAAATGAAAGCTCAAGAGAGTATGGATAATGTGTTTGTGGTATGCTGTCGAAGTTGCTAGCCTTAAAAGTAGAAATTTTGATGCATGGTACACACACCCACCTGACAAATTGTATTGTTCCCCTGCTCTTTTAGTTGTTTACTAGTGGAAGAATCGAAGTGTAATTTAAGGCTTATTTTGAACTTTTGAAGAAGATTATTCTACATGAGGGGAGGAAGCTACAACCCTCATCTGTGACAGAGGGAAGTGTTTACACAGGCTTATGTCACGCTCAGCTGTACACTAAAACAGCTGCTTGCTCTAATTTAAGACTAAGAACATTGACAATGTCCACTGAAAACACTGGACCTATTGTGTTAACAGTACAGATAACCAGTAGTTGGCATCTAGGCTAGTATTTTCTTTCTTCTTTTTTTCTTTTTTTTTCTTTTTGCTGATCCTCTCCATGATTGTAGTTGCAGAGCCTTTCAAAAACAGTTTTCATTTTCATCCTTTTACACAAATATGTGCATGCATGCACTAGATACCTTACTTTTCATTGTTCTCAAATATTTTTAACCTGAGCTGTATAAGAAGACAAGACCCTAACCTCATTGGTTTTTTCCTACATCTAATGGATAAAAAAAAATAATTAAGGATTCTAAGTTTTAATCTTCAGCTTCAAGTATCCTTTGCCTTAAGCACAGATTTTTTGGGTTTAGTGATTCACCAGTTAAAATTATTGTCAGGTTTTATTTCCAGAGAAATGTTAGCAGCGTAGTTTCAGGTTTTTTGTTCAGCTGCTGAAATCCTATGCCTGATTTTAAGGGATTGAGAACTACTCCCCTTTTTGTGTCCAGTTCTGTTTGGCTCCTGAGGCCTCTGCAAAATACACAGTCTGGCTTGAAGGGGAACTTTCGCTGGAAATACTGAGTTCACAAACAAAACTTCTGAGCAGAGGGCACAAAGCTCCAACTGTTTGTTTGTAAAAGAGGTCAGCAAGGTCTCCTGAATCTACTTCTTCACTTTTGTCTACTACATTCATAAAGGGGCATTTGCATCTTTTCCTTGAAGAAATAGGGATAATACAAAGGTTTTCACATAGTGTCTTCTTGATTATTGATCTCCAAAGGTTACCTATCCAAAAGGATCCTTGCACACTGCATGTGAAAACAAAAATCTGAGGGATTCCACTGACCAGGCTTTAACAAATGAGGATGCTCCATCCAAAACTATTAACTCATCATGAGAAATTGAATTCTCATCAGACTGGAAAACAAAATAATTTCCACCTCTACCTCATTTAAAATAATATTTTTAAAACCTTCTTGGAAGTACTTTCCTTTCTCTGAGAAGGGAGCAATGGCATCTACCAAAAGCTATCCTCACTTAAAGGACCCTACAGCTTAAAAAAAAAAGGAAATCCCACTTCTCTCATCCCTCTGAAGGACCTCCCATGCTTTATAGGTTAATGGAAGGAAAATCAGCTGGAGTCAGGATGAATCTCCATTTGCCAGTCAAGGTAATCCTGGGTTCTCATTCCAGTGCTAACATTACATTTCTATTTCTGGAGGAACTCAAGAAACAAGGGAAACCCATCTTTTTCACTCCTCCACATATAGAAAAATCAATCAGAAAAACAGACAAATGACACTAAATATACTAGTACGTATATGAGTTTTCAGTTCCTTTGAACTGTACTGCTTTAATTGATGTGTGTGACTCTTCAAAGAGAGAGGTGAACAAGTGTCATTAAAACTGTTACATGGAGAAATCTGTGGACAAGAAGCAGATCAAATCTTTAAGCTGTTGTAGCTTACTTTATATTATCTTCAAGGGAAAAAACTGTTTCAGAAACTTCAATAGAATAGAGCAAAAAAAAATTAACTGGTGTTTTCATTTTTGCATAGGGGACTTGTTGCATAAGTGGTACTCTGAAGCGTTTTGGAGTTTCTGATTCTCCTAAGGTTTTTCTAGTATAAGGAGCGGGTTTGAGGGTTTTTTTCCTGTTAGGCATCACTTTTTGCTAAGTTATTTTACTTTGCAGAACCTAGGATAGGTGTAAGAAGTTCCAGGTGATGGAGATGATTTGAATAGCAAATGCAAACAAAATTTTTAGAAAAAAATGAAAACCTGTAAGATCCAGTAATCCCGCGAATTTTGCAGAAAGATGCTGCAATAATCGAAGTAGCGGTAAACAGGATAAAGCCAGGGGAGGAAACCCACGATGATCTATTGAAGCCATGAATGGTGAACTGTGAAGTACTGAGGGGTTACTGTGCTATCAGAAGTGTGTAAAGTAAAACAATTGTAAATAACAAAAATAAGTTCAGCAATACTTTGCCAAACATGGCTGCAGAAGCCATCAAGAGGGTCTCTGCAAGACTGCTCCAATCAGTGAACACTGCCTCACAAGTTAAGTGTGATGTCTGCCTGAAGTTGAATGGTTGGAAAACAAACTGTGTGAGTTTATCTTCATGTGTTCAGGGTGTCTGCTGCTATGGGGTGTAATCTGGATGGAAAGGGAATACAACAAATGTTTTTATTGATCTAGGAGAGGAAGTTCCTTTTCTAAAATCAACTGTTGGACAATTGGACTGTCCAGAGACTATCCAGTGGAAGGGTAGGTGCCCATGAAGACAAAAAATCAGTTTGCAGTTGCTTTTTGCAGGCGTAGGAAAACTAGAATCTAAAATAAAATTCTCAAAGAAAAAACTCCCATTACTGTCAGGTCGTATGTGCACCTCACAAGACTGTTCCTTAGACAAAACTTAAAAGAACTGGAGATTACCTACAGCTAAATATAAAGGAAAAAACCTGAACAAGACCATTACTATTTTAGCAATTATGAAGAAGAAAAGCAATTTCATGCGTATGCCCAGATCATAAGGAAATATATAAAGATCAGAGATCAGAAAACTTGGAATGTTTCTGTTTATTTACTTCTTTATGGTTGTGTTTCATTTTAAGTTTATAGGACCTTAGTGTTTAAAGTCCAGGAACAGTAATCAGATTATCAGTGTGAACTGCTGGGAAAAGAAACTTCACCTCTAATATAAGCATGTTTTAAAAATCATATCTTCCCCAATAGGAAATAAGTACAAGGTTAAATGTGTTAGTGATCATTTAAATAAAAGTATTGATTGTAGTAGTTTCTTATGTTTATCCTTATGACAAATTTGCTTTTATTATGAGGGATCAACATAGAACTATTTTTTAACTCTTTTAGACACTATGAAAAATGAAGATCTATATAGCAGTACACTTGTACATAATAGCACAATAAAAACGTGTTTGTCCTGCAAAGTTTCCCCTATGATGATTATGAAGTATTTAAAAATATATATAAAAGGAGATGTTTCCAGATTTAAATCTCCTAGTTTCAGAAAAGAGTAAATGAAGCTGGATCCAGCAAACTCGAATGGATGAGGCAGTATCCCCAGAAAGTGCAGAGCGGATTCCTGTGTAGACCAAAACCTGCTAAGTGCTTAGGGATCCTCCAAACAAAGGAGACCAACTGGTTCTTTAAGGAAAAGGCCCTTCCAGTTTGAACCATTTGCTATTACTTGCTGGTTCTGGCCTCAGGACAGAGTATCCCTCCCTCATACATTCCTTTCTCACTAGATATATAATTATTCCTTTGCATGTCATAGTTGTAAGCTCATGACTCAAATTTCTTAAATACTATTAAGACAACTGTGTATTCCCTTCTCAGAAACAAGAGTTAAGGACAGCCTGAATGGAGACACAGTTGCTCTCCACTCTTGTTTTTCTCCATGGTTTGCTGCTCTCTGTTCAAGCAGACAAAGCTTTTCTTCAGGAGGATGTTCTCTGAGGACTTCTTATAATACAAATTTCTGTTATAAAATATTCTGTCTTTTGGTCTTCAGTGGCACTTTGCATCTGTCCCACTACCTCTGTGGAGTCCAGCAGTCACTTCCTTTGATCCAGAATGATGCAGCTGGTCCCCAGCTGCATTGTAAGTGTTACTGCATTCACACCTACTGCTGCAACACTTTCAGGCTTCGCGAGACTTGAGAGTGAGCTGTTGCCAAGTCAAACCTTTTTACCTCATTTCTGCCATTGCGTGATCTGGACTGTTGTGGGCAACCTCCATATAGGAACACACAAAGGAATTGGTTAGGGAGGAGTGTTCCCCACTCAGCTGTGGGAGCAGATGGTGCTGTGGCGGCAATGGCACACTCCTCAGGAGATCAAATCAGTAGTCTGTCTTACCAGCCAAGTACGCAGGGATGCAACAGAATCTTTTTATGTAGTCATAAGATACGCGTATCAATAACAGACACTGTGTTGTTGTGTTGTCTGATACACACCTGCACACGTGGAAGGTACAAGTTCTCTCAGTTTTTGCTCAGACTGGGAGGACATTTCATCTGGTTCTTTGGAATCCCTGACACAATATGAGCTTTTCTTTTTATCCATCAGAGAGCAAGGAAAAGAAGATAGTTCAAAAAAATAGTAACTGTACAAACATAGCCAGAAGAAAATTTCCTGATATACTTCAGTTATACTGGGGAATCAACAAGATTAATTGCTGGACAATCTGATTTTGTTTTTTAATTGTTCCATCCTAGCAGCTTTCCTGTTATTTCTAGCAGCCATATTCCTATTTTGGGCTTAAGGTAGAGTTTGAAATTGTGTACCTATGATGTGTCACTGACTCAAAGAGCTTCTGAGGTTGGAGGGGATCTCTGGAGGTCATTAGATCCAGCCCACTGTACTCATGCAGGGCCATCCAGTGCCAGTTTTCCAGGATCTTTTTCAGTCATCTTCAGAGTATCTCTGAGGACAAAGACTCCACAGCGTCTCTGGACAACCTGTGTTAGTGCTCCATCACCTCACAGTAAAAGAGGTTTTTTCTGATGTTCAAAAAGAACCTCCGGTGTTTCACTCTGTGCCCATTGCCTCTGCTCCTGTCACTGGACACCACTGAAAAGAACCTGACATTGTCCCTTCAGGTATTTGTAGATATCAGTGAGATCCTCCCTGGAGCGTTCTCTTCTCCAGGCTTGAGCAGTCCCAGATCTCTCCGCCTTCCCTCACAGGAGAGATGCTCCAATCCACTCTCTTTGTGGCCCTTCCCTGGACTCTCTCCAGTGTCTCTCTCATAACAAGGAGCCCATAACTGGACCCAGCACTCCAGCTGTGGCCTCACCAGTGCTGAGCAGAGGAGAAGGATCACCTCCCTCAACCTGCTGGCAACACTCCTCCTAATGCTGCCCAGGATACACTGGCCTTTACTGCAGGGGCACAATGCTGCACACGTCGTTGCTCATAATCATTTAGAAAGTTGTTGCTTTTCTAAGTTTTCTTCAGAGTAAAATAATCTGTCTTATGTTCATTTCTTTGACTATTGGAAGACAAAGTTTTGTGTGCTTTTCATGATTATTAGTCTGTCTTCGGGACAGTTTTGCCGTTACATATGAACAGTTTTGATCACTAAAATCACGTGAAACCCTTTTCAAGATCTAAAAGTTAAGATTACATAAACCTGTTAATAGCTGTTCCCTACACAGAAAAGGGAACTATGTACTTATTACTTCCCTGTTTCAAGTGATATTTTTTATACTTAAAAGTATGATCCTGTACAGGAAAGGGAAACTGGAGTTGCTGGGTTTTCTTATAAAGAGTTTCGTGCATTAGTGCATTTTAGTTAAGAATTCATTAGAAATCTGTAAAAAAGAGTTTTGCATATTTGGAAAGACCGATTTTAGTTGTTCTGTATTAAAACTAACATTTTGAAAAAGGGCATCTGCATCCCTGTGTATATCTTATTAAAGAAATCACTGGCTGTGAACTCACATGTCTGTGACATGTCCTTGATAAAGGAGGTACAACTGTGGCAAAAGATACTCCAGCCAAGTCTTCAAATAGAAATTGGGTGAGATTGAGCTGCAGTCATGACTATTGGGAGCCTGCAATCACCAGAATGTGTCGCGCAAAGTTTTTGGTAACATTTCTCATTAGGGGATCTGTGACCAGTTTCTGATGCCCATGGACGTGCAGCTGCATCTGCTGCTTCCAGATTGAAGAGTTCACCACTGGCATTCGCAGTGTGAGGCAAACAGAGTCTCTCTCCTCAGAATTTGTCTAGAAGTTGGCTGACCAGTTTTGTCATCTGACTTCGAAAGCACCACTGTCCTTGCTTTGGAAGGGTTGCTTCATTCATTTTTCCTTCAAGTGAAGCTAGAACTCTTTAGAACTTGTTACAAATTAGGTTTCAGGAGTGTTATGTAGGTTTTCATTTTGTTTTCAATTTTTTCTGGGCAGAAGCATTTCTTTTCATCTTTGAAAATGAAGAGCTGAGAATTTCAGGTGTTTGTGTACACCTGAAATAATCTTATTTCAGTTGTTTTATGATGCCAAGTCTCCAACATTCAGTTTGATTCTGGAAGAGTTTGTTTTGATGGTCTGCGTGGATACAGTAATTTTTACTGATCATTTAATGTTTTGGCAACAATTTAAAGAAGTGTTAACATTAAGTAGAGAAACTTTGTGGTTTTTCTCATTTAAATAGAAACTCTTAATTCTCTTAGTTTTCATACTGTTTGTTGCAGCATTAGTGATAGATGATAAGTACAGGTATGGTGTAATCAACTATAAAACTATTTCAAGAACTAAGCCTTAGGAGAATTAATCTGTGATAGTTTGCAAAAGAAAAGATTAAGATTTGAGCGTAAATTTTTGCAGGTTTAACTTCCCTTGGAGGTGGGAAATATCCCTTCTCCACAGAAATTCATAGTGTACTCTGGCTGAAGTTCTGTAGGATTATTTCAAAATCAGGTGCTGTATTCATGTTGATTAAGAGAATCTGTGTTAGTAATCTAAGGAAAACTTTGTAAGATTAAGAATTACAGTTTTACCCCATTCTTCACGAGGAAAGGGACAGGCCAAGGCCATCGTGAAACACTAAACTCNCAGTCGCCGCCGCGGGGCTGCCGGTGCAGGCACAATCACCGGGATCGGGGGGGGGAAGCGGCGCAGCATTTAGGCTGTGGGAGCGACAGTAGCAGCCCGGAGAAGCCCACAGGGTGGCGGAGGTGGGGAGGTTGGGTTTCTTTCCCTTTAACATCCACCTGTCCCGTGAGAGAGGGGCAGCGCTGCCCGTACGGTCCCAGACAGAAGCCTCCTCCTGGCGCCACGACAGCTGTGCCCTCCCAGCACACAGCTTGCCTCACTTTCATGGGGCAGTTTCTTGGATCAGGAACGGGGCACGGTGCCACCATTAAGAGTCCCCTCCCCACAGGGCAGGCTGAGTCCCGCCCCACAGGCACCGCAGCACAGCAGAGCGACTGTGCATGTGTCAGGCAGCTGAGCTCGTGGACCCCTGGATCATAATTGCGAAAAATTTGCTTCGCAAATGGGCGGGGTCGTAATGGAGAGATCGCGATGCAGCGGGGATTCACTGTACATTAATTGGTGTCTTCAGCCTGTTAACTGAAGTTAGATCAGTGAGAGCAATATCATATACATGCTTATTTTACTGCTACATTTATCAGAACAGGGAGGATTTGGAGGGGAAGGAGTTCTTAGAAATACTCTTGAGTCTTTCTGAAATAAATCAAGGTTTGTTTTTTGTTGTTGGGTGTGTGTGTATGTGAAAAACTATTTGGCTTTTCCATGGTACTTCTATAAATGACTTTTCATTATTTTCTTAGTAAAATGTATAAGCTGGTATTTTCTTTGTGGGCATTGAGCATTTCTTTTAGACTTGGATGACACTTAAACTTAGGTGTCACACTTGTTATTTGCAAACAGTGCCCGCTCCAAGAATACTACATAAAACCCCTCATGTACCACTGCAGTTGAAGAAGGACATTTGAAACCTTAACATGAGTTTTTTGCAGAGGGCTATTTTAGTAGTAAGGAAACCTTTGTAAGGAAATGCAGACCCACATTTGCTTTCAGAAATTCAGCTGCTGAAGAAATGTTGGGCTATCTTGAGAGGGCAATTATATGGGAACATGCAAAGTGGTGTTTTCATGTGCCATGACACAGTTTGGGGTTTTTTTCTGAAGCACAAGAAGAACTATTTGTATTTAGAGGGATTTTTTTCCATGAAAGTGTAGTAGACAGATTTTATTTTTGTAGTAGTGTATTCCATGTTTCTGAATATTCAAATTTATATATACATAATTAAAAAATACATTTTAAAGTTATGTGATAACAGGTGTTTTGGAGATACGTACAAGCTACACAATTTAGCTGCTATAATCTGGTTTAGCTTTATTTAAAAGGATTACTGCTGTTTAAGGAGTTGGTTTCACAGAATCACAGAATCACAGAATATTATGAGTTGGAAGGGACCCACAAGGATCATCTAGTCCAACTCACCA
>WEKX01010276.1:120962-224430 GCA_013390025.1 Pitta sordida
CATTGGCCTTCTTAGCCACCTGAGCACACTGCTGGCTCATATTGAGTTTCCTATCGATCAGTACACCTAAGTCTCTCTCCACTTGGTAACCTCAGAATGCGTGTATTATATTCAGTTATGTGTTACATGTCCACCTCAACAACAATAAAAAAGGAATACTGTAGTAATTTACGGTGTTCTTCAGTAAAGCACCAACCAGTTTACAGGTCACGACTGTGCATTTGATGTGAATGGGACTGTAGTGTAATGTTATGTCTGTATGCCCATCATCACTAATTTTGAAATGGTGTTTTGAAATTACCACGTTTTTCCTCCTCGAATTAGTCCTGGCACAAATAGTAGGTTTCATGAGCTGCAAGTATAGAGGAGGGGGGGGTGTTGTGTTTGGAGGTGCCCATTCTTGCCTTCCAGCTACATGGCCAGTGTGTTGCCCTCTAGCCTAGGCAGCCAGGAGCTTTTTTTCACCTGGATCTTCAAGGCAGTAGAAGGATGAATGCCGTAACATAATTTCAGTGGGTCTTCTGGCAGGTTATGAGTGGCATTCTGAACTCCACAAAAATTGACATTCACTCTTTAATCTCAAATAATTACACAGACCTTTGAGAATGATCAGAAAATACTGCTAACCATGTCCAGAATAAACATTTTATACTGTAAAGTGAGAAAGCTATGAATAAATGCTGGGTTTTGGATCTTGATTTACAACAACAAGAAGAATTATATATACTTCTAATCAAGCATTCTAATAATACAAGTCCCTTAGAGTTTATCTGTATTTAAACATTACAGAATTAAAGAGAACATCTCAGTAATTCTAAATATACCCTGATTATTTAACGCAGTGGGGTATTGTCTTCTCTGAAGTTTTATTTTGCAGCCATAAGGAAATTACTGATTTCAAATTGAAGTTGTAATACTTCCCTTTTCTCTAATCACACAAATACATCAACAACATAAAAGTATGCATTCTTGACAGAACAGTTTATTTGACTCAGTAAAATTTTAAAGTTCTTGATAACTTACTGATGTAAATCCTAAATGCGTTTGGAGTGGAGGAGGACATGTTCTAGCAGTCAAGCAATACATGGGTAACTGCTCAGGCACAGCTACAAAACTAATAAATATAATCTCAGTGGTTGTTACAAATACAGCTGCTCATTAATTTTTCAGTGCAGCAGTCTTTCATCTGGAAATGCTGACTCATTGAAACCAAAAGTTTGTAAGAATCAAAAAAACCTTGGAAAATTCTTCCCTAACTAAACTGGCTCCTAAATCCACAGCCAGGGATAGCTTCCAAGACAGACAGAGCACTCATCTGGGAAATTCAGATTTCTGCTCTGCCTGGTTCTCAGTCAGAGGGCAAAGCGAGATCTCTTTTCCCAGAGGACTCACAGAACCAGCGACTCACTGAATTTGCAGGAATTCCTCTTCTCTGTTTTGGATAGTAAGTATTGGCTTAACTCTAATGTATGTTGAGATAAAACGTACATACTGGTTTTTTAGGCACATGTTTCTTAAAAGACTTTGCTGCTGGAAAAGTTAAATACAGCAGCAGTTCGTGGTGTTGTGTCGTTTTCCTGTCAAACAGAAAATAAAGGTTTCTACAAGGAAAAATCTCCTAAATCCAATAAAAAGCAGACAATCTGAGCTCATTTGAGCTGATGCTGCTAAAATGCCTGTTTCCTCAGAACAAAGAGCAATAACCAGGAAATAACAAGGTCAGATATCACGCTCTTCATCCCTTTCACTTGCTAGGAAACACTTTCACCCTCAGCTAGTTTCCTCCTGGAATCCCAGCCGACACCCCAGGGCGTTGGGTTTGGAATGGGTGGGGTCTTGGCTCCCGTGCTGCATGGCTGGATGCTGATGTGTTGTGCTGATTTGTAATCATTTACGTGCTGCATACTTCCATACGTGATTCCATAGTCATGTGTTCTACTGTTTTAAGTGGTGTAACAATTTGTAAAGGGCGGGGTGGGAAATGGTTGTCCCGGGCTTCATTCTAACAGAGGAGTTAGAAAATTGAAATAGCGAAAGAACATCTATGCAAGGACATGGAATGATCATGATACATTTCTCAGTATGAGGTTGTGAGTGTGTCTCATCTAGGGTATGCTGAGAGGATAATGTGAAAAAGTATAAGAGCATTCCTGTTTCTGATTCCCAAGAAAAACATAGCCTTAAATAAAATTACTGCATAAATAAGGTCTCAAGTCTTGTATGAGAAACTGAAGAAAAATAAATAAGTTATGTTCATATAAAGAATAGTTTAAAAATTCCTTGACCATAGAAAATATTAATTCTTATAAACTGAGTATCTCTTAGGAATTTTGTTGAAATAAATAGATGCCTAAAATGGGGATTCATGTCTTTATTTGATATTTGTACCAGCTCCTCATCAATTCTTTTGGGCAAAGCCAGAATCAAGTTATAAAAATCAACCTTCTATTTATCTCTGCAGTTTAATCATTTGCAAATTATCATTCTTACTGATAGCATTCATAATAATCTACTTGTGTAAGCATGTGTACATTCCACTGACTGCATTTTTGCAGTTATGTGTGTGGTTCATTTAGGATGATTACAAATTGCTGGGTTGAGTGTTCTGTGAAAGTTTTACAAAATGTTTGCTTTGTCTTCATGCAAGCATATATAGAAATGAAGATATTGCTTACATTCTTCGCATGCAGTGATGTTGCCAAATTGAGAAAAAAGTCATTTTTAGCTGCAGCCTAATTTTGATTTATGTTGTTTTATATAGTGCTAACTTTTGAAGTGGCAAGTCAAAAGAGGAAAAGCAGTTCAATGGTAAATAATTAAGGAATATTTTTAAATTAGTATTGCAAAAGTGAGATAAAATTTGATAGTAGGAGGAAAACATAATAGGTACATTTTGGCTTTTATGATTAGCAACACAAACTATTGTGTAAAGTCATTCTCTTTATCTCTAGTGTTACAAAATGAAGGATCATTTTTTTAGTTTTACCAGTGATGATACAAGTTAGAAAGTCTAAAAATACCTTAAAGCCTGGTCAATTAGATGGAGATAGATTGTAATTGCAAGCTAAAATGAAATTAAACTTACTTTATAAACCTATAACATAGGGAGAGCAGAACACTATGGGCACCAAGTATTTGGGTTTGGGGGATTTTTTTAACAGGGAACACTCTTAAGAGACATGGGCAGAAATGAGTGTAGACAAGGATGGTGAAAGGACTGGAGNTCCCTCTCAACTAGGGTGCTTTTATTAAAACACTATTTTCTGCCACTTGACCGTAGAAGAACTACAAGGATAGGTAACTCCAGTGCTAAATCTGTAAGATCCAACAGCATTTTTCTTGCTACCTGCCTTACTAATCCTAGAAGACCTATGGTCCTGTGAGTGCTTTTCCCTTAATTACTGTAACAATAATGCTTAGGTTAGGTGCTGAGGCTGATTTATAGAGCAAAGATTCACTTCCATGAGGAATGTTGAAAATCATAGACTGCTTACAAATCTTTTTTCCACTTTATTCTCTCTACTTCAAATATTGAAAAATTTCTCCTTTCTTTATCAGCAAGGAAACGGAGTTATAGCACACTCTGTCAGATTAATGGAATGTTCATTAAATTGTGAAGAAAGAGGAAAACAAATTTTCAGTGACTCCATTCACTCCTGACATATTCTGAGAAGCTTTTGCTTATCTCTTGCTGTTCTTTTGTTTTCTCCTCAATCCTTTACATTGTTAAAATCTGAAGATAAACCATTGTAACCAAATTTACACATTTGTTCCTCCCTCCCTTTAAATGCATAATCAGAATATCTGCTACAAATTTTAAACAAGTTACACCAATACAGCTCAAGTGAAACTCTTTCCCCATTAAAGTTCTTAATTCATTGAGAGGTCTTCAGTATATCAGAAGTGGAATGAAGAAAGTAAAGATTTTTGAATGCCAGAGAAAAATATTTAGAAATCACTCTTTTGTGTAGTCCTTTTTTTCAAAATACTGTAGCAGTCACAAGGCAGCATCAATTAGGATGTTTTTATAATTGCTGGAGGGTCAGCTGTGACGGTTGTGAATTCTTGTCAAGCTAATAAATTAGTTCTTGAAACTGACCTTTTTTCCTTCAAGTTTCAAAAGTTCCTCTTAATAATGTTTCATTTCCTGTTAGGAATATTTTTTTCCTCCTATTCATATAATTTTGAATGCTTTATTTCTCTCCAAACTCTCTCTCCCTTCTCCCTCTCCTCCCAGCTGGGTAATGAAGTAGATAACCACTTTAGAATAAAAACCAATGTTCCAAGTATTCCTTATGTTAGAGTAAGCTGTTTTTCAACAGTACATCAAGTAAAATCACACTGAAAACGTAAGTCTTGCTTGAGCTGGCATGATAGGCAGAGGGAGTTCAGTTCCCTACCTGAGAAGACTTCCAGGGATTTTTTTTCATGCAGCTTGACTGGAAGGTCAGAGTTACACACCTGCTTCTCCCCTGGATCGTCATTATCATGATGTATCTATCTGTCACTGTCAGCACTCCCATGCAGAGCTGCAGAACCCGTTGCCTTGTGCTGTGGCACCGTGGCGGAGCCCACCTGGTTCTCCACACCCTGTGGAAGCACTGTGGATTAGTCAGTTACGGATTTATTTGTCCTCCCTGCATGGAGAGCACGTGGGTCAGCTTCTTTTTGTCTCTCCTTACTCCATCAACCTTTGGGCACCAGACAGATTGTATCAGCATCCCTAGTCCTGGGATGAGCATATGAAACTCTGTGGAATTCACACTGATTAATGGTATGAACCTGCTCACTAGCTGGTACAAAAGATCTGTTAAGTAACTAGTTGTAGGCTGGATCTCATCCTTATCACAGGAGTTTTAGAAATATGAGAGAAATGAAATGTTCTGGAGGTTGAAATATGCCACTGATTTAAAACTTCAGTGCCGTTCAAGTGTCAAACCTAAGTGCATCCCTGAGAAGCGTTTCAAAAATTTCTCTTTCTCTAAATGAGGAATGTTACATATGATAGAAACTGAAGTACAGTAATACCTTGCTGCTTTGCAAGCCCTCCATTGTGACCTCGCTGATTTGTGAGAAATTTTTCACGCAGACCTGCCTCAGTAATTCACGAATCTTCCCGGCCGATGTATGTACAGTGCCTCTGCTTCACTGAGGGGCGGTGCCAGCACTCCCTGTGAGGCAGCACTGGCTCAGCCCCTGGGGGAGGGCGTATGGTGCCTCTAGCTCCTATGGCGCTGTGCCCTGGTCCCTGCCCTGCTCCTGTGTGTCTCCATGTGTGGTCCCTACAGTGGAACGCCCGCGCTGTGCTATGCCCCAGGCGGCCACTGAGACCCAGGGCAGCACCACCACAAGCCATGGCATCCCCTGTTGCTCTAAGCTCAGCTCTGGACTTACCCCGCCAGGTGTGTTACCATGGCTACAGGTGGAGAGGGTGACGCAGTCTGTGCCCAGGGACTGCGCGCCCAGCGCACCTGGTGATGACGTAGCCCATGGGAAAGTGGGGCTGGGCTGGCCACAGTGGCAGTGGGGCCAGCGCTGTGTGCTGGGACAGGGCAGCGCCGTGACATGCGCACACCACTGCCGCAGCTGCTGTGCCAGGAGGAGGCTTCTGTTCCCCCATGCCTGCCCTCCCCCTGCTGCAGCAGGGGGAAGCGGTGCTCTGATGGCTCCATACAGCCAGCACTTCCAGGACCAGCAGATGTTAAAGGGAGAGGAACTCTGATGCCACCCCCCACCATAAGAAGCACTAGGTGTTGCAGTGTTGCAAAGTTAAGGTTTCCCGGGCTCCACGAGCGCCAACCAGAGCCCCAGGACACCGCTTCCCCACCGCGGAGGCAGTGCAAGCATGAGCAGTGACAGCAGCTGCAGAAGCAGCAGCTTGGCCGAAGAGAAGCCGAGGGATTCTCCAGGGGTCTCCCCAGGCAGAGAGGGATCAGAAACGCTTCCCTTTGCTCCCCTGTACTGGGCGAGCCCTGTGGGGAGGAGCAGAAAACGCTCCTGAGCGCTCCTGTTTGGCTGGGGGTGGGGCGATGGGCATGGCCTGTTTGTGAATTAGTCATTTTGCGACACCCTGACAAGACCCCTTCCTCGCGAAGGGTGAGGTATTACTGTGTAGTGATTTCTTCAGGCCGTTTCTCAAAGGCCATGCCTGTATAGATCTGAGAAAATTTTTCCCCACAACCTGTACTTTAGCTTGGGAGGGAAAAAAAAAAAGGAAACAAAACAGACCCAGACCAGAGCAATCACTGTAGTGAGCATATTCCCTTCAGGTGTTCCTACCTGTTCTGGAGGATTTGCTCAGCTGAAGGCAGATGCTTCTAATGTTTTTGCTTCTCCTTCTGCTGTCCTTGTTGCTGGCTTATCCTCCAGAAGAGAAGAATTCTTTTCAACACAGTGCCTGGCTTGTTTACTGTTGCTCTTTGTCACTCATGCTGCTTACTCTTTTCCTCAAGAAACCAGGGAGAAACTTCTCTTTTACAGCTTCTACGCTTTTATCGGGCAAAATCCCTAGTTTAGCAATCCTCTGCTCACTGGGATGTTTTGGTCAGAGAAGCTGATTTGTCTTTGGCAATAACTACGTATTTATTTTTGTCCTACTAAACCACAGTCCAAGTGTTACAATTCTCTTTCATTAACCTGTTGCCCATAGTTTCAGTGCTTTGGGGATTCTGTCTCAAATATATAAAGTGTAATATAAAAAATGTTTCATAAGTAGAACTTGTTTCCACAGTCGTCTCCAAAACCCATTATTGCTACATTTGAAACTTTCTTAGGTAGTTTGTTCAGGTTATTGCATGAAAATTTGCAGAAAAACTCACATTCACTGGGTATTTTTTTTTTCCCATTATTTACATGTCTGTCATTGCTTTTTCTTAATTTGTATGTTAGTCATCTTGGGATAAATTCAGATATTAAGGCCTAGTAATCCAGTGTAGCTGTCACTAAGTTTAGCTTAAGATTTAGTTAACACTAAGTTTAAAATAATTTATAAAAAAATGTTTCAGAGACAGATAAAATTAAGTTCTTAAAGAAAAGGCAAAAGCATGCTGTATTTTTTTCAGTAAAGAATCAAGTTATATGCTGGCAGAGATCCATTTGGACTCCATTATCTGCTTGCCCTGGCTCTATGAGCGATGTAAGCAAGATACATAATCCCAGCTAAATTTAACCATCTAAAAAATGTGTGTAATGATTTAGTGTAGAGGTGTGACATGCTTCAGTTGCAGCCGAAGTACTTTGTGACCTATGCTTGAGTCATTTTGGAAGTGCACATGAGATTTTCTTACTGTTAATACTTAGAAAGAGCTATGGAAAACACTAGTTTGCCATTGGTTAACAGTGTAGAACTTTAGTAACTTGCTAAAACTAGAATTATTTTTCATACATCATAAGAATTCCAAGTGGTTTTGCAAAGTCAAAGAGAATGGGATCTGTTATCCCATTATTTAGTTATGTTTTTGATTCATCTCTGTTCAAGGGTTTGTCACTAAATCAGGTAAAACACAGTCTGTTCAGATGGATCAGCTTGTGTTTTCCTTGGGTACTGTCGGTGCTCAGAGAAAGCTTGGGCACCCCATCCCTGTGTTGTCCCTATCGCTCTCCTGTTTCTCACGCTGCTCCCAGCTGGGCTGGCTTCCGACATGAGACTGAGACAGGCAGCGAGGGTGTCTGTGCAGATTGCTGCCTTTCCCGGGCAGTGGTCTTTGGAAAGCAGGGAAGAGAGACCACTTTCAGGGAGTGGCCAATTTCAGGGGAAAGCCAGGAGTGGCCTCTCTGTTGTCCTCTGACTCGTGTATCCCAGTGGTTTGACATGACAGTGTGGGAGCCCTGGGATAGACAAGAGGTGACTGGTTTGTTTTACAAGCCATTAGGGTAAAGTCAGTGCATCCATAAATAAAGTGCTTACTTTTCTTCAAAGACTTTTTAAGTTGTTAGTGCTGACTCTGGATGCGGAAGAGCAGTTTAGATGTCGATATGCAAATAAATGTGCTAATCATGCATATGCTAACTTTAAAAAGATGTTTTATTTCTTATTTTTATTAAGGTCTGAGATGAGTAGCAAAATAAGGAAGGGAAAGACTTTGGGATTTCAACGCTTTGTTTTATCTGTTGACCTAATATTTTAACTAAAGGACTCAAAGATGGATGTGTCTATGTTTTATGACATGTAATCCAATGATGCAGTCATACAGCTGTTTTCTGTGAGGTATATCAGATGCTCTGTAGTTTTCTAACTTTGTTCCTGAAAATTTTCCCTTTCATTTTGTTAAGGTCATTGTGAGCAGATATTGTTAGTTGCATCATGCTAACACAATGTGCCATAGCAGTAAATTACATTTAGAAGTTGCTAATGTGGCTATAAATCTGCAAACAGAAAATTTCCAAGTCAGAAGGTCATCTCTCCATTTTAGAATGACCACGTTTATGCTCCACTAATTGAGAAAAATGTTATATATACATGAGGATGTTTTAATTTTTCTAGAAGTTGCAATAAAATACGTAGTTCAATAACATTTAGAAATCAGTAACTGTTGATTATGACTGCAGGGAGATATATCCCCAGCTATAGACTGGGGATGGAGTGCTTAGAGAGTCAGCAGGTGGAAAGGGACTTGGGGGTATTAGTGGACAGCAAATTTAACATGAGCTAGCAGTGNTTTTAAGGACTAAAATTTAATAAGGACTAATTGTTTTTATATGTGTATATATAAAACATATATATAAAGAGAATACAAATTGAAAGATGTAGTACTGATGAGGGAGCTTGATAAATGTCACCATTTCAGAAAAAAAGTTTGAAGTTGTTGTAGTCACAGGGAGTATAATACACAAAAATGTGATGCCAATTGAATTACACCTCTTAAATTGTATAGGTAGTACATATATGAATGCAGTGTATCTGTGTTGATCTGTCAAGGGAGTATGGCCATGTATTCTGACCAGAGGAGGTTTTCCACCATTCTAATAATACTTTCTTTTCAAAGGATGCAGTTCAGCTACCAGAAGCTCACTCCCATGAAGAATTTGCATTCACGTTAGATTTTTGCCCTTACACTGCTGCTATTTCACAGTCACTGATTTCTCACACACTGATCAGGTGTTATTATTCTAGCAAGACTTTGTGATAAAAAAATTCACTTTAGTACAGTGATGAGTGTCCCCACCTCTCACACAGGATACCGGGGTTCAATTCCCGCCAGGGAGGCAGTGGTGCCATTTAAGAGCTGGACTCAATAATCTTTGTGGGTCCCTTCCGACTCAGAATATTCTGTGATTCTGTGATATACAAGTCATATCTGCTTCTAAGCAAAAAAACAAAACGCACATACGCAAAAAAAAACCAAACCAAAACCAAACCAGAGAAGCACAAAGAAGCTATAAAAAGTCTTGGGTTTTTTTAGTATATAGCAGCTCCCTTCTTGTGGCTGTTACCTAACAAAGATATCAATTTCATTTCTAAGTACGCATTGATTTAATGATATTCCATTATGCCTTTGTAGTCCTCTTCTGTTGCAATTTGTTGTCTACAGTATTTTTAGGAACTAAATGCAGTTTTCCTTTTAGAAATTTTTAGTTCCCTCAGCTGACCTGAAGTCAGTTGACAGGAGCTACTTAGCATTTTTGATGAACTATGTTAAGTTGGTTCAGGTAGCTGTTTAATCCTTTACCTCTATTTTAGAATGGGTCTTTATAATTTATATAATTGAAGCATGGAAAATACAATAATACATATTTTGTCTGCCTGTTGCTTCACCAAAACCCCAAAATGTCTCTTGAATCCTGCTAGTCAGTCCGCTTTCAGTAGAAACAAATATGTTTATCTTGTTGCTTGCTTCTAAAAGGGAAGCCACTTTTCAGTATTCTCGTGATAATACATAACTTTTAGTTTACCAGATCATACCATTAGAAGTATATCTAGTAATGAACCAGGCAGTAATTGTGCATCAAGGGACTGTCAGCAATGACTTGTAATTTAAAAGTGTATAACAAACAGTTACGACCATGGACCAGTTACTACTGGCAATTGAGCTACGTTTATTTATGCTGTTTGAAGGTTTCCTTGCACCCCTGCATTTTATCTTTATGTGTGCTGTAGCTGTATGGATTCTGTAGCTGTTGTTAGTCAAATGGGGCAATGTGTTTGCCATCTTGCTTCCACTGAAAAGGTAGAAAAAAGGCATTCATAGATGTCCCCAACACTCACCATCAACAGAAGTACAACAGTTGTTGTACTAAAATGCTGCTTAAGGTGCCAGCATTTTCTCTACATTTTTAATAGTTGTTCAAGAGAGAGCAGGAGCCTGCTTGGTCTGTGTTGAGAGAGTAGGTCTGCCAAGTTGCTCTCCAAGAGCAAACAGGGGTAAAAACCTCACTTCATCTGGGATGTCTGAAGTTGCTGATGGCCATTGGAGCCTTGCAAAGGAATTACAGTTTATGTACTTAAAAAATAAAAGCATCGGAAGGTTCAGATTAACATCAGGATTTCACTGCACCAGGCGCCTGGCAAAAGCAAAATGTCGTCTAACCTTGCTGAGTTTTGCTGCAGGTCTGCAGCCTGTTTGTGCTCAGTACATCGTCATTTGTGTGGGAAACCATCCATCACTGAAGGACAGTGCTAAGTACCCAGCTGTGTAGGTGAACATTAAGAAACTAGAAATTGTATAAATACAGTGCATTGAAGATTCAGTTAATTTCAATACTTGCTTATTCTCTATCAGATTTCAATATACAGTTCCTAAAAAGTCAATTAATGTGTTGGAGAATTAACCTGTAGTCTTAGAATGATTCCTAAGGAACAAAAATGTAGTTTATATAGGGGATATGGGTATCCTTTAGTTTTTAATAGAAAAGTCACAAAACTTGGGTTTGTGAATCATTGTTCTCTTGTGAGGATCACTCTGCTCTTTATCCACATTTTATTATAGTTTCATGTGAAGAAACCTGTGTCAAAAGTTAGCATTCTAACAAAAGAATAATAGGTGAAAAAAATACATTTTTAAGTGTAGCATAAATACAGTTTCAAAATGTGATCCTATAGACAGCAAATACTGAAAGCAAAGTTTTTAGATTCATTTCCTCATCTTACATACTGAATCTGTCCTTAGCTTATCTGTATAAATAGGAGGGTTGCTTAATTAAATTATATTGCATTAAAAATAAACTTCAGTCTATAAAAGATAGATAAGAAAGCCATAGCTTGAAAACAGAAACAACTCCGTATGAGGAAAGCATTTATGTTTAACCAAATGTGTCTTACACCCAGCGTGACAGATCAAAGAACTGTTTGGAGTCTTGAGTTCTGCAAGTCAATACTTTTTTTCCCCTCTGGAAATAAAACAGCTTTTCCTTTATATGCTTAATTTTTTTTTATTTTTTTTTTGCTTTAAATGTAAGCTCTTCTCCAGATAATGAACTATTTCACAGTGTTACGTTTTATACTTCCTACAGCCGATAAAGAATTTCATTTCTGGTGTTAACATACATTTTCTAGTTTAACTGCAGAAAAGGTCTTTGATGTAAATAATGAAGGCGGCTCAACCTGAAAAATAAAAAAAGTTACAGATCAATAAACAATAGATCAGTGAACACAGAGCGAGGAAGAAACGTTTGGGTTGTGTTTGTTTGTTTAATTAAAAGTAACCACTGGTGATTTTACGACCTTCAGCCTGCAACAAATTATGACTGCTTAAAGGCTGTAGTCCACAATGCACCTGCTCCTGGTTGAAATATCTTCAAGGAGGTATTTAAAGAGTCAGGAATAGCCTGGATCCGTTAGTGGCCCAGCCATCTCCTTCAGTCATTCACAGGAAGCAAGAGATCTGTGAAATCTGAGATCTGTGAAAAAAAAAAAAGAAAAAAAGTCTGTGAAAATACTGTGGAATGGAATTTACAGTGTTTAGAAGACGTTATTTATCTGTTTAATTTTGAAGTTGGTTGTTTGTAAGAAAAGGCAACAAAAACCCATGTCTGAATTGTCTTTGCATTGTTTTGAGGCCTTGCTCATAATTTGCCCATATCCATCAGAGGTTTTCTCTCCCAATCAAGTTGAATTAAGTTAGTTCATGTTTTTCTTCTGCCAGTTGCAAGATCCAGTAGGTTATTTTTATTCACGTAACAACCGTGTCATCTTCCATGGAGGCTGCTGATGGCCCTGTGGCAGCTCTGGAAGGCTCTGTAGCACAGGAAGCATCTGAAGGAAACTGGGAGAGAAGGTGCAAGGAGGCTCCTTGGGGACTTGCATGGTGGTCTTGCCTCAGTTCTTTCAGGTTGGAGGGATCCAATATCAATGACTTGAAACTCACTAGTTTTAGGTATTGCTTCAGGAGGCAAAGCTGCAGTTGGTAGTGGTTTGATTTTAATTAATCCAAAGAAATGCATTTCCTGCGATTGCTGAGATGAATGTAAATAATTTCTTTCCATTTAAGGAGCTCTGGCAATATTTACCTTTTAAACTGGAGGAATTACCTTGTTTTATTATCTCCCTCAATTCAATTATTTTGTCTCATATCCCTACTTCAACATCATCTATTGAGATTCATTAACAGTTCTTTGGCAGTCACAAGACACTAATCATCTGTTTACAATATTGATCAGCAGCTTTCATGTTACATTACGTTTGAAGTGAGAAATAATCCTGCAGCAAATAGTAAATGAAAGAGTGGGACGAAAGGGAAGAAGCTAGCTTAGGCTATATAAAGTAGGTTTTTTCTGATACTCTGGAAATGTCTGCATCCCAATAAGCTGAGTCCCCTTAATGACTTTCAACTCTGAAATTCCAGCAGAATTTCCTCTTCACAAGTTGTCCATTTTCTCTGGTCATCTATATTCCTACAGATAGAGACTTCTGTTGACTTATGAGTAGTTTCCGAGTTGTAAGAATATTTATGGGCTAACAAAAAAATACTTGGGTTCTGATGTGTCAACAGTTTCCTTTGTTACTTATATACATTCTTTCCATATTCTACATAACGGATGTTGTTATCATAGTTCATTAAAGTTATGTACTCGGCAGAATGAAAGTTGAGAGCCAAATACTAGGAATCAAAAATGTTACTTTACTAAAGTTCTAGCTAAATTCATTCTAAATTAATCTGAAATACTTGATTTCCAGGGCTCCTCAGCTCTAGATCCATGAGGACTGGAATGTTGAAAATTATATAAATTGTGGCTAAGACTTACTTGTATTACGTGTATTGTATTTCTCAGAGCTTTATTAAGATACCTTAGTCTTACTGAATAGTAAAATAAATTGGTTCTGCATCCATGGAACTTTTGAGTATGCCTTCAAACTATGGGATTCCTTTAAAGTGCATTACTTTCAGATAGTCAGAATTACTAGTTCCTGCAGTTATATCCAGTCATTTCCCAGAATAGCTCTAAAAGGCAACAGCTATCACACAGAAAAGACAAAAATGTTTTCCCTTTGAAATTCTTACTTATACAGATATATCTACACTTGTGGTTGTTAATTTAAAAAAAAAAAAAGTTTAGCCACAGAGGCATGATAAAGACTTGTATTTCCTTTTCCTGTGCTGAAGCTAGTCCAGTTTTTGCACATGAATAAGGACAGGGAAAAGTGTCGAAAGGAGAGACATAATCTTGAAGAATTTAGATGAAACTTGGACAGATAAGTAGGAGGCTAAATAGATCTGGCAACAGAAGGCTGGCTTTTCCATTACTTTCTGATACAATTATGAGAGTTGCTCAAGTTGTGGATGCTGCCTGTTAGTCACATGATATTGCCAGCATTTATTTCCGAATCAAATCTATAAAAGGAAATGAGATTTCTCTGTCCTTGCAAACCACTTGTCTGGTAGGAAATCACTCACAAATAATAAAGTGCATATTAGAGCATGAAATAGTTCCTTGATGTATGACCTTCAAAACTGGTTTAAGGAAAACAGTCGAAGCTGTGAGTAGTAGAAACTTTTCGAGCTGGAAGAATTACAAGCTGCAGGCTTGTGTTTTTACAGCTCGCTCGACACTTGTCCTCACTAGGAATCTGTATTTACAGAAGCGGCAGGGGGTCCCTATGGACAGGGGCAGGAGAGCTGCCTCACGACAGGGAAGAGCTGCATCCCTCAGCTTTATACTCCACTGGTCTGACTTCTTTGGGGGTGTCCTCACCATCTGGGTAATGACAACAGAGGCAGACTTGCAAGAAGGGCTGAGAGTAACATGAATAGGCAGTGAGGTTCTCAGAGTCGAAAGGTGACAAAGTGCACATCTAGTCTAGCTTTATCTTTTCAAAGCAGTGGGGGAGAATTCACTTCATGATTTTCACTGCCTGATGAAATAACAATCCACCAGGGGATCTCAAATTTTTTGTACTGATTTGTGCCACAGTACATTGTGGCATGGAATAGATTACTGCCTTACTTATTCAGCTAATAAAAATATGATCTAATACAATACTACTGGAGATTTAAAATTATAGGGGAGTCAGATCCAATTCTGCCGTGTTATAGCATTTAAGTTATTATTATTGACTTTTGTTTGAAAAATAAAAATCTTGGTAATATTTCCTGCCATGAAATGCCTGAAGTTTACCAATTCATAATAAATGTCCTGTAGTAGTACTTCTCACTTTCCTAACAGTCCCATCATCAAGGAAGAGCAGGGTGATTTGTACATACTCACTGACTGGACATTATATTGACTAAAATACCATGTTACTGGGCAGAGCCCCAGGAGCGAACTGATTACAGAACCAGAAGCAGTAACAAAACTGCTGTGGGTTGGTTTGTTGTCTTTTATTCCAAATGGACTGTCTCTAGACTTGCCTCATCAGATAAAGATTCAAATTTTGATTTACAGAATCTGTACGCTTTTGTAGTGTTATTATTGCGTTCAATAAAACCCCCCAAACAAACATCTCCCAGATAGGTGACACGTGGATTATGTGTTTTTCAGTAGTTTTTCCATTTTCGAGGCTCAGTGCTCTATATAAACAACTGTGTAAGTAGCATCTTGATAACAGGGTTAAACTACCTGGTCCCAAATTTTGTAAAGTTATTACATATTTCTCCTTCTTTTTGTATCTTGTTCAGCACTTGCAGATAATCTTGTGCTTTGTCATCATCTGTTGTCCACAAAAAAAATTCTCCTTGAGGGAATTATACCAATACTTGGATTTTACTTTTCACAAGAAATGCAAAGGGCAGAAATGCTGTTGGGTGCTGTAATGCACCTGTAATTACTTTCATAAATACCTTGAGAGGTGGGGGGTTTTCAAATGTAAAGCTTTATGTACATTCAGAGAGAGGTCCTGACACTCCGAAACCAAAATAGCTTCAAGGAAAAGATTGTGCATGAGCTTTACATCCTTGGCACAACACATTTTTTAGGCACTACATACACTAGGTAATGTGCTTAAATTATCTCTTCTACTTTCCTTGGTTGAGAGCTTGATGCCCTCCTTAAAATAGCAGGTATGCAGCAACGTTCAAGGATTTGTGATGGTAAACTGTAAGTTGAAGTACACAGTTAAAATGGAAACTAGAAGACTGACTCAGAGGGGTTTAGGTTTAGTATGATGAAAGCTTCATTGTCTAGCTTGGTAAAAAAACAACTATTTAATAAGCAGTGAAGAAAACACATGGAACTGTTCATTGACTTATAATGCATTCCTATCTTCAAAACCTATCTAATGCACAGTGCTGGCCTCAAAATACGTATTGCAGAAGTACATAATCATGTTTTCATTTTTGCTAGTATGATCTAAAGAACTTTCAGACCTTTTTTAGTGTTTGAGATATACTACTTTGAAACCTGTATTAATATATCTCTCAGACCTTGCAGATGAGTTCTGTGATCTACGGAAATTGAACTTGTTGGTTCATTTAAAATAAAGTGGCAGATCACAGAATCACAGAATATTATGAGTTGGAAGGGACCCACAAGGATCATCTAGATGAACATGTCTCTAGCAGGTAAACTGCTAAGGCAGGCTGATAACTGTCCACACTTCTTGGAAATTTAGTGTAGAATAAGATCTTAAAAGTCAAGTCACAGAAATAGTTAAAGAAAGGGATGTAGAATATATCAGCACTGTGTTTTGAACATTGTCAATGAAGTCCACAATTAGCACATTTTGTCTAATGGTGGCACGTGGTAGCCTGTGGTGACCATGTGAAAATGGTACTTTTATAAATCCTGTGTGTCGCCTTAGCTTCCTTCTTTACACATGCAAGTTGGATAAGGTTCAGGTTTTTTGTTTTTTGGAATATAAAATGCCCCAACACAAGTTACGTACTCTGAAGGTGGTATTTGCCGTCCTCCCATGTTTGGTTCTAATGAATTGACGTTACCCTTAGTGCACACTGATCGTGCATCAGAGGTGTTGCCTCCATCCTAAAAAAGACAAAACAAGTCCAATGAACAGGAATAGAAGGTAGATCTGCACGTATTATCCTATAACTTTCTTTGATAGATCCAAAGTTAGGTTTTGGAGGAGGGTTAGAGGCCAAACCCTACTGTGCCTATCAGAATGAGTCACTAACTAGCAAAGTAATTGCATTGATTATTGCACACCCACAAACTACAACAGAAAATCCTTTGCAAGGGGTGAAGGTTGTGCTTTTCCTAAAGGTTTCTCTCTAATTAATCTACCATAAGAGCTGGTGCTTTAAAAAAATCTGAACCCTACTGTTGATCATGGTCCTTGTGTGCCAGCTGACCACTCCTACATGGTTTCAGTGCTCCTCATGCTGTTGCTTCGGTGCTAATGAAGGTTTTGACTTCACTGCTGTTGGAAAAATTTGAGTAATTTACTCTGCTTTTGTTTTTAAATTGTAACTCTGTTTGCTTGTCTTTGTCGTGGGCATTAGGAGTTTGAGCAGCTGCATTTTGTATACCTACAGCAAAACAGCTCTCCCTTGTTAGGCAGAATATTTCATAAAGGATTAAGAAGGAGAGGTGGAGCCTTGGGGGACACTTGACTCGTAAACAAAAGGCTGATTATCAAGAGACTGTTCTTGTTTGTGGAAGAGGTAACTGAGCAGGCTTCCTTCTCTCTTGGGTGTCTTACTAGGTACTTCGCCCCATCATTTCTGCATTAAGTCCACTTAAAAATTTTTCATCCCTACAGCTTACATTTGTACTCAGTAGATGTTTGGGGATGAAGAGCAATTTTAATAGAAAATTACTTGCTACACTTGGTAGAAACAAACCTGTAATAATTGGAGTCACTGGGGCAAGTTGTTGCTCACTTTATTTTGTGGGTTTCTTGTACAGTAATCCCTCGAATATCGTGGGGGTCAGTTCCAGAAAGATACAATAAGCGAAATCTGCAAAGTGGTGGTAAATACAGTAAATAGCAAAAAAACCCCACACTGTGTTGAAGCCGCGCTAATGGTGAACTGTGAAGTAGTGAGGGATTACTGTAACTTCAGTTAGAAACCACCTCATTTGGACACTGGTTTAAGATTCAAATTTAAGGTCAGGCTCTCAAAATTAACATTATCTATGCAATGCCTCTATATACAAAATTGTGCAGATAGATTTTTACATTGTTTGGGGATTTTTTTATAAGTCTTCCATTACAGAGAAAAACCCAAGCAATGAAAAATATATACATATTACAAAAAAAAATGGCAATAAAAGGTTGTTTGTTTGACTTAAATTCGTCTCCTTATTGCCTGCCTAATTTGTTCCATAATGTAGAAGTACCTTTTTTTATTTTCATCATTCGCCCTGAAACCCCAGGTATTCCCTCAGGTTTATTCCCTCATGAGGTTAGCATTATCACTTTTTTATTATTATTTGTGATATTACTATTTTTTCTTAGAACAAAGAGTAGATTATTTATTCTTTACGTAGTAAAAAGTCTTGGATGTTGGATTATATCATAATAAAATAATGTGTGATGGAAAAGCTTCAAGAGATTGCGAGTCTAATATGTGTAGCAGTACTATCCTATTTGGAGATTCAGAGATGTTCATATAGGTTAAGCCTGATGGTAGTTCATAGAAACACACGGTGTGCTGGGGTGTGTCTGTAACCTCCACAGGGAAAAGTGTTTTTCTTCCTTTGAGCAGATTTGTAGCTCACTAAAATTCTATTGGTCATTATGTTTCTAAAATACAGAGATTTGTCTGGGGAGTTTTCCTTTCATTCTTAACAGTTAAAGTTAAATTGAAAGTAGAATCTAGTCGTAACAGCAATATTGGGAAAATGTGTTTGCACTTCCAAATGCCTAAGTCTTGAATTAATGTGAAAATTAATAGTATAAATAAAAAAACATAATTTAATGGATACAGAAGTGAATCCCTTAAATTTAAATTGCCCCAATCTTAGTTGAGTATCCAAGAACTGTTTACGGCAATTAGAGACTGTAGAGTCTTGCAAGAGAATTCTGGAGCCACGAAAGTAGTTTTTGCTTTATTCTTTTAAATTCCAGGTTTTACTTGGCTGAAATACAAACTTTTCTAAATTGCCATTGTTCTGTTACTTTACAAGGCTTATGCTGCAAAACCCCACAGAACAGTGATATGCTAATCCGATTTGTGGCATCTGCCAGTACGGCAGCAGACGCCCCAGGAGCCATGGTTTTCTGGAGCATGAAGGGAAGCTAAGCTAAGATTCCCAGGAAGAGCTTCAGCTCAGCTTCCCTTCTCAGCTGAGAACCTGGGCTGCAGTCACTCTATTCATCCACTGGGTACCACGTGGAAAAGGGCTTTCTCACAGCTCTCCAGGGGGCGGGAAAAGTGCTAGGTTAGAGTTCTCCCTCGCAGTTATCTCTCCCAGACTTTGTTGCTGTCCATCCTCCCCCATTACAGCACAGCATCCTGCTGCTTGCTGTTGCTGTCATGCTCAGTCATTTGAGCTGCAGGCTGATGTCTCCCATTCAGCTTTGACCTCAAATGTGGTACAGATTAAAAGATGCTTAAAAGGATATTGTGTGGATTGCAGAGTCAAGCATGTCATATTTAAGAAGCCATGCAGGTAGTTTTCTAATACACCCATAATTTGACTCCACTGGGTGTCATTCTTAATGGTGTTACATCATACAGTGTTCCCATTAGTTGTCACTCTTTTATTCCACCAAACTTTTCCATAGTTCAGTGGGTGCAGGACTAGGACTGCCTATATGTATATAGAGACATACAGCCTGCACTGTGCATTGGGAAGTATATGGGGGGTGCCCTGTTTGGTGGAAGGCACTTACCTCCCATCCTCTATGAATTCTCTGGATCATCTTGTGCTGCAGTTGTCACTGGGAGCTGGGGAGGTGTTAGGTGGGAATTTTTAATGCATTGTGTGATTTACTTTTTGTTTGATTAAGTACGTGAGAGAAGTAGTAGTAACTAAAATTCAGAATAGGAGTGACGACTTCATTTCACACCCACAAGGGCAGAACTATGAAAATGTGTGAAGTTTGCCACTTCTTTAAATGGTTGTCAGGTAATCAGACAGGTTTAATCTGTGATTTAGATGAGAAATTATTTTACAGTCCCTAAAATGGAGAGAATAGGAGCATAAATTTTGGCTTGAGGGAGATTGACTTCAACGCTGATCTAAGGTTTACAATGTATTAACAGAAGAAATAGGTGGAATAGAAAATACAGTGAAGCCTTCCACATTCAAGTTTCTAGGAGGCTTAAAGGTGACATCAGGATAACTATTAAATGTATGCTCCATCCAGAAGGAAAGCAGAAAGAAATCTTAGTAGAATTAAAATTGTATTCCTGACCTAACATGAACTTTCATGGTTTGTAAACAGTTAGATGAAATTCCAAAATACAGGGAGATTTGTTCATGAAGATATGTCATTGTTTAATCATCATTAGAATTTATTCCTGATTTAGGCAGCTGAAAAGTAAAATAAGTCCCATTTTTAGTTACTTGAAATTTTTTGTAGGGGATATAAGGGGAGGAGGGAAGTTTCTAAGGTAACCTACAAATAAATAAGTTTATTTCCAAAATAAGGAAAATTGAATTTCGAGAGCATGCTGTAACTTCTAGTAAGACAAAGTTGAAAAATAGTGCCTTGAGGCATAGCTGTAGTACATCTGCATTTCTTACCTGCAGTTTTTTCTTGGAATGCCTTGTATAGGAATACATTCAACCTAGAAATTTTACCTCAGAATAGGTAAGTGAAAATATTTCTCTAAGATCTTTTTAAAACGTACTATAAATACAGTACTGTTTACATCAGTGATAGGAGCTCAGGGCCTTTCTACATTTGTGCACATCTTAGCTTATTTTGTTCTGAAAAGAAAAAAAGTAATTATAACCTGCTTCGTGATTTTTAGATGATGTGTGAATATTTATGTATAACAAAAATTATCTCCTAGTGAGAAAGAAGCTCAGGAATGCAGGGCTGAGGTGTTTGATTGTCTCAGGAAGAGTGGAAAATTTCCAGATAGTTTTATATTAGGTAAATGGTGTAAATTAATGTGTGCAATGTAAAAAGTACCTGTAAATCATGAGATCTGTAACTTGTGAGACCTGAGGCATTATCATCTACTTCTTTAATGCCCTAATTAAAATACTACATTAAAAAAATATTAATGGTTTTATTTTACTGTATATTAATAGGCACAACTATTTGTATGCCTCTGTCCCCAAGGGAGAATTTGGGTGAAAGAACTCTGTTTTTCTTGACGTTCATAGACGTGTCATGATGTAGCCACATGTAGGTGTTTTTCTGCTTTCAGGCATAGTACATTATTCTTGGTTCTCTTCAGTATGCTAAATATTTTTAGTAGATTTTTATGACTTTGTTCCAGTAGAGATCAGCTACATCTGCTTGCAAATACAGTGCACCAGATTAACAGAGTGATTTATCATGTCTCTGTTGAGGTTTCTTAAAGGACCTGGCTCATGACTTCTAAGAACTTCTGAAAATCTGCTTTCCAGAAGTCACACCTTTAGGAAAATCTTCGTTTGGCCATCTCAGAATGTAAACTATTAAGTTCACATCTTACTCTTAAAAACCTTATTTATGTTGTCCTGACCTTAAGCAGAACCCTCCTTTGTCCTTGGAAATGGGGGTCTTCGCAGATGAGCAAAAAAAAATACTGAAGAACTTACAGCAGATGAGAAAGGGGTTAAAAACAACTGTAAAAAGTTGGATCGTGGTACTTGGTGTCTTGAAATGAAGCAGGATTTTTTCTGGAAGGTTTTAGTCACCTGGGAAGGAAGGATCGAGTAGCTGTGTGGGAGGCAATTTGCAGGCAAGTGTACTCCTCTGCAGTAGATCGGTACATTTTAATGAGGTAAGTATATTTGCTCCGTTTTATAGGATTTGCTTTGGACCAGAAGTCTGGAAGTCGTTTTAAATAGACTGCTTTGAGATATAATGGTCAGGTGGAAATACTTGAAGCATATAATACGGAAACCCTGTATTTACAACATACTTGTATGGTCTCAGGAGCTGAGCTGAAAAGATTGCTTCTTTTTCAGAAGAGAATTTTAAGAGTAAATAAAGCTCATTGAGAGGATGTAAAAACAGAAGTGAGGTTCGAAACTACTGTAGCTATGCAACTTTATTTATTTATTTGCTTATTTACTTACTTATTTACATTTACTGCTGTCTCTCGATTCATCCCACCCTGAAGGAAAGGATACCTTCACACTGACATCTTTCTCCTCTTCCCCTGTCACTCTGTAGAGCTGAATGGGACCATTTTTTAGATAGAGGTTTCCTTTAGAGATGGCTTTCTGCGTGGGTGGGAATTCTCAGGGAGGAGGGGAAGGCAGCCACTCTGTTCTCAGACCCTGCACCTGCATCAGGGAGTGCCCTTGGGAGGAAGGACTGAGGTTGTATGTTGCTGTGCATGCACCCATCATAGGGGCTGGGGAAGCTGGGTCCTTTTGCCTCAGGATTGTGACTGTTATCCAGAGTTCTCTCTTCCCTTTGGGAAAGCAGTGGCTTTCTTTAGCCAAAGAGGCAAATGAGATGCTGATACCCTAAATATCAATCAAGCATAAGCTTCAAGTTCGAGGAATATGCCCATGGCTCCGGGTTTGTGGGTTCGATCCGTGGGTGGGCGCTTGCTTGGGAGTTGGACTAGGTGACCCTTGTGGGTCCCTTCCAACTCGTAATAACCTGTGAACCTGTGAACCTATGAATGTTCCATGCTTTCTGATATTTATAATTTTGTCTTTTCCAGTTCTTTCCTTTTCTTGTAGTCATGCTCTCTGTTATGTGTGTCTGCTTTCTACTTCTACTTAGTTTGATATCTTGTTCTTTCTTGAGTTTGTTTTTGCTTCCCTTCTGATACAGGAGCGGGGAGTTTATAATAGCAGAGCATAACTTCAAAAGGTGGATCTGCAGTGTTTAAAACAATCATTATATAAGTCACTAAAATAACAAAGAATAAACAAACATGTCCTCACCAAACAAAGAAATAAATTCCAAGGGCAGTATAATTACCTGCCAATCTCTAGTGTTACTTCTCTTCTTCCAAAATTTTCTGCAAAGGTTTTTCACACCTGCTTTAGCATCTTTTCTTTAATGTTTCTAAAACTTCATAAAGAATGGGGGTTTTTTCTCTATATACATTTTGCGCATTGTAGTGAGGGGAAAAAAACTCCCAACATCTATTTCTGGAATTATTCAGGAGCTCTGTAGCTATGTTTAAAGCCTTACTAAATTTTCTGTACTGTTTTGTTGTGAAAATCTTGTCTTGTGTTTTGTCTCACTGAATATCTCACTAACAGGTCACAGGCAGTTACTGATGAACGAAGTGTCACCTTTTGGGACACCTCACGGGGTGGCATGTCAGGTTGGGAAACCTATACAGAGTAAAGGTGAATTCACTGTGCTCCCAAGGTCTTTCACTGTGAGCTTTGTCTTTTGAGAGAAATTTTTTATCCTGAAAAGAAGTGGCGAGAGACTGGCAAGCAATTTCAGAAAGTTTCAGAATTCAGATATTCGTGCAAAATTTTGACAGGATCATGAAGTGAACAGTGTTATTACACCCATTTTACACAGAGCCAAGCTGAACTGTGGAAAAGCAATTTTTTAGGTTTCACAAATTTGTGACTAACCAAAGGGCTCTAGTGATTTATTAGCAGTGTTGAGGTGTTAAGAAAACAACTTCTGTGTTTGAGTTGACATATTACTTTAACAATTTGGTTTGAGGGAGGAAAGAGTCATACTATAAAGGAAATATTAATTTACCTAACTACCCTTCATTTGATTTTAGAGCTATGTAACTCAGTTACAGTTTCACTCACCAAGAACTACATAACATAAAATGGACTCCAAGCTATAAAACAATCTGGATCATTGAGTCTCTGGGGCTCAACCCAGAGGAACAAAAGACCCCCCAGGGAGGGTTGCACTTACCTCTGCATGTGTGTGCGTTCTGTACAACAGAACTATGGCTTCACCATCACTGAGGAGAGCTTTAATTCCTCTTTCAAATAATCCTGCAGCAAGCTTGCTGTCAGATACTTCTGGATTGGGTTGCCCCGGATAGCTGCTAGGAAAAGCGCGTTGTGCCAGGCAGCTGTTTGGAGGAAGTAGTATTGAGCAAAGACTCTGAAAGTCTTGCAGTCAAATTATTACATTGCATGAGAAAATACCAAGTAGTGGAAAGTTGTGTTTTTCAGGAAAAATTGTGCAATCTTTTTAAAATTACAGACTGATTCTTTCTCTAGGAACTGATGTTTATAAGCTAAGTGGCTTTCTGCATCACTTTTATGCCTTTTCCGTGACAGAAGCATGAATTCTGTTTAAAATGAAGTGAATATCCTTCTAGGTAGCTCTTGTACTTACAATAAATTTTATTTATGAACTGGTATGAATTTTGAAGACAGTCTTCATTATATTATGTATAAGGTACTGGAAACTCAGCACCCATATGTTTGGTATATTTTATTGCAATTTTGCTAATAAATGCTTGTGACTTTTTCTTCTGTAAGGGTGTAATCTATCATTCTGCAAATCATAAAGTATGAAGGTAGGGGGAAGGAACAACATATATAGATTGGGAATTGTAAAATTTAAGAACTGTTCTCTTATTTGTTTCATTTCTAATTTTCAGGAGTTCTTTGAACATGCTAAAAAGCTCTGGGATGATGAAGGCGTAAAGGCATGCTTCGAGAGGTCAAACGAGTATCAACTGATTGACTGTGCACAGTAGTAAGTGTATATTTTTATGAAATTTATAGCTAAGAATGTGATCATCTATAACAAGTTAGAAAATACATTTATATCAGCGAAATTCAGGAGTTTTGCCATGCAGCAAATAATATTTTTGTTCTCTGTATAGGCGAAGCATGCATAACAAAAGTAATTGATTCTTTCATCACAGTTTGCCGTTATTCTATGCCTAAATATTCTGCCTCAAATATTTCACACTTAATAAAAATGACTATTTAAAAAATGAAGTTAAATAATTTTAAGTATCTTTATTCCACTCAAAATAGATTTATATGAAATCATTTCAGTTGAAACTATTAAGTTTAAAAAACTTAGAGCGAATCTAGGGAAAATGCTTTGTTTAAACCTCCGAGACCCAGAAGGTGCTGAATTTGTTCTGTCTTTTCACATACCATTAAAACTGCTGGGATTTTTACATAACCAGATGCAAGGGGTACATGTGTGCATAACAGAGTCAAAATCTGTCAGCAGGTTCAATCCAGTTGAAAATGTTCTGAGGAGAGATGTGTAGTAGATTGTGAAGGTGCAAATCATAAATACGTAGTACATTGAGGAAAAAGTATTAATCAAAAATAGTGTATTTAGATTGCAGGGCTAGAAACTCAGCTGTCCTCAATAGTAGCACATGTCTGAATTAGACTTTGACCAAAAATACACATTTCATGTGAACTGCTATTGCGAAAATATATACTCTTACAGTTGCTATGTGATTTAGGGTTTTCAGAGAACACACTCTAGTGTGTTATGATTTGTCTAATTGGCAGTATGGTCAGCAGCAATGCCACAAATCTGTTCTAGCACTCAGTGCTTTGCTTTTCTGTCCTCTCCACTCTTGGTGCTGAGCCTGAAGGAGAGGAAGCAGTCCTTGTCACTAAAGGACTTGCTGCGCTTCTGCCACAGTGGGAAATTTTGGTGTTGCAGGTCATAGTTTATTTTTTCTCTTTCCAGACCATTTTTGGGAAAAAGTGATTCATCGGCACATAGAAGCCAGGGAAAATTAGATATGTGTATGAAGGAACTCATTTGACCTCAGTGGACTGAAGTTACCAGAACTTGGGCATTTGCTCACTGTCTAAAGTGGCCAGAGGTTGAAGCAATGGTTGTACACAGATAAAATTAGACAGTTGTCCTAAATTGTGATCAGTAGGTTTCCCCTCTGCCCTCACCAAACACCACCACTGTACAAATCTGAGCTGTGCTTGCTGAGAAGTGTAGACTATTATGGTATCTATTAATACACTCAGATAAGACATCAGACCAAGAAAACAGAATAATGACACAAATTTTAAAATAAATTAATGTAGAGCTTACTTTACTGATCAATGATGGTCGATGTGTCTCCCAATCCTACTTTGAAAACTGGTGTTGAAAGGACCAGACAAAACCAGGAAGACACTGAATTACAGTATTAGTAGTAATATGCTTTCCCTTAAAAAAAAAATTATGCCTCTCTATAGGCTTTGACAAGAAGAATTTTAAGTCTCATGTCCAAAACTAAAACACAAATGGGGAAAAAAATGTGTCTAGAATTAAGTCCACTGTCCTGAAACATAAAACTAAATCCTACTATCTTTTTTCCTAAACAGTTAAAGGAAGTTTATCAGGGTTTTTTTTCTGTCTCTTCCCTCCATATCTTCTAGCTGTCCTGCTTTTGCTTTGTTCTGAGGTTATTTTTTGTAGTAGCAAATGCAGTGTTTGCATAATTCTTCACCTTCAAGACCCTTTATGAGGCAGCATTTGATACTTAACTATTCCTTGAGTGTATCTGTGCTTTTCATTTCATGATCTACCTGAAAATGTAACATCTAAGTGACTTTTTCATGTTTACACACCTTCAGTCTCAGAGCAGAGACTTGAAACTCAGGAACAAACTGTGTCATTGATCTGGTTAAACAGCCTTTTTCTCACAGGTATTGATAATTTAAACCAGTGAAATGTAATCCTAACAGAAAGAAAGATGCTAAAAATACACACAATATTTATCTGCCCTTCCATCATTCCTTGAGGATTAATAGTATGTAATACACAGAGTCAAGGAAAAGGAGTTTTAGAAGTTGCTGTGTCTTTGCTGCACATGTTTATTTATATATTGCACGACAACAGTAGTTGTCTTTCCCAGAAAAACATTTCTGTGCTAGCATTGGATGGACCTTTCTCAGGGTAGCGGGATCATGTCCATCTCATAACTGACAGAATGTGTGAGACTGGGTTGGAAATACAGTTCTGATACCCACATACTGGTTCTTTTGTGCACTTAGAAAATACTGAGGATGAGAGTGCTGTCTTTGTGGCTCAGCACGAGCTGGTGGCATTTCTCTCAGAACCTGCCTATGGTCATCTTTAATTGGTAAAGGAGAAAAAAAAGGGAAGGAGTGTAATGCTGATACACATGCTTACTGAGGGATTTTGAAACATCTGCAGTGCTTCCATTACACTGGCCTTAGTAGAAAGCATCCCACGCCATCAGCTAATCTTTTACTTGATAGTGAAGGAAGAACATTGTCAGTAGGTCGCCACTTATTTCTCTGCTTAAAAAAAAACCAAAGCAAACCAACAAAAAATCCCAACACGTGTTAAAAAAGCATTGGACTCCAAGTTGGGTGGCTGACTAACATACTGAAAAACATTATTAAGCAAATAATAATGTCAGTGGCCAAACTTGCGGATTGTTAAATGAGTTACAAATGCAGTGTATTTTGGAATAGTTTAATTTGGCTACAGTTCAGAGCTTCTGTATTTTTAAAACTTAACCTAATTTTCTTTATTATTGTGGGAGAAATATTTTGCTGGAATCAGAGGTAATAGAAAGATACAGAGTCAAATGTTGTATTTACATTATGCCTCAAAATTGATTTTCCTTGATCTTCAATGCCCTTTTAAATTACCAGGGCACTGCTCCATCACGGAAATGAGAATGAGGGCCTGGTTGTCAAATCATGTTAATATTCTTACATGAATCTCCATGTATCTGCACTTCATTCATTGTTAAGGAATACATTTAGTTCACATGTCATATTGGTGTATCGTGTGATAGTTGTAACAAATACGAATCTGTGACCACGCCAGAGGTCAGCAAAGCTCAGAATTGTTCTTTATCACTAGCTACAAAGACATTTGTGTAACTCTTGGAGAGGGAAGTATTGCATGGTCATCAACCATCTTATTCCCTTAATGACCTTCATATATTTCTTTAAGATGAGTATCCTAAAGCTGGCAGGTTATTGTTTTCTGTGTCTTCTGGTTTAATATTTCTTTCATGTTAAATTTCAAGTTTAATCTCAAAAACTGGTACTTAATTTGAAGAGTTGATGTGATTTAGCTGTGTCCCCATTTGCCTTACCCAGATTTCAGCAGGGTTTATCATGATCAATCTTAACATCTAACTTCAACTCACTTTGAATTCTGCTTGAACTGTGATTTTTGTCTATATCCACATACTTTAAATTCAGCAAATTTTAGGTCTGTAGGGGGGTTTCTGATTGTGATTTAGTGCTATCTTGGCGTTGAACGGACCAGTATATACAGTCAGCCCTCTTGCACTTCGCGCCCCCCATATTGCAGCTTCACGTCTTAGCAGCATGATTTTTTAGCGATGAAGGAGGCCCCTTTTCACAACTGTGCATGCACGACCTGCCACGGCAGTGACGGCCACTCCCCAAGAGCCACTACCATGCTGTTATGAAACTGTGTCCCTGGCTGAGCCAAAAAGGGTTTTTTCCCAGCGTGGGGTGGCTGCGGACGCCGGGAAGGGCCAACACAAACACTGATACACAGCAACACAGTGTCAAAACAGCGCCAGGGATCATCTGAGGGTGCAGGGCAAATTTGCATATTAATGAGCTGCCATTCAACGCGGAAGTAGGGCTTCGCGGAACCTGATTAAGACCGCAGGTCTGTGATATGGGAGACCCAACTGTAAACAATATATAAAAATACATATAAAAATACATTCCTTTAAGATTTCTGGACAGTTTCCTATTCGTTAAATCATTTCTTACAAAATAAATACAACTCCATTTTTAATATTTCAGTTTCTTCATAGTAGTTACCAAATACCAAAATTCTGTTGTATCCATGGAAGAAAACTGCAAATCAAACTCCTATAAAGGTGGAACAGATTCTTAATATAGGAAAAATATTAAGCTATTAGAGAGCATCCAAAGAAGATGGTGAAGGGCTGAGGTCATTTGATCTGTTCAGCCTTGAGAAGAGAAGACTGAGGAGAGACCTCATTCCAGTTACAACTTTCTTGTGAGAGGAAGAGGAGGAGCTGGCACTGATCTCTTCTCTGTCATGGCCAGTGGTGGGACCTGATCGAATGGCCTGAAGTTGTGTCAGGGAAGTTAAGGCTGGATATTAGAACGTTCTTCTCCCAAAGGGTGTTTGCTTCCTAGAACAGGCTCCCCAGGGAAGTGGTGACAGCACCAAGCCTGACAGAGTTCAGAGAGCATTTCGACAACACTCTCAGGCTCATGCTGTGACTGCTGGGGATGGTCATGTGCAGGGCTAAGAGTTGGACTTGATGATCCTTGTGAGTCCCTTCCAACTTGGCATATTCTGTGATTCTGTGAAATAAAAGTTCAGGTACGATGGACTTCAATCAAAAAATTACGCAAAAAAAAAAAGTTGGTGAGTTGATTATGTGTCTTTAAAAACTTCATGAATTTAAGTAAATTATTTTATTTGGCAATTAAGAGGTATAAAATCTCTTTTCAATTAATATCATTCCACGAGGTAGACTTAAATAGGTAGTAACCACCTGTTTCGTGTTATACATGCCGGATGATTGACTTCACTCTAATGCTGGTGAAATGGTTTCTGTAGGATAAGCCACCTTTCTTCACTGCAGACTATATCGTGCTAATGGCTGCTCTAGCAATCCCACATAAGCCACTGAAGTTACTTTTTCTTGGAAGTCTTGTCAGGCAGCAGTGCAGTTGAAAGCCTTTACAGAACATCTGTCATCCCTGGGGAGTATCAGGCACCCCCAGTCTCGTGATGTCTGTACATTATTTCAATAAAATAAGCCTTGAGTTAACTTAGTTTTGGTAAAATTAGTTGCAGTGATCAGAAAAAAGGGGTGGGGGTACTTACAATGCTTAGACATTGTCAGAGAAAGGTAGTAGTATTAGAGCAGAAGAGTAGGGTTGTGTTTTGGCTCACTGAGTTTCTCAGTGTAGGAAATAGATCAAGGATTTATGAAAGCCCTGCCCTCAGCCAGTACTTTATCACAGTTTGACTATCAGACTTCTTTCCCTGATAAAATACACCACTTCTGATATACTTGGTAGTGAAGGCCTAAATTGGTCTCTATGCAAACATTTGGGCTAATAAAACTTGATTATGCAAGTTCTCAGGAAAGCAAACACAAGGGATGTGAGCTTGGCCAAAGAAAATTGATTTTATATTTGAGCTAATATACACAGAAAATAAGTACCTCATGTTCTTTTTCTTTGCAGTTATACTATCTCTCTGTTCTATTTTGTCCAGTTTCTGTGGCATCTATCGTATTATTAGGCGGAGTAATTATTTTTAAAAAAATTTCTTTGTGTTGTTTATAGATTGAACTCCTGGTGTGAGAAAACAGATCATTGTTTTCTCAACAGTAGGACTTCTTGAATTTAAGCTTTCCTCACAGTTTTCTTGACACAAGGTTTATTTGCTAGTATGGACAAAGATATCCCTTCTCTCTTACAGTCTGAGGTCTCAAAAGCTACCTTGGCATTATCTGCTTCTTTCGTCCAGTGTGGCATTATTGCAGTGCGGTATATTCTTCTTTCATAACAGATGGTAAAGTAAATGTGGATAGATTCATGATAAATTAAGCTAAACACTATTGTTATTATTGCTATTACTATCCAGAGAATATTCTTTTTAAAAACAGTGATTCTTTTTAAGCTTGCTGACTGCTTATTAAATATAGGACAATGCTTTTTACTTGGAAAAATGAGGAAAAGTATACATTCTAATTGTCTCATGCAACTAGATTTTCAGAACTAAATTTTTATGGTGATACAGGAGAAACACAACATGATTTTCTTCCATCTAAAATTCTATTCTGGTTCACATAAATAACTCACAGTGATGATGAAGTTTCTTCATTTTTTGTTTTTAAGATCTCTCATGCAGTATCACTTTCAAACCTCAAAAGTTCATTAGTTAGAAGCAAGTTTTGTTGGTTAATTCACGAACAAATTTTCTCCGCTTACCTGATTTAAACTATAAACATTAATCAACCAGTAAATTGTTATTTAATGGTAGAAAAAAAAAAAAGAGGTTATATTTATAGAGTAATTACTTTAGCCTTACTGATGAGTTTTCCAAACAGACGTAGTTGCCAGATAGGACAAAAGTCATTCTGCAGTATGTAACGCTTGCATTTTTCACTGTTTACTAACTAACAGACCACACTCTTGAGAGACAGGATTGTGGTTTCTTAAAATATGCACTGAGAATTCTATGAAATTACCTTTTCACGTGTTGCTGTGATTTTTTTGTTGTCGTTGTTCTCCTTTTTGGCCTCACTTCTGAAAAAAAAATATATTAGACTCTATGAATTCTATCTTAATATGGATAATCAAAACGTGGCCATGATGTTACAGTACTAGTACGTTAGAAGTGCAAAAATACGGAAGAAGAAGCAGCTGTAGAAACCCCCAAAATGGCTTTGCATTTTCAGTTTGGAGGACAAAGCAGTATAAAAACACTGTTCACAAGTAGCCAGAATGGCATATAGGCACGTACCTCCCTGGTGTAGCCACTTCCACAGCTAGAGAAGAGAATAATACTTCTCAGATTAAAACAGAACACCAGAGAAGATAGTTTATAAACACAGCAGCCTCTTTGCCTTTTAAAAATCAATGTGACAAATACTTTCTCTTACTAGCTAATTACCATTGGCGAAGCCTTAAAGCAGCCCTAGATGAGCTGCTCAAACATAAATTTAAACCATACATTTTCCCACATGCTTCTCTGCGTATGACTGGGTCTGTTTTCTGCAGTTTTAGAACAAGCAAAAAGTTGAAAATGTAAGGCAGAAAAACATAAAATATTCCTTAATCTCAATTTGAAAGAGTACCAAAGTCTAAATAGCAAGCAAAATTATCACAAATACATGAAAAGTACACTTTATCTCTTTTTTTAAGATGTTTTATTAGGCATTTTTAATTTCCCCATGAAAATATATAGCAAATCTGGCTTTACTCTGTTGAGGAAACTGTTCTTTCCCTCCCTACTCAACAAATTTTTCAGTTTTTCCTGAACACCTGATTAATGCTTTTCTTGATTATTTTTCTGACAGTTTGTACACACAGGGTAATGATAGGTGCAGGATATGTTAGTGTAACACAGCAACTCAGCCTCATTTGGAGATGTGATCCAGTAAGCAAATTGGAGGATTGCAAGTAGGTCCCTCCCTCAGCTGAGTTTTTTCTGCATTAAGTTTTCTGTATTAGTGTCCTGTAGTTAATTTGGAGATACGTTTTTCCATGTCCCTTCTGCAGAAGTAAACTGCAGGCTTTTGCAGTTCTATCTGCAATGTGCATTTCAAGCAGTTTTAGAGCCTGAGCAAAAGTCTGCTGAAGAGTCAAGACACTCAACATTACCTCGGTATATGTATATTCTCTTGAAGCATCAATATCACTTTTAACAAAGAAAAAGCATTCTGTTGCATTTATTATTAAAGGAGAAAAGACTGTGTTTATTTTGCATCACAGCAATGAGGATAGATGTAACAGGGCTGGTACAGGGCTGAGTCAGTGAACTGGCGCAGTGGGCCAGTTTGACAGGCTAAAATGGCCAGTATGTGAGATACTGAGCAGCAGGAAGGAGAGGCTTCTGTGCAGGACTGGATGTCATTTTGTTTGGATTTTGCATATTAAAAATAACACACGGTCTCATTAAAACATAGAAATGGAAAATAACAAAGTCAATCAGCAGACTTTGAAAGTTACATTGAAAGGTTTATGTCTTATGCAGAGTGCAGATAACTGCCAATAAAGAGAACCTTGAAACCTGGGTATTCCCTGCTGGCAAGCCAACGAAAGAGTAAAGCTAAGCATCGTTACAGTAAACATGCTGATACAGCTTAACTCCAGAAGTCCTGATTGTGAATCGTTTTTCAGTGTCAGCATCTCAAAACCTCTTCAAATGAAATAAAACTGCCAATGCTGGTTATCTAGAATCTGCATGCAGGATTTATGACGGGAATTCAGAAGGAAGTTTTAGATCATTCTGTCAGTTGTGGTGTTATTTATATGCTGTTCTTGGTTTAGGATTCTTCCAGTGTATGCGTGGGAGAAAGAGTAAACTATGACCAAAGCCAGCTTCATTACATTGCAGGGAATGTCGAGAGTCACTTACATTTATTCCACTTCTCCAGCTTATGTCAATTTATACAGAATTTAATTCAATCTGTTCGTTTACAATTCATTGTCGAGTGTGTGCATGTTCTCAGTGGCAGAGATTAGTTGGTTAGTTGGTTGCATTATCTTATTAATAAGCTTATCATTATGTAACACAAATGTATTTTTAATTTTTTCTGTAGGATTCTTTTTTTCACTATGCTCTAGAGAAAAATGTATTCCATATTTTGTTGCCTTAAACCTTACCTTGAAATGCTTGTTTGCTTAGTAAATGTAATGCTGTAACAACTGTATAATAACTGAAAGCTGAATGCTTTAAAAAGAAAGAAAAGCACTGAAAATGTAATGGCAGTTATAAAGGATAGTCAAAGTATTTGCACTTGAGGTTTGACTTTCCTTAAACACAACATGCATTTTTTCACTTAGAGATGGTCAGCTTGTGTTTTTTCAAGTAGGCAGTTCCACATGACAGAAATGAAGAAAGGCCAAGAGTGATATTTCTTCCTTACGGAACTGCTCACTGGCCAGACTCTGCATACACAGGCTCCTCTGCACTAATACATGTACACAGCTTTGTTTATGTTAGGAACTACAAGAAGCCAAGGTTTGGGGGGTGGTGTTTTTCTATATTAACTCTGCACCATGAGATTTTGAAAAAGAAAGATGGTGGAATGCAGAAGTTACGAAAATGAAGTACAACTTAAACTTTGCTGGAAAAGTGCTAAGACTAAGCAGCTATGCTTGAAAAATAAATTTTACACCTCAGACTAAACCAAAATAGAGTCGTTGTGTTTGTCAGTTTGGTTGTAATCCCAATTTTAGGACAAGTCAGACTGGGAGACTAAGCAGTTCAAGGGTGTCTCTCTCCTTCTCATAATTAAGTTAAAGCTAATTTTGATCATTTTCATACAAGATAACAATGATGCTGCCAGAATTTCTAAAAGGTTTATTTGAATTTAGAGGAACTGTTTCAGTTGTGTCTGTTGTAAAAGTGTTCTTTCTGATTTAATTAGAAATGTTTGTTATATTTCAGGGTTTTACACAAAGTTTAATTTGAGCCTGAATTAAGCAGTGGAAAATTAAAAATGTATAAAATGCATCAGTAGAGTTCCTGTTTAATGGACACACCAAATAATTGTCTTCCAGAACAAAATTTGTGCAAGTTTATTTTTCCTAAAATTGATTAAAAAATTGTTTTTCTTATTTTACTACTCTCATGAAAATTCCTCTATTTGTAATGAAAAAAAGAGAGATTAATTGAAGCAGTTTTCACGTCTAAGTGCTAATGCAGGAAAAAGTGAATCTTGAAATCAGTTGTATGGGTTTTTAAAACTTTCAGTTTTAATTTTCTTTCACGAACTTTGCAGGGAAATCGAAAGTGGTTTTTTTGTCTGATAGTATAGATTCTATAGATAGAATTTGGATAATTATTCTTTATTAAGTTTCTTTCCACCTACAGTGTGAAGAAGTTTAATGATCACCATGGGTGTAATTACTTGGCCTTCAGTTACTTAGTGGCACAAGTATGTCACACCTGTACTTGCCAACATTATTGTAGCAATTATGAAGAAGTGTTTTTTAAAGAGCACTAGAGTGTTTAGGAGCACCGTTGCTGCTAGGGTTTCTTCTGTTTAGGGAATGCAGAAGTAAGCTTTGCCGGCAAAGGTTTGCCATAAGCTAGATTTTCACCACAAACATACTGGGTTCTACTTTTTGAAAAGCTTTTCTCTAAAGAGAAGGATGCCAGTGAACAAATGTTTTGCTACATTCTCCAGAACTGCAATAGTCAGAGTAAACTGTAGTTCACTAAATCAGCATTGTTACTATTGGTTGAAAAAAAGGTTTCAAATGTAATCACTAGTTTCCCTCAAGTTTCATTTTCTCTTAACGACATGCAAGTCATTCTGGTTGTTTTTTGGGGGTTGGTGTTTTGGTTTTGTTTTGTTTTGCTTTAACTTGCGTTATACACTGGTTAGTGACCACTTTCCTCCGTGGCTTGGAGGCAGCTGATGTCTGTTGGGCCTGACGTCAAAGTGAGAGGTTCTCCAGAGAAGGAGAGTGCACCTTGCTTCCTGACAGTGCCAACCAGCACAGACAGAATTTAGGTTTTTGACCTGGTAGTACAGTGATCCCCCAGAATTCTCTGAGGGTCAGGCCTGGGCAGGTCCCACGAGTGCTGAAATCTGTGAAGATACCAAACCCATGAATATTCAACTACTCCCTGCCTGTTGCCACACACTTTCCACTAATAAGGTCTGGAGGGGCAGTCCTGGGAGTGTGGCTCACACTGTAGCACCTCATTAAAGTGGAGGAAGCGCCTTTTGGTGCTTCCCGGCTACAAAATCTGGGGTCAGGGACATTCTGCGCACGTGTGCGGTCTCATAACTCACTGAATATCCAACCGCAATTAACTGAATACACGGATGTGCGAGCCGCGAATATGCGGGGATCACTGTACTTCTAAAGTAATAATCAGCAAATTGTGTTATGTAAAAATGACAAAGATGAAACCTCTATTAAAGCTTATTCATAGAAATTGGTTAACATATTTATAAATAGCAATTCTGTCCCTCTGTCAGAGATCATCGTAATATACAGTATGTTGAAAGAATGATTATACGATGATTAAAAATTATTTTAGGCATGCTCTTACATAAGTTGTAAACAAGTAATACCTATTTAGAAGATGAAAAGAAGACTAAGGAGAAGATTATAGGTGGGTAAAGATAGTAAATCTAGATTCACAAATAAAGTAAAAGTGATAAAGAACCAAGTATTGTTTGGCAGGAATGCAGTCTCTTAATGTCTCTTTAATAAAGGCAAATGTTAAATGACAAGAGGGAGGGCTTAACATACATCCTGATGGAAATGAGTAGAATGGATATGGGGAGAAAAAACACCATCACGGAAGATCAGGAAACAACCAAAGAGTGAGATCTTTTCTTTCCACACCATATGAAGAGCACAGCAGAGGTGAATATTCAGAATATGATATAAATACACAGTTACATTCTGAGCAATTAGCTCGTCTGGCTAAAAGGCAGTTACAATAAACATGACATAGGTAGGATACTGTGAAGTTCCCAGAACTTTCTGGGAGACCACAACTGAAATAAAAAAAAAAAATGCCTTTAATAATGAAGAAAAGAAATCCAGCATAAAGTAATCTTCTCTAGGCATTATGTGAACTTCTTTAGAAAGTAAGTAATTGAAGGACAGTTGCGAATTATTTAATCTTCTGAACCCTTCAACTTGTGTGATGAGCTTAAAACAAGTGTTTTTCTCCACAAGCAAGACAGGTTTATTCGTCTCATCTAGCCTCACTGTTCCAGAAGATGAGTATTGCCTGAACTAGTAGATTAGGAGCACAACTACACTTTTTTCCAGAGGAAAAACAGGAAAGGTTTTCCAAGTGAAAAGCCCCAGTTTCATTCTGTCCCTAATAGGTTTGATTGTGGTTGTCTCCTTAGTGTACACCTGGGTCCTGGGGCAGGTTTTTTTTCTTTTAACAGATGTGCTACTGTTGTCTTTGCCTGGAAAAAGGGAATAAGCTTGCTATAAAAAACAATTGCCAAGAACAGTGCTGTGTAACCACAACACTCAGTATTTCCCTGCCTATAGATAAAATCCATGAAAACCTTGAAAGAGATCATGACTTCTTCCAAAGAGTCACTGGCTTTCTCCAATCCTTGAATGGTTAAGAATTGCTCATGTTTTACCGTTTGGCTCTCTTAAAATGGAGTCAGAGTCATCACACTGTTTTGGAGAGCTTTCAGCATTAAAGCTGCTTCTTTTCTGGAGCTTTCATACCTTACACATGTGTAACAGTTTTTGCAACCCTGGCTGGAAGTCTTCTACCCAGAATCCAGCATGTTTGGATTAGTTGCATTGTCCCTTTTCCTCTCTTCCAGTGCACAGACCTATCTTGATCTAAATTTGGTGTCTGACATATTTCCCTTTTTTCTCTTCACTTACTGATAATATCCATTTCTTTGTGTGTTGTTTGTTCATTGTTTTATTCTTGACAGATTGACCGTTTGCTATGATATGTGCCTCTGGGCTCTTGAGATAGAAGGCAGTGTGTCAGTTTGGGCAGTCACAATGAGGTGTCTTGGGTATCTACTTGGGTGTGGAGATATCCAGGACTGGCTTATCTATCTACTAGTCCCAATCCTCCTTTGACCTTTTTTTAATAAATTTATACTTTTCCATTTTATGTGTTGTTTAAACAAGGTATACCAGGAGGTGAAAAGGAGGAGAAATGGGTGTTTCTTTTAGAACAGATGTTTCCATTATTTTTAGTAAATCTATTCTTGTTTCATGATTTTCAAGTAAAAAGAATCCATCAGAGACTGTAACTGATGTACACTGGAAATTCCCAAATGTTGCACAGTGTGCATAAATACTCAAACTACTGACAAATCATAGATTAAGCTCAATATGCATTTCTGCTTTTAAGTAGTTGAAAAGTAGGGAGGTAACATATCTTCCTCTGAAAAATAGTGAGGCAAGTAGAACCTGGTTTCAGGATACAATCTTCCTACAACCATAATCCTTTAAAATGTTTGTGTGAAGTCTTCTTTGGATGTAAGAAACTAATGCAATGTAACACAGTTGCAGGTATCCATTGCAGTCTATGACTCGCTCATGTGCATACCATGTTTAGTGCTCTGAGCCAGAAGTGACCTAACAATTAATTTTCTAAAGTGAAAATTCCATATTTTTAGGTATATACAGTTGTGTGAGCAGTAGTGCATGTGTTGCACATGTGCAGGTAGTACATTCTCCCCAGCGTCATGACTTCCAGATCTGCTACCAACCTGAGAAGGTAAAGACACTCTGGAAATAAGCTGCTTTCCTTCCTCATCTTCCTTCCTCTGCCTAGCTGGTGCATGAACTGGGACTCTGCCTCTTACTTCCTTTTCTTATCTTGAAGTCCCCTATATCACTTCCCCTGTACCATTCTCTTTCTGAGGCACAGTGTAGTTTCTGGCTTATAAATATTTCATTTATTACATATTTAGAGGGGATGCCTTTAAAAAGAGTGTGTTGAGATGTGGTATAGAGCCAAATCTGCAGCTTCACACCGTAGCAGATAAGGCCAGGGACATTCTGCAGACTTTGAAACAAGGTGTAATGGTCCAATATTGTGTATATTCCTAGAATAACACAAGCACCAGTGTTTTGCCATTTTAGAAACAAAAATGCTTTCAGGTCGCTGCACGACTCTCTGTTCTTGTGCAAGATTGAATTAGAAGTAAATTGGCTTTGGTTTCTTGGAATGACTGTGCCCATGTTGCATTGTATTCTGTTCACAAAGCTCAAGGCTGATTTTTGTTCTGCTGGTGTAAGATGTCTTGACTACAGAAAGATAAAATTATATGGAAACTGGTTTTTCACTCTTCTGTCTTGTTGGGTTTACAGCAGGCTTAGTGAAAGTATATAGATTTGGGGATCTTTTGGCTCTTTTATTTGTTCTGTTCTATTTAAAGAATGGGACTACGTAAATTGAAAGCATTCCTTCTGTTTTGTTTCGGGTTTTGGTTGGTTGGTTGGTTGGTTGGTTGGTTGGTTGGTTGGTTTTTTTATCCCCTGCTCACTGTCTTTTGGAAATTATGGCATGTTGCTTTCTATTTTGCTTTTTGGTAGCTTTAGATACTCTTAGATGCCTTTCTAAGGATGAGTCTGAAACTGTGTGGCACAATGCACAGTGATGTGAATGGCCTGTTGTCAGCACTGGTTAAAGAAACTGTGACAAATCAGCAGTGGAGATGAAAGGGGGAATCGTTTTACAGCTAGGAAAACTACAATGGCAGCTGTATTAGGCAATCCGTGTTCTCTTGGTGTGTTTTTTATTGCCCAAATGTCAGTGTTTCTCAATAGCTTGCTCATAGGAAAAGGAGTCCAGGGAGTTCTCAATGTCCAAATCACAGAACATGTGCTATTGTTTGAATTCTCCTCAATTTGTGAGCTGCTTGCAGCAGGCTGTAATCATGTATCACACTGATTTTTGGTATCTGTTATGCATTACTTCAGTTTCTTATGACTTTTGTCTTCCTTATTTACACAGGGGAATCAAAAGGGCAAACTAGATCAGGAAAAAGGGCCTTGAGATGTAGCTTTACTCAAGAACACATTACCTGGTTTGGCCTTGGATACTTCATCTGTGTCTTTCAGTTTATGTATCTGCAGGGGGAAAAAAAAGGCGGTGCCTTCTTTAAAGCCTTTTAAAAGCTGTTACTGTGTTTGATATTAAAGGTTATTGTGGTGGAGTCATAGGCTTCTTCAGTATAGTGAAGTTACGGGTACCAGTTTGTCTTTCTGATTGCTGTGAAATAATTGTTGGTGCCACTCTTTGCCAGAGACATCATTATTCTCTTTAGAAAATATCAGTACAGCTTCAGTACTTCTTGGAAAGTGTTCAGTGTGGTACAGATACAGGTCTGGTCCTTCTCAGTTCTCTCTGTACAGCACATCAAATGAACTCTGCTCCATTTTACTACAGCTTTAGATGAGAGCAAATTAAAAGTTTCTAAGAACTGGGATGTGAATCCTAATAAATCAGATTTAGTGAAAGTAAAATGAATGGAGCCAAAATCTTTTAGTTCCACTTTATAATTTAAATACATATTTTAAAATTTTGTTTAATATTGCAGATATTTTCAAATTTTTAGGAAAATATTTACATTAGAATTAAGGACACAAGTAAAGCAGCAAAACTAACTCATCCAATCTGTGATGCACTGATTGTTGCAAGATCCTCTGCACAGGAGGGGAAAATCTATAAAATGGTTGAGGAACATTTTTCTGTAACCAGCTCAAATCTTTGTCCATATTGACAAAATACACCATGTTGGAAAATGATTGGCCCATAGCTTTGTCTTTAATGTGCATAAAGACCACTGTGTAAAATGTGACTGATTCTAATGTCAGTAAGAACTGTTGCCCCATCTATAATAAGAGTAAAACTGTGTTTAGTAGTAAATGCGTTTTTACTGTGTGCCAAATATAGACAAAACCTGAGTTGTTCATTGTGAAATATAGACACCAAAGAGCTTTTAAGTGTGGTAAGTAAGTCTATGACTAACATTAATGCTTATAGAATTGTCGGGAAGTGTAGATATTTAGGTAGATATTTTCCAGTAAAAACTTGGAGGGTTATTTGCTTTAGGCTGTGTAAAACAGATAATACAGCCATCCAAACCTTGGATGCAAAGCTCCTCTTAGTAGAAGGAGGATGAAGGATGCTTGATAGGAGCCAAACTAGATGGTAAGAAAGCACCTAGACATGTTTAACTTGCCAAAGAATATGCTCTTTAAAAGGTTACTCAGTAGTTAGTTCAGACTGCATTTCAGGAGCATGGGTGAAGGCAGCAGAGCAGCATATCCATCGTGTCACCTGGAAGAGTTCACTCATGAGCTGTTTGCCAGTGATCCAACAGCCCAGGAAGAAAGTGACCAGTTGGGGCTCTGAATTGTTAGATGCAATAATCTGTCTCTAAAATGAATAACTCAGTGTAATCTGTGGTTATTACATTTAGACCAGGTACAGGAACGCATCTCTTAATAAACCCAGCACAGGTAGACAGTGTTTAAATGGAGTGTCATTCTGGGATTGACTGCTAAGATTATATATGCTCTTTGGTTTCCTGCTGATTAAATTACGTTTCAGTTTCATCTGCCATCTGTCTATTTTAGGCATGCAAGGCAGTAGACCTGGGTGGACTGTGCCTTACAGAAAGGCTTGGCCTTGTCTCTGAGGTTTTATTAGAAGAGGAGCGTGAGAAGGGTCACACCCTTTATCAACATGGCTGCATTAATGCAAGGGCTCTTCCTAAGATGATTTTCCAGAAAGGCTCGTTCTAATGCAGACAAGGCCTTGGAGAAACATACTCAGTAATCTCCCTCACCCACAGGCTGTGGTGGGGGTGATTTTTGCTTTCTTAGCAGTGGAGCAGCCCCTTTGCAATGCCCCTTCATGGACCCTGTGCAACCACTCTTTGCTGTTTGCCATCTACTGCAGACAGTGCAGTAAAATCTCCTTGCAGTTAGAGAAGACTTTAAGAAAGAAAAAGGACTTTTCAGAAGAGCTGAAAAGCCTATCATTAATGATCAAATTACTGACTTTATTTTGTAGTTCAGGAATATCCTTTTTTAAGTTGGCTCAGTCTTTACCTTTTTTTTTTTTTTAATTGAACTGATTCTTGATCTGACCTTTAAAAAATCTCTTTTGAGTTGCTTTGATTTTTATAGGGAAATCCATTTTAGTGTAAGAACACGGGCACTGTAGGGGTTCACTGGCATATATGTATAATACTTCATCATCTTAAAATAAGTATTCCAGTTGCTTTTGCTGGTAGTTGAATCCTGGTAGAAGATCTACATATTTTATTTATATGATACAACTGGGGAGGAAAGCAACTAATAATGGTGACAATTCAACATAAACTTGTTTTCCACTGGTGAGGCTTATACTATCTATCTATGATGTAAATCATGCCTGTATTTAAGGTTCATGTTTAAGCAGTTCCCAGAGTTGTCGTTGGATTTTCAACCATCCTTACTATTTTTCATGTGGATTTTCCAGCTGATATTAGTAGGCTCTGCCCATGTACTGGCTGACCTGTGCATGTATGGCAGCTAGTCCTCCTAAAATGAACATATTTCTGGAAATTCAAAGGTAACTCCACAAGAATGATTTCTGAAGACTAACAGTTACAGCACAAATGGTAATGTATTTGAATTAAACAATAGCTCTTTATGGGAAGTGCTGATTGCACATTGCAGAGATGCACCAGCCAACATTTGTAATTCCCAAATGTGCCAAGTCTTATTTTTAATCCCACAGCATGGTATAGAACCACCGAGCATGCTGCATTGACTTGCTTTTATTTTACTGCTTACAGTAGGTGAACTTGGGAGGGGACAGAAATGGAAGTCTCATCTGCTGCAGCAGCCACTGTCCTGACTATTTTTCAGGGTGATAGTCATAGCTGCCACCAAACTTTTTAGTTCTGAGAAGTGATACTTGGCCCTCTGAAACTGGACCCTGCCACTTAATCCCTAAATTATACCGAAAAATACTTTACTCTCAGTTGAGGAAAATGTAAATCACTTCAAAAAGTCCTTCCTTATACATCCTGGTGCAAGTGGTTAGATGAGCCATGGCAATCCTTCAAAACAGCATGCATACATAAGTTTGGTCTCTGTTTCTTCCTATGCTTGAGCCTAAAATAAACTGAGGCATAAGATTGATCAATAAACCTTTCTCTGGCCCCAAAGGAGAGAGGTCATTGAACATGTCTCTGTATTCCTTTGCTTCATCAACCCCAGCTCTGCAGCAGATGACCAGATGGCCACAGGACATGTTTTGTAGCTACAAGATAAATCTCATGGCAAGCAATTTTCTTCCATCAGTTTGGGAAACATGCATAAAAATTTAGATTTATTTCCCAATTAAAAAAAAAAAAATCCCTGAAGACCATCTTCATGAAAAATACTGCTTCATGTGCCAGATGGGAGAATGTGCTTCCCTTTTTTTTTTATTGCAGGGCAGCCAAAAATGCTTTGTGGTTCTAAAAGAGTTGTAATATTTGAGAAAGTACAAATCCAATTGTATTGAATATAAAAGATTAGGGTCATCTTTTTCTTCCGGATTTTGTAAGAAATGTGTAACTTTTAGACAATGACAGCTGTCTAACCTGAAATGGTGATGTGTGAGAAGTAACAGCTTTCCCTCTAAGGACTTACGAAAAATACTGGCAAGTGCTGTTAAACTGCTTAGAAATATAATAAGGCAAGACAATGAATAGGATTAGAGAAATGTGGAAGTTCGTAGATCTAGTGGCAGTGGTTGACCGCTTACATCCACCAGCGGATCTTGTTCACAGGGGAAGTTGGAAGAAAGCTAGTTATTACTATAACTTTGTTTGCTCTAAAGGAAGAGGGCCCAACAGAAGGGAGCTTCAGATAGCAGTAGTGGGCATTTTGATGTATATTTTAAGTACAGCTAAGATAACATTTCTAGGAGTGTAGCTTGTGTTTATACTCTCAATTGGGGTTCTTGGTTTGTTTCATTTGGTTGGGGGGTTTTTATCAGCACTTTCCATGCATTCTTTCTTTCCTCTCCCCAGCTTTTCTAGCTGCTGTTCTGGAGCAGCATGCTTTTGTGTTAAGGTACTTGTAAGCTCCTTAAAAAGTAAGTTTTTAATTAACTAGAAACGTACTATATTTGATAATTGCGTATCAGTGTGAAGGTGGATCAGTTTGCTTTTATTTTCATGTCCTTTATTTTCACAGCCTCATGCTTTTATTTTCATTCAACAATAAGGAAACAGATACAATTCACATTGCTTTGCATGTTTCTTACCTGACCAAGAAAGGTGTACATTCAAGATTGTGTCTGAGGCTTTTTCTGAAATCTTTCATGACACCATACATGTGGAGTAAGCCTTTGTGCCCCCCAGATAGCGGCTTCACCACTACACGGCGTGATTTTTCAGTGATTAAGGAGGCCCATTTCAGGACTGCGCCTGCGCAACCTGACAGTCATGAATATTTAAATCAACCCCCACACCACGCCATACGGACCACGGGCGCACTGCTCTGCCCACACTGCACCCACCCCGCTTCGCTCCCCTCCCACTGTGCCCACCCCCTCCATTCTGCTCTCCTCCCTCTGTGCCCACCCCGCTCTGCTCCTGCTGCATCTGCCTCGCTCTGGTCCACTCCCACTGCGCCAGCCTCGCCCAGCTCCCCTCCCGCCACACCTGCCCTGCTCCACTCCCACCATGCCTGCCCTGCTCCCAGCAAGGAGGCTTCGTGCAGTTATGGAAGATTTACACACTCTCAGGTTAGACAGGGTGTCTGAGACTTTGTCAGGATAGACATCTACCAGGACAACGGTGGAGGCAGCTCCCTGCACCAGTGTCCCCAGCCAAGAAGAAAAGGGGTTTTTCACAGCGTGGGATGGCCACGGGCACCAGGAAGTGCCGACACAAACACCAACACACAGCAGGGCAGTGCCGAAACAGCGCCAGAGCGCCCGGGGGCAGTGTGAGGGTCCGGAGCAAATTTACATATTGTTGAGCTGCCTATATACATGGATGGAGGGCTTCGCGGAGGGGCAACAAGACCCACGGTACCATGGTAGTCTGAGGGCCCGACTGTATTTTGTGCAGTGGAATACTTAGATAATGCATCTAGTGTCTTCATAATTATTATCTGGAAGTGAGTTTGCAAAGCCAAGAAGTATCATTTAGTTTGTAGCACATTTTTATAGATGCATGTAAAAGATACACCCTGTCCTGTTTCAATGTGGGTAGCCTGGGAAATCGTTTTGAAATGCTTCCTGTATTGCCAACCATTTTACTCTTTCGAAGCAAGGGAGGAAAAAGGAAATAAAAAGCATAATCTGGCCATATTTAAAATTTTGGCATGTTTGTCCTACACATAGTGTTAAAAACTAAGTTGTCCTAAAAGAACCAAGAATGCCTTTAGAGGTTGCTATTTACGGCCATTTTCTTGCCCCTTATCACAGTTGCAGCATTCAAGCTGGGAATCTAAGTAAGTAGTCAGCTGAATATACACATGCCTAGGTTATCTCATTTCTAGCTGCCTGCTTTGTTTATCAAGCACTTATGTAACATTCAGAATTATATTAAGGCAGGACCCAGCTTTGTATTCACATGCTGATTTCCGAGTGCTGATAGGGGAGATGAACAGAGCAGGGTGTGAGATGGTTAAAGGGATGGCTGCCTCTGCTCTCCCTCCTATCCTAAGCTTGAGACCTCAGATCTACACCCCATCTCTCATTTGGTGGGACTCTATGCATCACACTTCTATCAGCAGCATAAAGGCACAGAAGTGAGCCTGTGAAGGCAACAAGTGCCAGGCTGTAAACATTGATTGGAATGCTATCAAACTGATTTGGGGCTGGAGATAGACATGGAATTTTCAATAAATGTTTATAATTAAGAATGTAAACAGAATTTCATGTTTATATGCCTCAGATTTAAAAAAAAATCAAAACAGCTTCTAAAGCTCTGGTTTGAACTCCTTGAAAATGAAGGAGCTCAACGGTTAGGGTAGAAAGGAAAATGACACTTCTGCAAGCATTAAATCATACCATTTCCTCACTTTCGTCGTCTCCTTCTCCACCACACAGAGTTGCATAGAAAAACTCTGCTGCAGAGCTGCTGGTTTTCATTGTTCTCTTAGACTATACCCTTTCTCTGAACACATATGCATGCAATGGGTTTTGTTTGTCCTTTCCTCTTCCCGCCATGGCAGGATGTAAAAAAAGGGGTTTGCCTAAAAAGATTTATTGAAGTTAATAATTGTCTGTTCAATTAAAGACCTTTTAACGGTAACACAACACAGTTATTTTTTACATAAATAGGTTGATATAGACTCGCTGCAACCATTACTTAGTCACATAACTCATAAGCAGCTAACTGTAGCCAGCCTAAACTGGTTTTGAGATTCTGTTGGAATTTTTTGGTCAATAACTCATAACTTCTCTTGGGACTTATGAAAATTCCTTTTTAGCCGTGGTAGTTGCTAAGTAATGTCCCTACTTGGATAACAGTTTAGATACCAATCCTTAAATTGATAGCTTGCAAACAGACTGCTAAATTTAAGCAGGGAGCCTTTCTGGACAAAGCCAGCCAGTTTATTTGCTGGCTTTTAGGAGAGTAAAGCTTTGAAATCTCTTTCTGCTTAAGATGCTGATAGCCATCTGAACTTCCTTAGCTTAAAGATCATATCTAAAATAAAATTAATTCAAATTTTCTTATCACCTTCATTACTCATGCTGAAAACTTCTAAAACGGGCCTGCCTTTTCAGTTTTGGAATTTTTCTTCATTACTTCAGTGTTGCTCTCTTCTTAAATTTAAGCCATTAAACAAATAGTGCAATAATACAGATACCAGACTTCAGCAATCCCTGTTTCTGATTTTTTTCCCTTGAAACTAACTCCAGCTCAGCTGGTGACACTCATAGATGTGGTGCTATGAACAAACATCTGAAAAATCCCACTTTAGAAATTTAAACCACCTTCTTTTGTAGAAAGAAATATAAGCATTTCCTTGAACTTATTTTGATTTTCGATTTTAACATAAACTTTGATTTTTTCTTCAGAGAAGGACACAGGTCAGATCTACGTTGATGCAAAATGTTGTTTCAGACAGAGTCAGGTTTTGTGGCTAAGTTTGTAAAGGCAGCATTTCTTGAAGGACATACATATATGACTTTTATGGCACAGTGAAGAAGTTTGTATAGAACATCTGAAAGCTCTTGCAGCAAACAGGAGGTTTGTGATTTTACTGTCATTTATAAACTAATTAAGGAAATTTTTATGGCACTTTCCTCAAGCAAGTGTGGACGCCGGTAGCCTTTTATAAATGTCTGTTCTAAATTCTAGGCATTTTTACCTGGCATAGCCCAGCTGTCTGACATTTTCTGTTATCACTAAAATGCCTTAAAAATAAATTAAACAGATTAAACATTTTCTTCTTTCCCTTTAACCTCCACTAACTGCAGGCTCAAATTTTAAATTTTCCGTGGTGCATTTCAGGAGCCCAAGTGAGATTAACAGCACAAGCTGTGGAATCGTACGTCGCTCACCCACTAACAGGGGCCTTTTTTTCTGTGAGTTTCCATAAATTAGATGTGGAGCCAAAGCAAGCGGAAGCTATTTTTAGTGCAGCAGCAGCACTGCAGAACAGAAGCTGGCGAAGCGTCACGTGTGTCAGGCTGAATCAAAGGGAGTATCCCAGCAATGTGCTGTAAACAAAACAAGGGCGCTGTCAAAAAGCAAGCTTCAGGTACCAAAAGAACCCAAATCAAAGCCTAACACAAGAAGCAAATGCACTGACTGTGTTTCTTAGGTGATTTTCCTATTTTGCAAACATGGGAGCCTAGTAAGTATTCTGTGTTTCCTGATGGCCCATTGTCTCGCTTGATGCAGTCTTTACCATTAGGCATTTTATTTAGAAATTTCTCCTTTATTTAGACATCATCTCTATGTCTTTTATCAAAAGTAATCGTTGCCTGAGGATCCATAAGCATAGCAAAAGCAGATGCAGCTGTCTGCAGAGCCTCTGCGTAGGGGATGTCCTTGCTGCAAAAGCTCTGCTTTACAACATGTGAGATGTGGCTTTTCAGCAAGCAGAAGAGCAGTATGAGTGAATACTCTTACACATTAATTGGGTTGACATATTTATCTGTGAGGGGTTTTTGTAATTAGTATTTTTATTGTTTAGTGGATTTTTTTGCATGAAAAGCATCTGACTTCAGAAATTATACATTAACCTAAGTAAATATTCACTGAACCTTTCAAAGATTACCTTTTACTTAGTTTACTTTGGTTTCCATGTGTCTGGATGCTATTGAAGGCACAAACAGATTTTAACCCAATAATTTCAAGACCGTGTATCTATTACTTAGAGTCAGTTGCCAAGGCCATGTGCCCTGAAAGCTTTTGGTCAGCCTATAGCATTGGGTTATTGGTTGTGTCTAAACTCAAGCAGTTGAGACACAACCTATATGAAGGTTAAAAAAAGGTGTTGAAAATTTTCAATTTTCATTTCAATTGGTAGTAAAAAAAAACCCCCAAAAACCCCAAACCACAAGCTATGTCCCTTCTTCCTGAAAACCATCTGTTCAGGTGATGCATCCTTTGTTGATCCTGTTACAGGTGCATGTATTTTAATGAGCTACGGGGCTTGAATTTGTTGGGGTTTCTCTTTCAGGAGCCTGGGAAATGGGAGAGTAATTGTTGCTCTTACAGTAAATGCAAACAGCTATGAAAAAGTGACTTGGGGAAAAGGATGTCAGCCTAAGCTGAATAATATGATTTCCCTACAATAGCAGCCTATGCAAAAAGGAGTTAGATGAGATTAATACACAATAGGCACATCGAGACAAATGCAAACATGAATGCCAGTTGTGTCAGCAGTGGCACAAAAGAACTCTTGAGTGCAACAAACCCCTTTTGTTACCTCCTTGCTGCTCCCAGCAGGGTTTTTCCCTTAGGATGGAGGAGGAGTCAGCCAAGCTAACACCCGGGTTTGGAAAGAGCAATGGTACGGGTGAGCTCTTAGGCACCTCAGTCATGGCATGAGTGCTGTATAGGTGCTGCGATTCTTCTTGAAATTGGGAGTGCAATAGTCACAGAGGAGCTGTAGTCTCATCATCTAATCTCATGTAATCTCACCCCATCTACACTGGCTGTACATGTTAGTTTAGCCAATACATTTAAGGCAAATTGCAGCCAGAAAAAAAACAACTACATGTAATGTAGTATTGGGAGTAGGGAAAACTAAGAAACAAAGAATAGAAACAGTAAATTGTTAGAATTTGTAAAATGTAAACATGTTTTACATTTGTAAAAATGTAAAGAATGTTACATGCACATTAGCTTTTTTCTTTTTTTTTTTAAGGAAATCAGTTTGGTTTTTTGTGCCAGAGTCCCTAAATGCATTCAATGTTCTCAAAGATAGCAAGAATATTTTTTATGATTTATAGAAAATGTCGCTTTATGTAGAAAGAAAAAAGCAATAGCTTTTCTACTGGTAAAAAATAAATGTTTTCAAATGCATGTAGCCAAACCAAGGGAGTGGCCAGCTGAACTCAGAATTCATGGTTGCTGCATGAGTTGAGGGTCCAGGTGTCTCATGCTGCCTTACCATAAGATACAACAAGAAGATGTGGCTGTGAATATCTCTCAGTAAACCCCTGAACTTGCTTCTTATCACACAGTTTCCTTGCACAAATACTCTGCCTCCTTATTCTAGTACCCATCTCTTCCCCTTTAAATTGCAAACTGCAACACATTCTCATGTCTGGTTTTGCTAAAATGGCTTCTACCGCTGTAACTTCAAAAAATAAACAAGCTGAAAACATTTTGATTTGAAATAACTATAAATCATGTGAATGTAGTTTGCCTTCTGCTTGAATTTTTTTGGCGGTTTTAGGTGTCAGAAAGTCAGAATTTGGAGAGTAGGAGCTAATTGTGATTTCACCGATGCTAGCAAATGATGTAACGAATAACTTGCTGTTTATTCCCAACCAATCTTCCACACTTAAACACAAGTTAGTAATCACGTACGTGTTTGTGGCCAAGCTAAGTAGCCTTTGCAGTGTTGACGCTGCTTATGAAGAGCTGGGAGTTACGTGTATTGCAACCACCGCATTTCCTGTCCCAGCCCTGGGAGGAAACCAAGTCAGGCAGCAAGGGTGGGGAATCTCCTACTCGCTCAATGCCATGTCGGCCTTTCAAACACGCACCTCACTGTTATCAGTAATAAGCAAAATAAATGAATCGTTGTGCCTGCGACGCATCATGAAGCCAAGCTGTACGTCACATCGAGCTCGCAGATTGCAGCTTCTACAGCTCAGCTTACCACTAAAACATCTATAAAAGAGATTTTACTGAATGAAGTGTAGAGAAGAGATGACACACTTAGGAAGTAATTGCATTGAGCTCTTAATGATGCAAAAAAAAATTGCAAGCTAGAGTAATAGTTGCTGTGAATCTGCTAGCTATAGGGGAACTTAGAACAGATGCTGCTTTACTAGGATACTAGGATACAATCTTTCAGTGGGTCAGTTATGACATATGTAAATAAAAAATCTATTACAAGCCATTATATTAACATACAGCAGTATAATTGTAAAGGAAGAAGATTTCTTGAAAATTATGCTGGGTTAACATAGGAGTGCTTAAATTAAATTGGCATATAGAACTGTTTATGTAGTAAATTAAATACAACTAGATAAAAGCTTTCATTGTTATATGTGGTTGCAAAACCTTTGCAAGGACATATTATTTGTAAACAGCTTGTAATAGCTGTAATTTTCTTGTTCCACAGCCTCTATTAAGGAAGCTGCTATATATGAGACTTAACTTGCCACTGATGTGTGTATTTCAGAAGTTTTTTTCTGGATTTCTTCTCTTGCCAGCTCCCTTTCAGGCTCTTTGAATCTTTTGACGCAGACTACAGGTGTGATTGCAGCCTGTCTGGACACACCCAGCCTGCCATTAACCTAACCAGTCTGGGCACCTGTGCAAAAGAAAAGACGCTTATATACAGCCAGGTTTATAAAATACAAGACACAAGTGCTAAAGCCTTGACATAGCAAATATACTGCTATCCATAACTGAGCTGGCTAATTGAAATTTCAGGTGATGTCTGTGATAATTCTGTGTATGCCTGTGGATCACCATGAAGATAATGTCTGAGATAATTTTCTCATACACATAGTTATGTACCTATCCTGTGGGTGTCTTCTTTTTTCTGTAATGTGAGTTTCGTAAGTTCTCGTTCAGCATTTCCACTTCCTTATCCAAACTGTCTGTTCTTTGATATTTATATCTTTTTCTTTATTTCTAGCTGCCTCATACATCTTGCAGCATTATTCTCAACTCTCATCATTTGAAATAATGATACTGGGTTTTAATAATCTTATGTTTCTTAACACATTTGGAAACCCCCCACTTATTTGTTCTGCAAATGTGATGTCTGCACACACCTTGTTGAGCTTCAAAGGTAAATTGCAAGGCGTGCTTGATTTCATTCCAGGGAAGAAGGTCAGGTTACTGCATTAATTTCACTGGGAGTAGAATAAGATCATAGCTGCATATTTACTTAGAATCACAAAATCATTAATGTTGGAAGAGACTTTTAAGATCATCAAGTTCAACCATCCACTCAACACTACCACTGTAACCCACTAAACCATATCACCCAGACCCAGATTCAGACACCTCTTTAACACCTCCCGGGATGGTGACTCCATCATTTCCTTGGGCAACCTATTCCAATGCCTGACCGCCCTACAAATTACTTCATTCCTCCAGTATCTGAAACATGCGTAGACACCTGTTTTATAAGCTGCATGCAGGGCAAAAGGAAGTCTGCCCCTATAGGCTTAAACTTTGTTACAAATACTCAAGAGGAAGCAATAATATCCTTATTTTGTGTAAAATAATTGAGTAAAGCATACAAGTGTTTCTCTGCTGTTGTGGGCTTGTTTGTGTGAGTCCCCTTTGTATTTTCTCAGAAATACGTAGTTATTTCAGGAACTTCAAGTAATATCAGCTGGTTTACTTTTAATTGTCATGTTTATCATGATATACTGCATATAGGAAGAATTGCACACTGTATGTATGCAACGTGCAGAAGTAGAGCTGAGGAGGTGATATTATCTGGATTGTCGTCATCGGTACAAACTGCAGCTCATCTGTACCTTTCTAAGCAAAGCCCTTGCTGTCAGCAAAACGTCTTGCAAAGGGTCCCCTCCCACAGTGTTGTCATGCCTACGTCATACAGCAGAACTGCTCTTGCTGACAAAGGACGGTCTCCTCAGGGTTAGGTTTGCCCTCTGATTTTAAACATTAAATGACAGATGAATTACAATTGGAGTTTGTATCAGGCAGCTGCCTACCTCTGGTGGATTGAACCTTACTGAAAAATTAGATTTTGTGCTATTGACAGTGGTGATTGTCTGAGTGGTGCGTTGGCACTGATAAGCAGTTCTGTGTGGCAATGCTTGGTGCTCGCAGTTCATCTCCTTCCTCTCAGAAGTGCTTTTTGTGCTCACTTTCTACTTGTTGCTAAGCTGAGATTTAGTCCTTTTTGTACAAATGCAGTAAATGGGATTTTATGTCACAAAGGAAGACGGGGAAAAAACCCCAGCAGTCTCACTGTGCATCCGGCAGCTAGTGCTTCCCTCGACTGGTACATGGCAGGAGATTTTTTCAAATCCTTGAATTTAACTGAATATCTTTCTCAGTGATCTCAGTTTAATGTGTCTGAAGAGGATCTTGCTCCATGACCTGAATAAATTGCATCCTGAAATATCCAACTCTCTCAGTTGTTTTGTCCAAAATGACTAATAGTTGTTCAGTTACAAAATTAAGACAGTGTAAGCAAGCAGAAGAATCCTGGCCATAAGTAGAGAAAGAGTGATATGATCAAGGAAATTTCTTAATTGCTGGAATTTTTCTTTGGATAATGAATGCAGGTTGCAAAAGGGAAATAGTGTATCTGAATTCTAACAGTTACATAGCAATGACAGAAAATAGTACTTGAGCTAGCAGTGAGAGCAGAAGGCCTTTTTTGAAAGGATTGTGAGAGAAGGCATGAACTTAGAACAATAGCATTTTAGAATAAGACTGTGTAAAGTAACTTTGAACTATTTATAACATGCAAAGAGGTAGTGCAGGTACCTGTGTTTAGTGTTATTATGCTTATGCAATCAGCTTTTTTTAGGAAGATAACCAGTTTATTTTTGGAAATGTACTCCAGAGTGCTAAGATGTGTATCTATATATCTGTCTTTATATAATTTTCAGCTTTGGTTCTAAATCTGTATTCTGTATCTGTCAGGAAATATCCTTCTACCTATAAACTGTATAAGGCTGATTAGTTACTGATGGCAGACAAATCTACAAATATCGAGCTTTTGGCATCATAAGTGAAAATGCCTTACTTTATAAGAGAGGGGGAAGGGGAGAAATTGATTCCCTGTTTAATTCCTATGAGAAAAAACCCACAACCTAACCAGATGGAATTTCTTTTTGTACTATAAATAAGTAAACCTTTCCTTCTTTCATGACTTCGATTTTGATATATTTGTATCTAAATTGCTCCTTCCATAATTTTCTTTGGCCTGCTGCTTTCAGGGACGTTCCTTCAGATGCTCTTCAGCTCTTCAATGCAGATACAGATGTGTATCAGTGTTTATCTGTAAAACTCTAAACATGCTGTGTGGCTAGCTGGAACAGTCCTGGTCACTTGAATGTATATTCTGGGGATAGGTGGAATTAAATACATCTGGTGCTAGTCTAAGTGGTTTTATTAACAATAACAGAGAATATACAGTACCTAAAAATTGTTGGTTGTGGGTTTATGTGTAGTGCATTTTGTTTTCTTCAAAATGCGATACAGTACGTCCCCGGTGCATTGCAACCTCGCCGTTGCGACCCCGGCGATTTGCAAGGAAAATTTCTCGCAGTCCGATTTCAAGCATTTGCAAGGTTCTGCGGCTGACACATGTGCAGTGACTCTGCTTTGCCAGGGGCGGTGCCAGCGGTCCCTCTGGGGCGGGACTGGGCCGGTCCTGCGGGGAGGGCGCGTGGTTTCTGTGGCTCACCAGGGTCTGTGGGAGGGGGACAGCCAGTGTAGAAGTCAGAGCAGGGCCCTGTGTGGCGTGAGGCGCCAGGTGGGGATGAGTCCTCCACCTGCCTACGCTTAGTTAATGCAGGTCCTTGAGTGTCGCTCGCCCGCCCGTGTGTGCGGACTGCCTGCAAGCTGCGAGCAGGCAGTGCTTGTGTGCGTGTGTCTGTGTTATTGTTTCTCTGGCTACAGGTGGGGAAGGGAAGTGCCCCAGGAAAGTGGGGCTGGCCATGGCATGACAGCGGGACATGCTCCCTCCACTGCCACAGCCTGCCCGTGGGGCCAGGACACGGGGCTGGGACATGGCCAGCATGAGCACAGGGGCCGGGGTGGGGGTTGGGGGGAGCAGCAGTGCGGGATTTGCGCTGCTGGCGGCAGATGTGGAAGCGACAGTGTGGCTGAAGAGAAGTCTAGGGATTCTCGGGGGGGTCCCCTGAGGCAGAGAGGGTGCAGAAACGCTTCTCTTTCCTCCCCTGTGCTGTGAGAGCCCATGGGGAGGAGTTGAAGAGGCTCCCCAGCGCTCCTGACTGGCTGGGGATGGAGCGATGGGCATGGCCTGCATGCATACTAATGACCTGCACGTGTTTGCAAGTTTGACATTTTGTGAGACCTTTGACATGACCCGTTTCTCACAAATGAGGGGGTATAACTGTATATGTATTTCATGTCACGTCACCAACCCTAGACGTGTTCAAGGGGAGGCTGGACGAGGTGCTGAGTGATATGATCTAGATGTAGAGGATAGGTTAGTTGGATTATAGGTTGGACTAGATGATCTTCAAGGTCCTTTCCAGCCTTATCTGTACTGTGATAATTCATTTTCTCAGTTTGGTGTATTTTAGCAATATTGTTTTTATTTGTTAGTACAGTCTGGTCTCCTATAATGTGGACCCGCGGTCTTAATTGGGACCCGCGTAGCCCGACTTCTGCATTGAATGGCGGCCGCGCCGCCACCACCGCCGTCACTGCCACCCGCACCGCCACAGCTGCCTGTGCTGCCCCTGCTGCCGCCTGAGCCACCACCGCCATGGCTGCTGCCACCACGGCGGCAGCAGGTCGCGCATGCGCAGTTGCGAAACGGATCTCTTACATCGCTAAAAAATTATGCCGCTAAGATCTGAAGCTGCAATATGCGGGGCGCTAAGTGCAACAGGGTCAACTGTATTAAATAATTGTTTTCTCATTATTGTCTCTCATTCCATTCCTCATCTTAACAATTTTAGTCATTTTAGTACAAATTTTGATGCCACAATGCACTGGCTCCTTTGTAAAACTACTTCAAGTCCCACATTGTATTGAATTGTACTTTCAGTGTCATGCATGGGCATGTCTCTGACAGTCAGTGTCTGTGGGGTATCTGTAGTAAATTTTGATTGTAGCCAGCTTATTACCAGACTTCTGGTGATAATCAGTACAGATGTGTTTGAAGCAGTAAATACAGAGAAGTCTAGTTGGGTCACCAGTGCTCTTGTTCTGTGTTCTACTTCCAGGTGCTTCTCCCTTCTGCCAGATTTAAAGATAACAACCATAGTCATTCAAATTCTCAGTGCAAATAAATTTTATCTTAAAACTACTTTCTTGAAGAATATAGATGGGATAAGTGTGTAAAGGAGTATGTTCCTGTAGCTTAATTTACTTTTCTGATCTTTTTTTATTTTCCTCCCGTAATTTAAGCTGGACATGGGTTTTGCATGATGCTGTATTCCTTGCTAGAACAGAAAATGTTTTAAGGTGAACTGCTGAAGAAAATCAATTACACTGGAAAACAAATTTTCATGCATAGCTGACAATACCTTCTAGCACTTGTGTGGCTGTTCTTCTCTAAAGACAAGTTGGCATTAATGATGGCAAATTAAGGCCTAAGCGTAGTGCTAGTTTTCCTAATTGTTTCACAAATCAATCTCTTGCTTTATAGCAAATCTGCATCTGGTTTTAACAAATGCAGGTCTTGCTTTGGAAAGCAGTGAGTGGCGTAAGGCTCTCACAGTTTAGAGACCAGCCCTTGGGTTCGTGCAGCGAATAATAGTGGTCATGGCAGTCATCAAACAGAAAGCAGGCACTTCCTAGAAAGTGACCTATGTTGTGTCTGTCCCAGTGTCCTCCTCCATGCTATAATGACAGGAAGTATTTGTATACCATGCCACACTAGGAGGTAAGGATGGAGCCTGACTTGTTCCTGGTGACTGGATGGTGGTTGCAGAGGAGCCCATAAGTGCTGGTGTACATGACAGTTCCCTTAAGTCATGTGCAGGCAAAACTGCTGATAAAAAACTGTTTGTGTTTATTTTATCTACATTTGTTCTATAGTTATTAAAATTCCCTCTTCCACCTTCTGTGGGAAAATGACTCACCTTGAAGACAGTGTCAGTTGTGAAGAAAAGATCCGAAGTTTTTCAGTGCACTTTTAGTATGCTTCCGATTAATTCTAGTCATGATTTCTTTCCTACTGGGGTGGACTATCAGTCTATGTGATGTCTTGTCTTGAGGGGCAGAGGTGTCCCAGGTCACCCACAAAGTGTCATAGTGGAGCCCATCATACAGTTACTCAATGCTGAGATGGGAAGAAACGCAAGCAAAAGCCATAAAAACCAGTTGGAAACATCCCCATTTTCTCACTTCAATGATTTGGCTTTTGTCCACATTATGTTTTGACATGAAATCTGCTCAGAATTGCATTGCAGTGCTTGAGCTGAATTTAGGTCAGAGCAGCCCCAGATCCAATATGTAACCAGTAAATAAAGATGCATGTCTTAAAGACGTTGTTGTTCATTGCTTACACTTCTTAATTTGTTTTCCATATGTTATAGGGTTTTCAAGGTAATAGAAGTACTTCAGAAAATGCTGAGATTTAAAAAGTATAGTCAGAAATGTTTCCTTCAAATGCAAGCGTTATTATTTTTCACTTTTTGCGTATGGGTAGTACTGAGACCTTCTCAAAAGAGCATCTTGTGAAACAGATACTAAGTATCAGCATCTACTGAGTTAAGGAGTGGCTTTTGCTTCCAAAATACCATCACAGTTGTGTTGTAAAACTGTACTTTTGGGATTTCTTTAAAATTTTTGTTGGTGTCCCACAAAGCAAAGTAATTATTTTTCTGTAAACTTTGGTTGCTTTCTCATCTAATACATGAAACCCTGTTGCAATACAGACATGGGTTAAGGCCAAGAGATCAGTATTTACAGTGCTGGTGTTAGGACTGGATTATGTGTAATCTAATTAAGGAGGTTACTAACAATTTCAAGGGATTATAAGATTAGCAATTATCTGTGTGTTTATTTGATTAAAATAAATGCTTGGAGATTTGGCTGCCATACCTGTGCTCTGGTATTTGGGATCAGAAATCCCATTTAATTGGAAATAGAAAAACCAAACAACAACAAAACTTTGTGGTTTGATTCTGTTTCTGTAATGATGATTAAAAAAATGTCTAGTCTCTAATTAATTTTCACTCTGTTTGCACTGAACTGCAATGCACCTTGTTATTGAAGGCCCTTTCGGAGAAGGGGGGTTTAGGGGAGGGAAGAGCATTTTTAAAAACTTTACACTGTTAGTTTAAAAATCCAGTTTTTAGGTACTGGGCAAAGGCAGTAATTCTGTCGGATACTCCTTTGCACGGGGCTGAGGCTTTGTCTGTAACTTTGCAGTTTAGGTCTGGTATCACTTAGAGAAGCTTCCCAGATTTATTGTTTGAAAGATGTCCAACTCTGATTGAGAATTTCATCTCATTGCAGAGCCAAGATCCCAGAGGCTAAAGTGAAAGGTCCTTATTTTTCTTCACACCCTACTTTGGATCCTTCTGGCTCTGTCTTCTGAGGGCACTCACTCTGCCAAGCAATAGTATGAAGAACTTTTATATTAACATTTGGTTTAGTTTGGACTTTCTTTGAAAGAAGGTCAGATCTTTAAAGGCCATCACAAAAGTCCTTCTCACCCTCAGGGCAGGTGCTGGGCACACTCCTTCTCAGAGCGTATCCCAGCATCTGAGCCACAATGTCATACATACAGTTTGATGGGGAAAAGATAACCTGCTAAGGAATTTGTTGTTCTAGGCATCCTCACATTTGAAGTGAGGCAAAAAAAAAAAGCAAAAGGAAAAAAGTACATCTACTTTTCTCCCTGCAAATACGAAACTTAGACCTGCCCTCACAGCCTGACTGCAGGATGACCTGCCTATATATTGCTGGCTGTAAGTCATTACATAAACACACAGAGTGATGGTTCCATATTTAGACAACAAGTGATTCCTGGTTTTCATTTCCACAGGTTACATGCAAGCTGAGAATGGTATTTTTAATCTTCTCTTTAAAAGAAAAAAAAAAAAAAACAACTGGAAAAAAACCAACGTTTTGATATGTGAACTAACAAGTGGCTTTGGGTTTCTGGCATTTATGCCTTATTTGTGTATTTCTTTTCAGCTTCTCCAGCTGCTATTGCATAAATCTTCCACGTTTTTTCCACTAACTGTGTGGATGGAGAAGGCAGTTTGGGAAGTTCAACTTCTTTCTCAGTGCCTGTTGTTAGGAATTTTAGAAGTTGTCCAGGATTTAAAATTTACCTCAGTGGATTTTTTTAATAAGATTAACTTTTATCAGGTTTGTGCCTTTCCTTGCAGACGTGAACATGGTACAAAGCAGTAGCTCCTAGAAAGTGTGACTTTACAGTTTGTAAAGACCAAAATTGTTCTCACAGTAGCCCTATCGTAACCTAAGGGGAGGTAATGATGGCCACGGTCCTGCAAGGAGCTGCAGAGAGCTGCAGCTGTTGGGCTCCCAGGTGGCTCCACACGGGTCCTCAGGCTGGCTCAGCCACTGCTGTTGTATTGCAGCACCAGCACGGCATGTCCAGAGCTGCTCAGCCCCCTCCTTCCCAAGCTCTCTTGCCTCTGGCTGTAGATAGTGTGCTGGCCCTGGCAGACAGCATCTCAGCAAGGAATCCACACAGGGAGCAGCAAAGATGGCCGGTGTTGCCAAATTCTCTGTTAGACACAAACCAAGACCCCTTTGCTCCAGCTTTTCGTAAACCAGCCCCCCGAAATGACAACCACCTGTTGAGTACAGGGTAGAGAGATGAAAAACAGAAGCGTAACTTAATATTTAAAGTAACTTGAAGCAGGACATAATCAGGTTGTTGCATAATTATTTTCCTCGTTCCTCAAACCCAACTCATTGTGTTGTTGTTTTAATAGTACAAATGCACTGAACACTGTAAAAGTCAAGAAAAATTTATGTGAATGTAAAGAAACATACGGAGAGTGCAACATTAGGAATGCTTTTCACAAAATACTGTGTTAATAGTAAGCAGTGTTGACACTCTCAAATGTACAGGTAGCAGAGTTGTAGGGGCTAGTTTTTAACACTAATTTTTATAAACCTTGCTTTGTTTAAATAGCTTATAGCTGTTTAATGGAATTAGGCCAATTATTAGCAAGTTGGACATGGTCACTGCATCCTTCTCCTTCAATTTTTGTAGTAACAATTCATCTTGCTTCATCTCCATGCCTTCGTCCAGCTACCCAAGGTAATCACTCAGCCAGCCTGTAGGTGGTGTGACCACTTGCTTGAATACATTCCGTGGTTAAATGTATCCTGTTCTAAAGTGGGCAGGATAATGATATAAGGAAAACATAGCAGCAGCAGTAGCATTTGTAGAGATACAGGAATTTTCTTATGACTGTAATGGTTATGTCTGGCGTTTGGTTCTGCACTGCTAGACCTCTGCTTGGTGTTCTTTCACCTGCTGATTTCTAAGGCAAATGATCATGTACAGATATTTACCTGATAGTGTTTTTCATTAACAGTTCCAAAGTGGGAATAAGAAGGATAACCCTGCTCTAGACTACAGTTAGGGAAGCCCAAATAAATTCTGGTGCGTGGCATGAGCAAGTTTGGGAAGTGCAAACTTCTGAGTCCTTCCTATTGAAGGTGAACAGTTTGTCTATTTGCTCTGCTAAAGGGAAGGCTATAAGTCTACCTCTGAACGATGAATGAAGTGGTGCTGTTGGGTGTTTGGGGGTTAAATGCTCTGGAAATGCAGGATGTCAATCCTCATCATCCTTCTGTTCTTTAGCTCCTGAGCCATTAAATTTTGTCTTGTTAGGTAAGTTTTCTTGCTTTGACTATTGACAAGGTAAGATCCTATTCTTATAACTCTGAGAACATGCTGGTCAACCACACAGGAGCCCTGCACATTGAAGGGTTGCTCACAGAGTTTGTTCCAGCCTGACCCTTACCTTTTGTGAAGCATGTCCTTCACACAAGGCAAAGGTGCAGTGTTAGAGCTGGGACAAGGATTAAGGATTGCAGAAGAGAAATTATCTGTCACCACACTTCATAAACTGCAATAAGGAAAAAGTAATTGTACCAGGTGTTCTGCAAAGTCAGCATTAACAGTTTCTTTTTCTCCACTGTGCAGGAAGCTGGTCACCTTCCATGACTTTTCTGTAGAAAAATGTTTCTGTTTTCTTAGTTTGCACTAATGACATACTTAAGGTTTTACATGCAATCCTAGGAAGCTTCTTCTCTGGTAGGGTGGGTGTTAGGAGCCCTCATATTCTTCAAATGGGACTCCAGATCCTGTCTATGTCTTGGAGCCTCTACGACATTCTCATGCAAACGGACCCTTTGATCCAAACGTTACACTTTGTAACCAGTGCCAGTTCTGTTAAACCCCAGTACTCACTAGGACTCCAGCCATGTCACTTCTCTGGGTCGTGTCAACGTCTGATAAGCACATGGTAGGTGAAAGCAAACAGGTACACTCTCATTTTTCCTCAGGATTTTAACACATTGTTCTTTCCATTTATGTGTCACCAAAAATGCACAGATCTGAAAACAGGAAATAAACATGCCATGTATGCTTTTCCTGGCTAGGAGCATTCACCACCCTGAAGAATTCACATTTCTTCATCTGAGTTTTTGAGGGGTATTAGCATCCTCTTTTTTGAGTCATCTGGTTTGATTTTTAGACATGAGAACTCTTGGCAGGAGGTTCTCTTGCACTGAGCTTGAACTGGTGCCACAGGTAAACACCAACTTCTTGTGACTTCCTTTTCACTCTGTGTTTTATTACCTTTGCTTCTCCTGTTTGGGGATTTTCTGCCTTCCCTTTCATCAACCTCCTGTAGAAAACACCAGTCAAACTGGTTTTTTCTTTCTGGCAGTCACCATAACAAACATCATTCCAAACCACTTCCACCATAGTAAGTGATCTTTAATTTCCAACAACCAGTGCTGTTTCTGACCTGCATTCGGCATTCTTCAGGGCTCATGGCACTTAGTGGATTTGAGGATTAGAGGATATCTACAGTGCAACCATTTTTGAAAACAAAATCATCAACCAGAATGTGTGATTTGCACTGAAATTATTTTTCCATTATGGCAGCAAGATAAACTTACAAGCAACAGAAGAAGAAGCTCTTTTTGCAATGTCCAGTGAAAATACATTCTGTTAACATCTGACTTTCCCTGGCAACCTTGTGATATATAAATGGTGCTTGTAAACCTGATGCATTTTCTAGATTTGAGTATTTTCAAGGCTTTTTCACACCATTTAGCTTTCTTGAGCATAAAAGCCTTGGCTCTTTGAAGAATTCAGCAGAAGAGATGGAGGTGAGGTTTTCTATGCACTTTAGTAAGTGGGATGTAAAACCAAGGTTTTGATCTATCATTCTGTCTAAAGGCACATTCTCTATGTCCTGTTGGGATGGCTGCATTCTGCTCATGTGTCTCATCTGATGTTTGAGGTGTCCTCAGCTTCCCGTCCAGCACTGGTTTGTGTGCTGGAAGATGTTAAACAGTTGTTTCATTCAGACAGTGGATAAAGAGATCCTAATCTGCCGTACATCAGCTCACAAAGCAGTCAGGATCCAGATCTCTTTAGATACTGCAATATGAGCTTTCTGCTTTCAGGTTAGTATCCTTTGGTTCTGTGTTCAAAATTGCACTTAAAACTGCAGAGTGCTCTTTGTAGCTTTTACATTGCAGACCGTAAATCTGTGTCTCTCTGAACAGTCCATGGGACTATCAATATACATATAGTGATCATCTGCCTGGGAATGTCCTCTCACAAGGCAGAAGAACGTGTCCTGAATTCAGTGAATTCAAGCTGGTGTAGGTGTGGTCAGAAGGAGAGTCTGTATGTGCCAGTCTAAGCCTCAGATTTTATCAGGCCTTCATTCTTAGTCTGTTTTGCACCCCTGGGAATAAGACGTCTGATCACATGCAGTAGAAAAATAATGTCCTTTTTAAAATAAGTAAATAAATCACCTTTCTTCTTCTTTCTCTCTTTGCCTGTCTTCTTGCCTCTTCTCTGAGGGCCCATGTGGCAGAAGTTGCAGATGATGAGCCTCATTTCTGCTGGAGCCTGTTAACCTTTCTGTGTGAATGACAGTTTTCCAGATTTGAGTCTTAGTCAGTGTTTATGTTAAAAAGAGGGTTAATGATGATCCCCATAGGCCTCCTGCTCAGAAAGCAAAAACATCTGCTAAGCCAAAAAGTGGTTAGTTTGCTAAATTTAGAAGGAAGAAATGCATTTCCCAAAATTCACACTGCTTCTTAACAAATTTAGGGAACCAGTAGGGCCAAGCAGTTACGGAAGTCATACTGTTTATTCATTTCTTAGTTTAGTTTGTGTATTTTCAATTAAAAATAAGATTGCTATCATTAAGCAGAAAGAAAGGGATACTCATGTATCTGAAACATTTAGTGCAGTTGAACCTTTTGTGCATTTGTTTAACTTAGTAGCTGGACACGTGCCAAAGCCTGTGAAGCTTAGAGATGTTCTGCAGTACATACTGAGTACATACTTAGCGGTGGAGGAAGTGAGGTTAAAATGGATGTCTGCTAGGAAACTCCCTTAGCCAAACCCACAGACCAGGAAAACTACAGATTTTAGCCATATTACTTGATCCTTGCCAAACACCCTCCTGACTGCCTCCTTGCAGGAGAGGGTAGCCTGACGAATGGTACACAAGCCCTTGGTTGCCCTTGGTTGCAACCATCGTCATCTCTCTTTGCTTTCATGTGTTAGCTAAAGTTGTCATATGTAAATACGGTATAAACTAGAGTTTTCCTGGTTCTTGCTATTTACAGGTAGCATAGTTTGCTGGGACCAGTAAAGCATCTCATGATAGCTGCATTCTTGATGATTTAGTGGTGGCTGGGACCACAGCTTTCGGGAGCTGTGGCCGGGAGGTGAAAAAACAAGATGAGTTATACTCTTCCCTCTTGAGGCACTCATGGCACCAGCACGTGGTACAGACACTGGGACAACAAAGTACCACTGCTTGAGTGTCTAGGAAAGATTGCCATCAGTGGCCCAAGACCCTTCCCAGTCTCGTCGCCTTCTCCCTCTGAAGCAAGTTCAGTGGCTGGAGCTGCTGCAGGGAAACGCATGGCTTTGCCAAAGGTTGTACAGCCCAGGATGCCGCATTCCTGGCTGCGTATCACCTCCAGCTGCAATGTTCCCCCTCTTCGGAGCAGAGGGTTGGCCAGATGCTTTGAAACCACAGATCCTCAAACTTCCCTAGGCAGGTTTCAGGCATGACTGTACTTTGCTCTCCCCTTGTGGTCTCCTGTTTAGCCTTTTCGTTTCCTGACGCACTCCTTGCTGGCAAGCTGTGAGTTGTGGATGGGTGATGGTTCGTTTCTGTGGATAAATCCCACCAGGATTTGGTCATCCCCACGCAGCCCTGGGCAGCACAGTGTAAGGTCTGCTGGGAGGCTGGCAAGCCATGGGGAAATATGGGAGTGAAGACTGGCAGGAAAATAGGATAAACGAGGGAAATTCAGGAGATCTTCACTGAATTCAGGAGATCCAGGTTTCCCCAGTGTGTTTGAGCAAAAGCCTCACGACAACACCCAGCAGAGCCACCCTCCAAGGAAGATGCGGGGCAAGGAGGGAAGTCTCTCATGGTATACTGCTGGAAAAACTGGCAGCCCAGAACTTCAACAAATACATTCTCTGCTGGGTCAGGAACTGGTTGGATGGTTGAGCCCAGAGAGTGGTGGTAAATGGTGTCACATCCAGCTGGTGACCAGTTACTAGTGGTGTCCCCCCTAGGATCAGTGTTGGGCCCGGTCCTGTTTATAACCTTTATTGATGATCTCGACATTGGGATTGAGTCTGTCATAAGCAAGTTTGCAGACAATACCAAGCTCGGAGCAGGTGTCAATCTGTTAGAGGTTAGAAGGGCCCTGCAGAGGGACCTGGACAGACTGGAGAGATGGGCAGATTCCAATAGAATGAGTTTCAGCGAGTCCAAATACCAGGTTCTACACTTCAGTCACAATAACCCCATGCAGGGCTGTAGGCTGGGGATAGAGTGGCTGGAGAGTGGGCAGGTAGAAAGAGATTTGGGAGTGTTGGTGGATAGGAAACTCAGCATGAGTCAGCAGTATGCCCAGGCAGCCAAGAAAGCCAATGGCATCCTGACCTGCATCAGAAATGGTGTGGTTTGAGGACAAAGGAAGTTATCCTTCCCTTGTACTCAGCACTGGTTAGAGCACACCTTGAGTACTGTGTCCAGTTCTGGGCCCCTCAGTTTAAGAAAGATGTTGAGACACTAGAACATGTTCAGAGAAGGGCAAGAAGGATGGTCAAGGGACTGGAGCACAAGCCCTGTGAGGAGCAGCTGAGGGAGCTGGGGCTGTTTAGCCTGGAGGAGGCTCAGGGGTGACCTTATCGCTGTCTGTAACTACCTGAAAGGGGGTTGTAGTCAGGCAGGGGTCAGTCTTTTCTCTCAGGATACTGGAGACAGGACAAGAGGACACAGTCTCAAGCTCTGTCAGGGGAGGTTTAGGCTGGATATTAGGAAAAACTTTTTCGCTGAAAGAGTGATCCATCATTGGAACGGTCTGCCCAGGGAGGTGGTGGAATCACCGTCCCTGGAGATGTTTAAGAGTAGGCTCGATGAGGCACTGAGTGATATGGTTTAGATGATGGGATGGTGTTAGGTAATAGCTTGGACTTCACGATACCAAAGGTCGTTTCCAACCTTGTTAACTCCGTGATTCTGCGGTGGAAGCGGGAGCCGGGCAGAGGGCGCCCTCTCCCGCCCGTGTCACCGCCGTGTCACCTCCGTGTTACCGTGCCCGCAGGCATCGCGGAGCGGGGTCTCGGTGCCGGTGAGACGGAGGCTCCGTAGCGCCGGGAGCACGCAGGAACTCGGCGTTTGCCAAAGCCGTGTGACAGGCGCAGCGCTGGCCTGTGGGTGCGCCCGATTCCAGGAGCATCATTAGTATTTCTGTGCTGGTTGTGGGTGTTCCCTTCCGCAACAGCTGGTGCGGCAACTGGTCCTTCAGAAGGGTGGCACAGCATCCGTGTGCCAGAGTGGCTCCAAAACAGGCCTGGTTCTCCCTTTTCCTCTGCCCGGCTGTGCCCGCACACCGGTGTTGATTCTCAATGAGAAGCAACTGCGGGGTGATGTGGAGGGAGAGCAGAGGGAATACTCATCTATCACATGGAAGTTGTTTTTAAAATTACAGTAATGATTTAGGAAAATCCTTAGCCACTAAATTTACCAAGTGTTCTGAGGGATTTCTGCTGATACACTCAGGAAATTACTTGGGAAAATTAATCCTTTAGGGGTTAGAATATTACTGGGGGCTTTTTTCAGTATGTCTCAGTTACCAGGAAATATATCAGAATAGTATGAGTTTGCTTGAAGCCCAACCTTGGAGCCTTAGGTATTTTTGAAACCAGAAGTCCATAGTTTCCTATTTCAAATGTTGCTGGAAGAATTAACAGGATTATAATTCCTTAGCTAATTAAGAAAAAAAATAAAATAAAGAAGAAAAAGGAAGAAAGAAAAAGGCAACAACAACAAAAAATATCTTTTGCGGGGGGGGGGGGGGGGGGGAAAAAAGGNTTGGGGGGGGGGGGGGGGGATGGGAAAAAAGGCTCAAATATTGATGTTGTTCCTGAGAACTGCAGCAGAAACTTTAAAAAAAAAAAAAGAGAGACGGGTCCCATTTTAGCACCCTAGAGACTTGGGGTAGGTGTTTTCCGTGTGAAATGTCTGCCTCATCTGAGACTTCCTGCAATCCAAAAAGAGTAGAATTAGAAGTCCTACTTCAGGATGGTTTCATGTAATTTGTATGTATGGCTTTTTGAGCCTGGCCGAGGAGTTTGCAAAGGTCTTAATGGCTCATATGAATTGTAGAGGTTTGCTGACCCCAACAACTTACTTGGAGATTTTGAGATTCTTCACTCTGAGAACGTAAAACCTTAAATATTTGCCATATTATCTTTTACTTATAAAGAAGCAATTGTTTTGACATGAGTTTGATTTTTTGTTTTCCATGGCAACTTTCTGATACAAAGCCTTTGAAATGTTGGGGCAAAAGCACGAAAAAATGGTTGAAGTCGACAGATTTATTAAAATGCCTACTAGTTTGTTGCATTGATCTGTGGTTCAGCACTTCATCTTTCCAATTCTTTGGATGTCAAAATACACTTACAAATATAGCATGGGTTTTCTGTCTATCATATTATTCTTAAGACACGATTTTTCTTTTAATTGTTGTTTTGTTTGTGGGGTCAGAATATCTATACGAGCTGTGTAGTGATTTTTTCAGTAGAAAAGGATTTTCATGTAGGATTGCCTCCTCTTTATTTGTACATTTATGAATCCTTTTTTCAGAAATTCTTACATAGCTGCTACTGCTGCTCAAATTGCCATGATTTTTAAAGAGAATAATACTTATTGATAGTTCCCACATGCACTGGCAGGCACATCTAAACCCTGTACTTTTATGTTCACAGCTTGCATAATATAGAATTTAGAGATTGCTTGTCAAACTAAGTGTCAGCTGAGTTTCCTAGGAAACTCAGTGAAGATATTTATAAAACTACAGATCATCTTAATAATAGATATAATAATGTCAGTAGCTCGAGATTTTTTTTTACTTTATTGGTCCATTTTACATTGCTTTAATTTGTTGGCAAACCAAACCACTGCATTTCCAAACAGAGCACTCAAGACCTCCCTTTCAATACCTTGCCTAATTTACGTATTTTTTTAAAACGGTAAAGAAATGTAGAACAATACTGTAAAATTAAGAAGAACGTAAATGTCACACTAATTATCAGACAGAATCCTTTATAGGTGAAACCACGATTGTGAAGTAGAAGTATAAATATTGTGTAATATGTTATGGTTTTATTCACCACTGAGTTGAATTCATAAATTTGAAGTTCCTTGCACATGCATGCAAAACAAGTCACTCCAGAATTAAAATAAATCCTGAGTATGAGTTTCTAAAGAAGCTGCATAAATAGAAGACCTGCCAGTATTGTAAAAAGGCATAATTCTGTGAAAACAATTAGATCTCTGAGCTGAAAAAAAAAACCACAGCAGAATCTAAAAAGAGACTATAAATGATACTTAGTGTCCACTTTTATTCATTCTTCTGCTGTTGTGTTTTCTTCACACTAATTCTTTGAGTGGAGACATGAGATATGCCACAATTGGGAGGTATCTTTGTACTTTAAGCTCTTTAGATTGGAATTTTAGTCATGTAAATTCAAAATTTGCTGATGTGTAAATGTATGTATATGTGTATAAAACCTATACTTTGCCAGAACATAATTACTCAAAACCTTTAGGATTAGTAGAAATGAACATTCTTTGGAAAGCATTTTAGAAAAATTATTCCAGTTTTTTTGTTTTAATACAGTAACAGGTGTATTTAGAAATGAAGCAGTACTACTCCTTATCTCATCTAGAATCCATTACTTGTACCTACTATGTGCATTTACCTGTCAGAACTACTTTAGGATACTCTGCTAATTAGCCAAGTAAGGAGTTCATATGAAGAATATTCAAGAATTGATTTTCTTTCACAAAGGTTAAGAGTGTAGTTGTGTTTTGGTGTCTCAGAAATCTCAGTGCATGCTTAATGTAGTTGCAAAATAAATCTCAGGAAGCCTGTCCCTCAAACACTGAAAAGTTTAATTTTCTGTAAAGCTACAAAATTTATCCAAATCCTAATACGTGGTGGCTGCGTGTTGATTTATTGGATGCTAGTGATACCATTCCAGCTTGGTACAGCAAGCTGGCAGGGAAAACCTTGTAAGTCATTGCGTTTATTTTAGATCATGTGGGATAGATTACAAGTGGACAGCAACCCTACAAGCATAAAATGCTGTTGCTGCCATGTCAGATGATGTTTTTTAAGCTGATATTTGTCAGAGCCAGCTCTGTCTTAGCTATGGTGTTGCAGTTCAGGGTATCTGAAACTGCCCCTTTTACTGGGAGGAAGTTGATTATTTCTAATTGGAAAATGACTTTAACTGATAGGTAGGACATCTGATAAGGAGACTTACCTCTTTCCCAATCTGTCATGGATTGTTTGTAGTGTAACTCTGTGTTACTCCTCACTCTTCTTTTCCTTACCATAAGTTACCTGTTTGGAATATGGAAGTGCCAACAACAAATTACCTTCCTGAAGGACATACTTCCTATATAGGTGAAAGAGGTGTGAGTTAGTACTAAATACCATGTTCAATCATTTTGGATAAATTCTTCCAACATGGTCCTGGTATTGTGGAGACAGAGTCACAGAATTAATTAAGTTGGAAAAGACCTTCAAGATCATCAAGTCCAACCTATGACCTAACACCATCTCATCAACTAAACCATGGCACTAAGTGCCACATCTAGTCTCTTTTTAAACACTTCAGGGACTGTGACTCCACCACCTCCCTGGGCAGCCCATTCCAATGGTCAAGATACATTGTCTGTCATTCATACCTCGACTTAAGAAGGAAGGCTTCTGCAAGAAAAACACCAATTCATGCTGTCTTGCAAGGTTTGTGATGGAGTTGTATTCTTGCACAAACTCTTGCTTCGATCCATACTCTTAACTAGATCCCCTTCTGTGTCAGCCATAGTCCATGCTTTGAAACAGAAATACAGGCATGCTAAGGAAAATTACTCTGTCTTTAGGAAGTTTCAGCTTGGAGGCATCTTCACTTTGGGCTTTTTTGCCTTCTTTTTTCATGATAAAATGATAGGCTAATGATAGGTGTGCTAGTTGAAAATGCATTGCTCTGCTCCAGCGCCTGCATTAACTGTGGAGATAGCTGAAGTTAAACTGTGCTTGATGAGTACTCTCAAGGTGATGAAAATCATCTGACCAAAAGGTTCAGCCTGAATACAACTGCCTTTCCCATGGGGACTGTCGCTGACTGTGAAGGTGTACTTTTATATCCTTCTATTAAGTTTATGGGGCTTTTAGCAGGGGAGGGGCTTCTGTGAGAAGATGCTTTTTCTTTAGAATTTCTTCTGTATGGTTTTGTTAGCAGGCACCCATTATGTTGTGCTAAACAATTGTTGGTTTTTTTAAACACTGTGCTTTGCCATCACACCTTGATCATCCAGAAAGAAGGGCTGGATATTCTAACTCTAGATACTGCATTTTCTCCTTGGCATAACAATGGAGGTTTGAAAAGGAAAAATACTATCAGTAAATATATATGTAGCATGTTTTCCTTTCAGTTCATATCCGTGGAAAAGTGCTATCAGAATTACAGACAGGCTTTTAAGGGGGTATTTTTTCTACTGGTCAGTTTGTGTGACCCCTGTGTTAACAATGAGTCACATTTTAAGTCAAGAGTTCACTGGAGGTTTTTTTTTTTCTTTCTCACCCCAGTTAAGTGGGGCATGTGTTCTACGTGCACACTCAAGAGTAACTGAGGAAAACTTGCCTTTTGATAAAGAAATCTTGATGGTATTGCAGTGGGATATTCACTGCTGAATAACAATGTAGAAATTCAAGAAAGCGTCTAAGTGATACAGGGAAGTCTTAAGCCTAGAGAAGATAAGCCAGCTAGGCTCACATGAGATCTAAGAAATAGGTGGAAGTGAGAGAGGAGAACCTGCCTATTTTAACAATAAATATAAAATTACATTTTATGTCCTTAAATGATGCTGTAACATCAATTAAAGCTTGGAAAAAATATTTTAAATAATTATAGAATGTAGTTTCCCCTTTTTTTTTCTGGTTCTCTTTTGTCTTGCCCTTCACTGCAGCTGTAAGTTTTTCTTTCACTTTTATGCATCTCAGTGAGTTTTTGTGACATAAAGAATTGGACTCATTAACATTCTCTTGCTATCAGTTTTGCTGTCCACTTATGCTTTAGTTATGTTGGAGGGCAGCATGTCTGTCCAAACCTATTTGTATACACTAACAAGCATTTCTGCTAACGTTACTGAGACCATAATTAATGTAACATTATACTTGTTTAGAATTATGCTAAATAAAGGCACCCCTTCGCCTCATTTTCTATTTTAAACCCAAAAATCTTTTTACAGTCTTAACAACCATATGATGTTATAACATGTGGTGAGTTGTAGTGTTTTTTTGTGGACCTCACAAAATTAAAACATTTTAACTTCATTTTGGGCCGCTTGTGGGTACTGCATAATGGTAAGTGTAAAAGTGATGTATTGAAACAAAGCCTGCGTAAAATGTTTATTTGGCATAGGATGTGTAGCCTAAAGCAATATAAGGAAATCACCAGGATTATAACTTCACCATTCAGGTTGTGTTTTACTTCGCAGGGGGAGGCTAAACTAGAAAAGATAGTGAAAACTCTACAAGACAATATTTTACATATCTAAGTGTGTGTTTATTTTTCTTCTAGCTTTTTAGAAAGAATTGACAGCGTCAGCATGGATGACTACACACCCACAGATCAGGTTAGTATACCTAATGGGGTAGGGTCTGAACCAAGACTCCCATTCATCTGAGTGCTCTTTGTAATTTGTTTTAGTCCCAGCTGCAGCTGAAACAGGGCATAAGGCAGAAGATCGAAATATGGTCTAGCAGTTTAAGTAATGCATATTGAAGAAGAGGGGTTTTGGTGGTGCAAAGTTGTCTTTCCCTGTTGTTATATGCAGGTCAGTGATTCCTGTAATACATCTGTTAGTATTTCTTCTTACTTCCCATTCTGTGTCCCACAAGGAAAGCAAATTGCAGAGAGAGCAGAAAGCGTAAATGTAAAAGTCTACTGTTTCCTTCACCAGCCTTTGCTACACAGCATTGCTTTATTTCAGTTGTGGAAGTGATCCCAGAAGGAGACTTCCTATGTCCGTCAGAAGGGTCCTTCAGAGGCAAAAGCTGGCAGTGGATCTGGTGTCCTAGTTCAGGGGAGAGAACCAGTGGCAGCAGCAGACCTTGTGGACTTCTCTGCTGGCATGCAGATTCCTTCTTTCCTGCTTATGCCAATCTCCTATGGGCAGAATAGTTTCTATTTAAGCCTTATTTTTAGGGCAAGACATGTTTTTTCCCAGATGTCATGATACATCTTGATAGAGTGCTCTAATGACATATGCATCCATATTGAGGCTGAAGTGCTGCAACCTTGAAGTAAGAAAGGGCTTCACCATGTTGCACGTCTTTGACTGCTTGCCCTGAGCTCAGGCTTTGTGGTTTCCTTGGGTAGGACTTCTCTTTGGAAAACTTTCTGTTATTTTTCAGTGCTGCTATCCCACTGTCATCTAGCAGTCTCAGCCAAGATTGTGGGCCACATCATAAACTCCAAATACATGTGGCAGAAGAGAATCCCTGCACTGGATAATTCAATCTAAGCATGTAAGGTGTATAACAAGTGGATGCCCTTAAAATATAACTGTCAGCTCTCATTATTCAGTCAGGGACTGAAATTCAGAGAAAAGATGTAACTTAACAGAGATCATCCAAGGAAGTATGTGGACCACAGCCTGTTCCTTCAGACCTGGTTTAAATCTATAACCACAAGCATGTCCAATTACTCTGACTGTATTCAGAGTAATCAGTAACAAGTAACATGTTATATTACTATAAGGTGAAACTTGTATAGCCAGTCCAATATGGGATCAGTTATTAAAACCTTCAAGACATTTTCAGACCAAAGCACTGGGATTTGCTCCATCTTGGACCTTGTGGTTTTAGCATGGATGTTGCTCAGCTGGAGAGACAAGTCAGTGAAGCAAAGCCTCGTTTTTGCTTTCATCATTTATGTTAGTGTCAGCCTGTTTGTTCCTGGGAGGCCATTCTCTACCTGAAGCAGTCATTCATCATCTTAAAATTTTTCCTAATACTTTGCTTTGGGAAGAAATGCCCTGTGTCTCCAAAGTTCAGAAGAAGCCTTTGGTATTTGGCAGGCAGAAAATTTTTGCTCCAAAAGTGGAATTCTCTTTTGCTTTTGTTTTCATCCTGTTATGCTGTATCTGTTGTCTGCTGAATTAACTGATAAAAATCACTAATTTTCTCTTGTCCCTTGCTTTCTGTAATTTTTTTATCACCATTCAAAATATTGACTGAGTCCAATAACAAATAAATGTCAGCAAGTGACAGAAAATGACATATAAATAACACATAAAATAACTGAAAGACTTATTTAAGTGGCCTTCAGCTGAGTGCATGGGGCTGTCAAAGCAGCCAGGGTTTGCCAGCTACCACAGTAGGTAGGGCAGAGGGAAAAGGCAAGCTGTGCTTGTGCTCTGCACCACTGGCTGCCTCCTTCTGTCCTGCTTTCACAGCTGCAGGGCAAGGAGAACTGAGCTAGACCGAGCAGCCCTTCCTTTTTCCCAGGAAAGGGAATGCTCTGTGGACAGGCAGCCGTGGCTGCTCAGAGTGTCTATCCGCATGAGACAGTTGGCAGCTTCCTCTGGCCTCCAGTTTTGTTTTGCCCAAGCAGCAACGCTGGGTAGTCAAGGTTGAAAGTGCTGCTGGTGGTGATGGTGGCACACAGTGAGCTGGTTGGCTGAGGTAAGCATCGTAAATTCCTCTTGCCTACTTCCTTTTGGAATCAAGGAAATTATTATTTTGTAATTATTGAAGTTAGTTAAGTTGTAAAGTATTGCTAGTTCAAAGATTAAGAAAGAAATGCCACATTTCTGTACAACCTAAATTCTGTTCCCTTGTGCTCTGTAATAGAGCTTTAATTAGTCAGTCACAAGCTATTATTTCGTTAGGATTCCTGTCTCATTCAATACAAAAGAGGGCAGAGTTAAGGTTGCCTGGGCGACTGTAAAACTGGAGTTTTCTAACTTTTGAATACTTGACTTTACAACATGAATAACATTTTTCTTAGTTTTATGTAACTTCAGAATTCATTACCTGCATCTCATACCAAGTTGTATGACCATCAAGAACCAGTTTCAATGGGCAGTAGGAGAATATATATCAGATCTCCTTTCTGAGTGTGCACAAACCAAATGCAGTGATCATGTTTGTGTTTATCCTGTGTCAGTATGGACAAATGCAGATTTACCAACAAGTCTGATTGAGCTTTAATTAAATGAAACATTTAAGACTTTTCATGGAAAATAATATTCCAAGCTTTTAAAAACAAAATTAGGTTATAAAAAAGCCTTACTAATCAGCTTCTGTGTTCTCATTTCCAGGACCTATTAAGATGCAGAGTGTTGACGTCAGGGATTTTTGAAACAAGATTTCAAGTAGATAAAGTAAATTTCCAGTAAGTCTATTAGTACTAATTTATGAATATCGTACTAATTTTTAACAACTTCATTCAGATGCCTGTGCTTATGTGTGCTTCGTGTAACAGGCTTGTTCTGAGAGTGGATAGTTTTTATTTGATTGGTTTGGTTTGGGTTTTTTTTCATTCTGTGTCTCTGTAAAACACCCACGTTGGGTTGCCTTCACTGACTGGCTCTTGCCCAGAAAGGCGACAGTGCTGTTAAGGCATAGCTGCCCCTATGTCCCTGTCCTTACAGAGACACACTCTCCCCACCACCCTTCAAAGTGTCCTGAAACCTGCCCTTGTGTACACTACAGTAGGTCCAGCCTTACATGCCATACACACGTCTGTGGACTGGAAAGGCCAACGCTTGACCTTGAAGAGTATATTTCTCATTTTTGGAGTTCAGTAGCCTTCTTGCAGAGCAAGGCAGGTGGAGCTGTGCAGCTGTCTCTGACATGCAGCATAGCATCAGCAGATCTCTCTCCTCTTCAGGCAATATGTTACCGCCCCTGTCCTTGAGGCTGTCGGATTTTTAGCTGAACCCTCATGCTGCATGCTTTGTGTGATTTTCCTAGTGCACATAAATGATATAACATCCTATGGCTTTTTAACAGCATGTTTGATGTAGGTGGCCAGAGAGATGAGAGAAGAAAATGGATCCAATGCTTTAACGGTAAGTAAAAATATACCACGTTTTTATATTGGACTTACTCTTTGAGATGTGACCAGCTTATTATTCATATTCACACACAGTATCTCACTAGTACAGGAGTCCAGTGTTGCAGATATTTTCTTCTGCTATTTTTGGCAGATTGGGGAGTAATGGCAGTGTATTTCCCTGAGAATTATATCCTGGGATAACAGAGATGTTCTATTCTCTCTCCTTCTTTCCTTTCATTTTTTTGTGTGCTCCGTCCAGATGTCACGGCTATCATCTTCGTTGTCGCTTGCAGCAGCTACAACATGGTAATAAGGGAAGACAATAACACAAACAGACTACGGGAATCCCTAGACCTTTTCAAAAGTATCTGGAATAATAGGTAAAACAAACCTTGTTTCCCACCCACCTTCCCCAGTTTAACTGTACTGTACTTCAACTCCTTACAAAACAGCACTTCCCTTACTGTAAGCTTAGATGTTTATTCAGAAAATATCCCGGTTGGGCCAGGTCACAGTGTGCCCCATGGTGCACATCCCTTCCTGGAAGGGCCCCTGGCACAGGGATGGTGCACGTGGCATTTTGCCGCTCCTGCCAAAGTGGTGCAGGGCAGGGGGACAGCTTGCAAAGGGCAAACCCCCCAGGCTGGCTGCTACAAGGGAAGCAGGGGAGATTGCTTCCCGGTGTCACTGTGCTGCTTGGCCGAGACTGAGAGCACCCTCCCAATAACGCTTGATCTCGTCCTCAAGTGCAGTGGCGGGAGCAGCTCACTGTTGGGGTTGCATTCGACTCACCGGCTGCCTGCGTGGGCAGCCGCTCTCGTAAGGCTCGTCTCCAAGAGCGTGTGGTATTTCTGCCTTGTGGGACGATATTTCAGATCCACTCTAACTGCAACTGCCATTAAATTGCCGTTCTGAAACAGTGCATGTAAATCTGCCAAATAGCAGTACAAATAGGTTCCTGATAGAGAGTAAGTAAAAACAGGACACAGAAAAAGGTGATGAAGTTTTCAGCACGTGCCTGTGAGGATGCTCTGCACTGGGAAGTGATTGAAGATGGAATGAGGAAGAATGTTAACCGCAAGTCCCAAAGACACATTGTCAAAATGCTGAATTAATTGGGGAAGAAAAGAGAGATTGTTTTCTTTTCATTCATCAGGTGTCATACAGGCCACCCTAAAAGATGGGGATATCTATGTGCATGAACTATAATTAAGATAGAGCAGTCTGAGGGAAAGCAGATTTCCAGTCTTTTTTATTGCTTCATCAAAACCAAACAAAGCAGACAGTAATATCTGGTTGTGGACTGCAGTGGGTTTAGAAAATATCATCATTTTCTCAGCTTGATACCTAAAGGATAATTTAGAAAAAAATTTGCAAACTGCTTTCTCCAGCAATGTCCACTGCAGTTTCTATAAATGTCTTTACTGAAATACGCTCACCATCACAGGTGCAACCTGATCAAAACAATTATGTAGGTCGTCTTTTTTTTCCTGTGGAAGCACATTCCACACTACTTCACTTTCTGTCCACACAGGGATAGCCAGTAGTTTTTCTCTTGACGTGGTATGTTTTCCTTGATTAACATGTCAGAGATAACACAAGCATTTGGTTTGTTTTTGACAGGTGGTTACGGACCATTTCTATCATTTTGTTCTTGAATAAACAGGACATGCTGGCTGAAAAAGTCTTGGCAGGGAAATCAAAAATTGAAGATTATTTTCCTGAATACGCGCATTATACTGTACCTGAGGATGGTAAGGTTTTTCACTGTGCTGTGGTTGGAGCTGCTGCCATGGCCCAGCCCACAGTTCGTCTGTCGGTCTCTCTGTCTGGGTGTCACACACACACAAACACACAGATTCACACACACACACTGTTCTTTAACAGGAACTGTTGGTCAGGTAAGGAGCATGCTGGCAGCAGGTGGCTCAGAGATGCCCCAGCATGGGCAGGGTCTGAAGGGGTTCTGGCTGTTGTGGGAGGACTGCAGGGGGCTGGCCCCAGAGCACCTGCCTCCCCTTCTTTGGGAGCAGCCACTAGTCCCAGGCAGGCAAAGGTGCTGGGCATGTCTCTCCTGTCAGATGCTTCTGCCTGGGCCACCCCTGGTGCTGAACTTTGTTACAGATTCAATAGACTTATTTTGCAGCCATTCTGCATCCTCCAACACTGTAAATGTCAGTCTTTGAAATACTGATGGGAAGCCCAGCAGATCAGCAAGGGAACTTTAATGGAGGAAAACCACATCAATAAATAGGAAGAGAGCTGTGGTGATGAGAACTGATTAAAGTGGGTTCAGTTCCTTATCATTTCAAGAAGTACAATGATTCCTGCACCACAATAACATATTGCATAAGTAAACTCCGGTGTTACGCCATTTTTATACCAGCTTCCCAAGTGTCTCAGGCCTATGTCTAGCAAAAGTGGTAAAACTTGCATTTTCTTACCACTAGCCTTTGCCTTGCCCAAGTGATGATCCTGACATGGTGCTTGCAGCTGCCTGTCAGAGAAGGCTTTTGTTCTTTACCAGCCACCACCAACAGCCTAGGTTACGGAAATGAAGATGTTAATAAGCTGATTTCAGCTTTCATTCAGGTCTGGAATTTCAAGAGTATGATTCTGAGTTTCACATGCAGAGGGTAAATAAACTGTCCTAAAATCTGAGTTAACCTAGCACCAGTTTTGTAATGGTACAGGATTTCAGAAGAAATCTGTCTCCATCAGCCAAATTTCCTTCTCTTAACAATACATCACATAAACAAAGTTTGAGTGAATTTTCAGCACTTTCTTATTGTAAGCCAGTTGCCAGAATAAAGTAATTTATGATGTTTCTGAGAGGATCTCACAGTGGATATCTAAGAGTGACACAGAATATTCACGTATGAAGCAGCTTCCTAATTTTAACCTGTAATTGTTTTTTTGTTCTTTAATTTCAGCAGACATTATTTAAGGGCAGCAGCACAGAATTCCAAGATGCTCTTGATTGTGCTGCTGCACAATTTTATTTTTACGCCTAGTGCTATAGATGAAAGATATGTTTCTGTATTCTGATAAATTCTGGCCTTTACCATATTATGTTTCCAAGCATCTGATTTGGTATCTTACATGAGGAGAGATCACTCTGGCACGAAATGAACAGGTTATCTCTTCAGTGCACTGAGTTTTACACTTACAGTAAATACAGTTGTTGCATGGCCTGGATAGAGACGACTTCAGCTGCCAACAAACAGTTCTGACCAACAGGTCTCCTGCTTGACAAGAATTTAGTCTAAGGCCCTTTCATGGTCAGTATTCTGCTGACTAGGGGCCTGGAAATAATTATATGTATATCAAAAGACCTTTTAATCCCACCATTTTTTTCCAAATGTAATCTTGGACTGACCATTTTTAAACCCAAATTCCTGCCTGCAGAACCTTTTTTTCAGGAGACACCGTTCTTCTGCAGAAACTGAGCAGCTCAGCTGCTTTTTCTGATAAAAGCTAAATCCTAACTCCTACTTGTTTTATATCTATATGAACAAACTTGTGGATGTGAGTAAGCCTTTTTGTGATATGACCAATGACATTGTTGCAAAGGTTTCCACAATTTTCAGGTTCCTAAAATAATGTTGTATGCACAGTCAGGTTTTACGGTACCCTTCCATTTTAGAATTACCCCCTGGGAATCTTCTGTAGATATTTAACAGTTCAATTTCTGTACTGAAGGGCTACTTCCTCCTTATTAAATCTTTTGTTACAAAATGTAGATGATTGTTTGCTTTTCATGTTTCTGATGGCATTTGTTTTTAATTGAACAGCAACACCAGATGCAGGAGAAGACCCCAAAGTCACAAGAGCCAAGTTCTTCATCCGGGATGAGTTTTTAGTGAGTAATTTTCATCTTATGTGTGATTCTATCATAGGAAATACTGACAGATGGCCTAGTTTATTTAGGGAAAACTGATGGGGTTTTGCAGAAAGCTAGGAGGAGAGGACAACGTCTGGCGATTTCCTAGCTCTTTTCAGCTGCCCATCTTGCAGAACCTTCCTCAGTGCTTGCACATTTTTATGCTCATTTTATATAAAGTCACCTGCTCTGCAAAGTGTCACACAGCAGGTAAGTGCTACTTCTCAGACCAGTCATGTACAGTCCATGTGTAAGCAAATAGGCTTTTCTCAGACCAGTCATGTACAGTCCATGTGTAAGCAAATAGGCTTATTTTTATTATCCTGCATTCCTCCAAGGACTTTGTCAGTGGTCAGCTGGCAAGAGGGATTTAAAAAAAAAAAAAAAGCAGATTTCTTTAATGATTTTAGTCTTAAAAAAGATTTCTGGTGTGGCTGTTAGGAGGTTTGCCTCACCCTAGGACTGGTGTCATGACCCTACTGAGTAATCATAAAAAAGTTTCCTTGTCTAGTCACATTCACTCTTGCAATTAAGAATTCCTCTAAAGCTGGAAGTGGTGTTATTTCCATTTTGACAATTAAAGCAGTGATCAGGCACACGATCACAGCCCAGCTCTGCTCTCAGAAACAAAGGGTTTAATCCAGTAGCACTTACAGCTTCACTAATACTGAGTTGCTCCCACAGTGCAGAGCAGTAACAGAGAGCAGAACCAAAGCTCATCCATCATGCCCTACTGGTAGAAATTGCATGTGTGAGTTTGAGATAACAAATTGAGTCATAAGAATTAAGAATTTTAAAGTCATTATGCATTTACAAGTATTGTTAGGATTTACAGCTGTTGACGCACCAAGAAAGAAAGAAGCAATTAACTGTGTTCACAGTTTGGGGATTTCCATTCACTGCCTTAGCCTTCCGGATTGTGAGGAAAAATGTCAGTCTGTGCTGTGTTAACGTAAGAGTTACCAAGAAAAACTTACTTCAAGCCAAATCTCTCTTGTGGTAATGCTGAAATGCGTTGAAGCAGGTGACAGGATCCCATTTGGAAGGGGGGTGGCTCTAAGAGATCTGAATTATGGGGAGACTAGAGTGCAAATCCCCACCTTTATTTTCATTATTTAAAACAACACATCAAGGGCGAGGTCCTTACCTGCTGTGATTCACTGGCATTATGGAAGGAGGCCACCTCTGAAGTGGGGAGGGGAGGGGAAGGGGTGTAAGCATTGTAATCACGTCAAGAACCATCACGGGTACTCGGGGCATTTGGGCTGGGCCCAGCAGCTGCCAGGCAGTCCCTGGGGCTCAGGTGTGGGGCCAAAACATTTCCCCTTTTTCCCTGCAACTGCTGCAGGTTTGGCAGAGAGCATCTCTTCCATAATCACAGAATCATATAATGTGTGTTTCTGTCCTGGGTTTGTGCTTGGCTTCTCAGCATGATGGAACAGAGGGATGTAGTCAAACAAACAGTGGCTTTATATTTTTGGGCTGTTTGAATTCAAAGTCTTGCTATTGACTCTTCCCCAAGTAACAGGGGCCATGCATGGGGAGGGCAGGGTGTGAGAAGGCCAGGTCGGAATGGTGACTTGCAATTCCATGGGTTAGGCACACAAGACTGAGGTTTTAGAGAGGGAATTACCAACGGACAGAGGAACATTTATCTTAAAATGAGAGGACTACAGAGCTGTCAGGTGACAGAAATAGACAGACTCCTAATATTTTGAAAATACATCCTTTGGAATGCTGTGTAACCAGGTGTCACCAGAACAGTGTGGGCAGCTTAACTGTCATAGACATTAGTGAAACGAGTGCATGATAAACACAAGCAAACACTATTTCATGAGGGTAAGCCTTGAACTAGATATTGAGTGTAGTGTAGTAAAAATAAAACAATTTATAGAATTTATATGGACCAACCCCATGTACTAGTGTTGAATGTCTAAAATTACCTAAGTTACCTGCAAAAATCTGCAATTTCCTCTTGATCTAATTATGTAAATCATGGCTTCTAAATATCTCTAGTTTTGCACATCTGTAGCTGCATGTATTTAAAAGTTCAATCCTACATGTAAAATGAATTGCTATTGTAAAAATATATCATGCAGCCAGGGTAAGATGAAACATTGTCTTTTGTTGTTGTTTAGCCAGTGTAATTTGTAGTAGCATTTAGAAAATATTTATAAAAAATTACTATCCCAAGAACTGAGATTCTGCTTTCAAAATACTCACAATACTGATCTAGAATGGATTTATATTTATCAGTCCTAAATTAATAGAGAACAAAATTAAGATAATATTTTTAATATATATATATATTAAGATCCCTGGAAAGCTTAACAGGATTGAACCAGGGTTGAAGTGTTGCTGGAGTTTAACTTAGAACCTAAAAAGTTGTGCAGTAGCCGTGAGAAAATGTAATTCTGTGTGGTCTGATGTTTACTGCATTTGTGCATGCTTTATTGCTCTGTGAGAACCTGGCCTCTCTGGTAAAAATTCCACCAAGTTCTGGGCTCAATGGTGGATTAACAGGTGCTCTAAATGACGGTAACTTCAGAGGCCTTCAGCTTTGAGAAGCAGAAGCATCAGGAGGCTGTTCTTTGCCACTGCCGGCTTCACAGCTCGGAGGTTTTCCATTTTGTGTTGCTGATTTAAAACTAGGAGTTCAAAAATTTGCCACATGATGGCACCAAAAAAGAAGAGAAAATAATTCCTGGGGCAGCTGCATGGCAAACTGCACAGCTGTCAGTAGCACAAACTGACTGCACAGTTTGTAGCTGTAGCTGCACAGCGATGTGCAAATGTTAACAGCTTGTGCAACTGATGATGGCATCGGTGGCTCCCATGAAGTATTAATAGACTGACCCTGTAATTACAGCTGTAATAACGTACTAATAAACTTTTAAATTTTCATTTCAAATTTGTCACTCATATTGGACCAGATCATGGCTTTCCTTCTTTTTACTGACCTACTTTAGTGGTCTATGTACCGAATTCGTGTAGATCAGGGTTCTTGTTCCTCCTTAACTGTAGACTGCTGAGATGTGAGACTTCTCACAGCATGGCTCCTGAACCTTTTTTTCTGCCTCACTTTCTCCGCAGAGGATAAGTACGGCGAGCGGAGACGGCCGGCATTATTGCTACCCACACTTCACATGTGCAGTGGACACAGAAAATATCCGCAGGGTGTTCAACGACTGTCGAGACATCATTCAAAGGATGCATCTCCGCCAGTACGAACTCTTGTGAGGGGGATCACCGTAGAACCTGTGGTTTTAAATTCTCTGCTCCTTACTCTTTCTCTTGATACTACCCCACACAGGGTGGAAGAATATACTATAGAAATGTCAGTCTCTTCACTTTGTTTACTTTAATTATTTAACCTTAAAGCTGAATTGAAGCAAGTTTGGGTTATTTTTCCTTCATGCTTTTTGGGACTATTTTTATGCTTTATTTTGACATGCCACTTCTTCGTCATTCCACTAAGCCCCTCGGCTACCTCTGTTCCCTTAGGTTTTGTTTTTTTAAACTGAACGTGACCTGCTAAATTTTTTCCAGCAGGTTAACCTCAGTTCAAACCGGTATGTCAGCTGGATGACACTAAAGTCATACCTTATCCCTCTGTGTGGGTTTCCTTTTTAACATGACATTGAAGAGTACTTGATGGGTGAAAAAAAGATTAATGCACTTTGTATCAGGTTATTAAATACTGTTGAGGAAGTAGACACACAATGTAGCAGCACCACAATATTTATTACTCTGTCACAGTTTTTAGCATTTCTGAGTTGCAGGTCAACTGATAAAGTGACCTCCTCTTTTAAGCCGTTACTGGCACAGGAAGTAGAGTAGATTATGAGAGGAACAGTGAAGACAAAGCAATTTTTCTGGGGTTTTGGAGCTAAGTGTCTCTGCACACCTCAGGCATTTGAATTACAGCTACTTTTCAGCCTGTTGCATCTAGGCAGAAAATTTACCACCCTCACTTACGTTATTTGTGCTGTCCACAAATGATCCTTTTAGTTCCGATCATTCTTGGACAACAGTCCTCTCCCTATATATATTTTTTTTTTGTTTTACTGCTGGTTTATTATATTGTACAGACTGTAAAATGTAATATTATTTTGTACAACTTTATTGAAGAAAAATACTTGTAGAAGATCTTTGTGCCTTGATTATGGCTGTACCTGTAAAATGAGCTAAGATGTAAGTATGTTTTTGATTGCGCTGTACAGCTTGATGTCAACCTTACCTGCAGCAGTGACTGGAGGTAAGAACTTTATCTGTAGAGTTTAGGGGTTTTTTTCTGGTTTATATAAAAATGCTCTTTAGTATAAAAATTATAAATTATGCAAATTAACCACTTACCTTTCCAAATAAGGTATTACAGTCACCGGATGTTGCAGCAAACATGCCTTTCTCTTTTGAAGTCTCAGCTTTAAAACATTGGAATTCATTCAAGTGTCCAAATTGCAACCTGGTGTTGTTTTAATGGGAACCAAGGATTTAGGTTTGGGGGGGAGGGGGAGGGTTTTGTCCTTTATATTTACAAAATATGTTTGGTAATTCTTTGGTCATTCATAGAACTTCACAATTGCACAGACCGATTGTGAATGTGTAAAGCACCATTATATAGAGCTCTTCAATCTTTGTACCAACAGCGGCTTTCATTGTGCAAGTAAATAGTGAGAAAGAAGAAAAAAAAAAAAGGTGTATAAACCCTTGTGTCTGGCCTAAGAGAATTACAAGATGACATTTTTATTTCTCTTTTAATAAAGAGACACGTTAGAAAATTGTTTTATTTTAAATACGTATTGTAGAATCAAAATGTGTGAATATTTCTCAAACTTGAATAATTTATGCAAATGACATTCTCAAAACAAGTTGTGGTACAGTACAATATATAAAAAGCAAGAATTGCTGTAGCAATAAGGCATGTCCTTTTTAGTAACTATAACACTGCTTTATATTTTATACATAGGTGTTTTATGTCTGTGACTATATACTTTTCCTGTGTCCAAGATAACCTGTACAAATGTCTAAAATTACAGTTGCAATAACAGAAACCTAGAGAAGTGTTAGACTACATTACTTTATAGAGTGTTTTACCACACTTCGGACCATTCCCGCCCCACTCCATTTTAAATTTAGGGAGAGAGAAAGAACTAAAATGGTCCCCACACTGGCATACGAATTAGCAGGTTTTATTGACTTTTTACTCTAAATATTGTTATTAGTTATAAACCTCAATCAGACCTCTTTTTGAATTCAGACTACAGACCAATGGAGAACTTTTTTCTAATTGAATATAAAACAATTCCATTTTAGATACTACAATATGACGGTTTCCTTTTCTCAGAAATGTGTATGTTTAATTTAGTCACGTATTTCCCAAAAAGTGAAAGGCTGGGCAGATAAGCTAATAGTAAACAAAATTCCCAACATTCTCTCACTTCTTTCCCATGCCAAAGAAAGTAATGGAGCGAATAACAAAATACAGTCTTTTTAGCCCCAGCCCAAGAGTTCAGGTTAGAGCTCCCAGCCTCTGCAGGAACATCAGCAGGAAACTGGTCCTGGTATGAAACAGTCCATCTGTTTTTTCCAGGCAAGTGAGGAGCAGCAGTAGGTTTTCCCACTTTCCCTCACACAGTGAAGATGCTGAGCTCAGATTTTATCTTCTTCGTGCTGTCCCCCAGGCTGGGGCCTGTGGCACAGCTGGTGGCCTCGGCCTCCCCGTGGAGGAGCCGGTGCAGTTAAAAATGTATCACTACAATAAAGTCAACAGAACTTGGCACCCTGCAGGAATCTCTAACAGTGTGCACTCCTACCCCTCGCTGTCCGTAGACTGAGGGCCAAGGCACAGGATAATGTTACTGCAGCTGTATTTGACCTTCCTTCTTGCAGGAGATCGGCAACTGGAGGGCCCCTTACCACACAGATCTCTGGGATGCAATAGGGCCCTCTTTTCTTAAGCTCATCATGGCACATCCTTTTGAAAATAGCAGCTTGAGGTGTCACCCTATTTTTTTTTTTTTTAAAGCTGGTTTCAACTGTGTATCAGCAAACTGGATCCATGAGCTTCTTCCCTTTGTTGTCTGGTAGACGATAATTGCAAATATAGTCAGTCAACAATTTACTGTGTCAGGAACCAGATCTCTTGTCCCAGACCAGTCCCTCACATACGACACCCTAAAGAGGTTACAGAAATCCGCATCTCTCCGTGCCGATGCGTTTAGTTTCTGCCTGACCCTAAAACACAAGTATGACATGAGAAGGGCCATGCAGCAATAAAACAGAAACATTTGCAGGATTCAGCCTCCACCAGGGTAAGACACTAGTGCAGAGTGATGAGGCTAAAGGATTTACATTATGTACAGTTACACTTTTAATATACATATTTGATACAAAAATTATAGCAGGAAAAGGACTCATTTGATTGTCGAATACAGTATTTTTGTACAGCATGAAACGTTCATTTCAGTTAATTATTTATCCTGTAGTAGTCATATCAGCTGTATAGGACTTCTATGGTATGTGTAAATGCAACCTGCCTTCAGACTAGCAATCAATTTAGGTCATTTGCTGGCATGAATATAGTCTGATGTTTGACTGTTCTCAGCTTTGGTATTTCAGTGACTGAATGCAGATGTCTGGCTCTTCATACTGCTTTATGCTTACTGATTAAACGCTGAGCAAAATAAAACGGTGGAGTGAGAAGCTGAACATGAGCTAGTATCAGGAACACAAGCAGAGCACCTGCTGCACAGTATATAGTAAAGACTCTGCTCTCATATGGAAGGAAGCATTTTTGGAGGGAGAAGTCAGTTGGTGTTATGCTGCCCTGGAAAAGAAATGAAGACTGTCATTTTGCTGTATTACAGTAGGTTTTGAATCAGGAGTAAACACCACGGCTGTCACATCTCCAGTTTCTATCTTGGGTGGCAAGGGTTGGGGCCAGTTTCCTAGTACCAGTGCCTTCTCCAGGGGGCTGAAGAGTCTGTACCTTGTGGTGCTGGGCACTAACTGGAATATTCACCAGGCCAACATTAGCCCAGAGGCCAATCTTCCCATCTAGCCTAAACAGAGAGATGGGCTCCTCATCTGATTTGCCTTCAAGAGAAGCCTAACTTTAGCTGCCGTTAATCCACCTGGAAGGAGCCTTTCCAGGCTGAAGTTAGGTTTTGTGAATGTGCCCTTTCCTCCCCCCAGGCCCTCCTCCTACCCAGGACATGCTGCAAAAAACACGTTGGCTAATCCAAATTATGAACATGAATTTCAAGAATGTCATTGGGTTTTGGCTTGACTTTGCAGTTCAAATTGAAGTTTACAATGGACTGAGGCTGAGGAGTTCAAACAGAAGTGAAGATGACGCAACTTTATTTAGCCAACCTCTTGTTTTGCAGTGAAGATGCACTGTCTGTCGTGTGCAGAGAGCATGTGTAGTTTGAAGGCAGCTACTCTCAGGAATATGGAATAAACAGAACTACTTTCAACAACAAATATTAACAGTTGCATAAAATGAATTTAAAAGTTTGGGATTATCTGTGTATTAAGGCGCCTAAACTCAACAGCAGTAAAAAAAAGATGTAAAAGATTTCACTCCCCACTAAGTCACAGACTACTCTGTAAACAGATCGTAGGTTTTGCTTCTTACTCCAAGTTTCCAGGAGTTCTGTTTTACTTTTAACTGGGGAACTAATTGATTTACCTCTAAACATACACTGAGCACTGGAACTGCCTGCCAAGCATAACCAACACACTGTATAAAATGTGATTTGGCAATGAGGAGGCAGATTGTGGGCACGTCACAAACGCTTTCACTGCGGGAAGCAGCTAATGCACAAGTTTGAAAACCACCATCACCGTGCAGAAAGAGTCTGAGGTGGATTCAGTCTTGTTTTCAGAGTTGGTAAATCAACCAAGCCAAATTAGTCTTTCTACTGTTCAGTGCACAATACTGATTATTTTTACAAGTCAATAGTTTACAATGCACCCTCTTTATAAGAAAATGTTAGATGCTTGTACCCAGATACTAATTAGGTCTTCAACAGCATTGCTTTGTACCACACAGAACATGTGGCTCCCACAGATGTACTTTTATAAAGTGGATGCAGTGTACTGAGTGGGTTGGGTGGGTAGGCAATTTTTTTTTAAAATTTTCTGGTTTTACAGGTAGAATCAGTTTTAAAAAATAGCTGACTGCCATGTTGATTTATTTATGAAAGTTATCTGACAAAAATAAAAAAAAAATTTACCATGATGAAACTAGGATTGTTTCTATTCCTCCAACTGAATGATGGGACGCTGATTTCTGGAATTTTCCCCGCATGCAGCACTTCACAAGCACTGTGTGTGTGCCCACTGAGAATCAAACGGGGGTGAAACCACCATATCAGCTAGAACACAAAATGGTAAAGAACAACAATTAAGTCACAGCTAAAAAGAAATTGAACCTAAAACCCTCTTTTTTTTTCCTTTGAACAGCGTGAAATTACAGGAATTCTAATATTCTTACGAAGTGTTTTGTGTAAAGTTCTGTTTTCCAGTAGGAAATGTGTTGGTATTGCAATGTTAATCACACCCAGTTGGTCCTGCTCCCAGATACTGGGCACTTTTTTTATGTTTGTTTTTGGCCACACAGATCAGAAGAACAAAGGCAACAGCATGCTGTTGCTATCACTAACAGAGAACCTTCAGGCTCAGTAAAGCAATGCTAGTTTCTAGTCTAAGGAAGAATTTTGTATTGATAATCTTGAGTGAAGACATTTTTGCAGAAGGAAACAACTACTGAGCATTAGGTTTTTAGGGAATGCTTTATCATTACATTTTCTTGTCATTATTAATTCAGCAAAAACAATGCTTTCAAAAAGTGTCAGAAAACTGTGGCTTTCTCCCAAGTTTGTCAATGATCTACACAGTCCAGAAAGTACAAAATAGTCAAGTGGAGATAACAGCACCGCAGCAGACTTCAGTGTGTTGGGACTAAGGACCTGTGCAGGATCGAGGCCGCAATCATGATGCTCCTCAGAGGAGCAGCTCTAACAAGCAGCTTCATTAGAGCAGGAGCAGCTGTGCTCTGTCTGTCCCAGCTAACAGCCTTACCACAATCGTTAATCTATTTATAGCTACACTGGTGTCCCCCTCTCACCCACCCACCAATACTCAACGTCCCAATAAACCAAACCTTTTGTGATGCCTCTTGAGACAGTACATCATACTTTTCTTTAAAGGGGATGTTCTTCTCCTCTGGAGGAGCAGAATCTTCTCCACTGCATTCAGCATCACTTGTCCGATAGAGAGGGTAATGCTGGGAGTAATTAAAAGCAAGGATCAGTTGTTAATGAGCCAGCCTTTCCAGAACAGTAATAAATACACAAAAACCCCATGTCAATATGTTGCTTCACCCCACCTCTAACGCACCTGTACAAGGATGGGTTCTGAAGCCGGAAGCTTTGCCACATCACTGCATCCTTTGTTGGAATGACTCAGTTTCTGTGAATAAAACCCATCCATAGAAGAGATGAAGGTAATTAAGCAATAGTGAGGTTTTGAGGAGGTAGTTGTTGGCTTTTTTTTTTTAGGAAAGCACATTCCGCTGAGTACAGTGTTTAAATATTGTCCACTGTATGGACTTTTTAAGAGTCTTTACTTGAACTGATGTAATTCCCCATTCTGTGTAGGCTGTAAATACAGCTGTGCTCCTTCTGAATGCAGAAGGCAACAGCAGGATCTCACTGCACAAACAGGGCAAAAGAGTTTGAGGGCAGCCCAGGAGAGAGACTGGCAATTTTTCCACTGGTTCCCTGATTGACTGCCAGCCCCCATCAGTCATGCTGCCTGCTCTGCATCCAGCTGACCCATGAAAAAGGGAAGGGGAATGAAATACAAGAAGCCATTGGATTTGATGAAAAAGTAACACATTTGAAACATTATAATAGTCTGTCAAGACAGGACTGCAGTAGAATCAGGAAACTAAAAGAATAGGTCAGCTTGAAGGCTACAAAGCAGAATAATATGCATAAATATAAATGCAGGATTATGTATCTTAAGTCAAAAGGAGAGTTACAGTCTTTCCTTGGAACAGAGGAAATGACACCCTCTCTTGGCAGCACTGACAAGGAAATGAACTTGTTAGTGCAAAGCAACACAGTTAATAGTTGAGTAAAAATAGCAAGAGAGAAATGAGAAGGACGATGTGCTAACAAGTTGCAATATAAATGGGAAGCAGATTTTTTCAGGAGTGCCCTGACAATTGCTACAGTATCAGTATTCCCCTTGTGGCAACCCTGTAGCAGCAACGTCCACATCACTAGTAAAACTCTTACCTGCTGGGAGCAATTCAGCTTGTGAGAAAGCGCCACAAGCTTTGCCTCTGAGGTTCTGCAGACAGCACAGCCATCACCCTCCATGGCTACACTGTTCACTAGGACAAAGCTGGAAAATACCAGGGAGTGCGTGAAGAGAGGTGAGGAGGACAGGAGAGCATTTGCTGGTCATGCACATACGCAGGATAAACTTTAGTTTATCAAATATAAGTGTTTGAAATTTGGACACAGCTCAGCAAAAGAGCAGAACATGAGAGCTTCCAAAATGCCATGCTGTAAATCCTGCTCTGAGAACCTGTACTGAACCCTTTCTCTGCCTGGGAGGCTGCTTTATAATCAGTTGTTGGTTAGGTGGCACGATACACCCTGCACTTCATGTTTACTCTTCCAAGATTTTTATAGATTTTACCGGATACCTAAGTGGTGTTCCAGTGGAGAGTTAGAAGTTCATCATGAATTCTGAGGGAAAGGAAAACTCACTTCTCTCCACACACACTTTTCAGACCTCAGAGACAGAAGTTTAGACCCTTGATCTCTTCAGAACGAGCGACAAGCAAACCAGCACTGCATTTGGCTGGCTACCCTGAACAAACAGTTCCACACTTCCGGGTCTCTCACACAGTAAATGGGATTTTGTTTGTAACACAAGGTAGATTTCAAATCAACTTTGAACTTTTGCACAAGATTCATACCCATTTAGTGACACATTCAGGATTTGAGATGTGTTCCCAGTTCAATTCAGTATGTTCTGCAGACATGATGCCTTCACTTAACAGATACTAGCCAATACTAAAAAAAATTTAATTCTCTTTTAGCAAATTAATACCACGGATTTGTTGTAAAATAACTTCTCTAGGAATTTTTCATGGATAGTGCAGGTCATTTCAGTTAATGAATATGATACCAGACATACAATCTGCAAACACATGCAAAACTTCTGCTGTGCTGTTTTATCAAAGGAGAGATGGAGATGTTCCTTAATAATTATTTTTCAAACAGCTGAAATACATATCTAGAGGAACCCACAGGCATGACAAACGAGAGCTGAACCGTCGTGAAGCTCTTAGAGCTTCCTAAAATAGGCAAAACCATTTCCAGACCAGTTCAGAATATTTTTAATGTTTGGTTAATTAAGGGAACTGGTGTAAACCTGTAGATTTCGGACCTCACTTTTATACATGATTAAAATCTGATGGCACATGCCAGATGCAGAGTGACAATGGGCCTTCCCTTCAGAAATCTGAGCTTTAAATGCAAACACCTTTCCACAAACCCACTGTTGCTTTCCCTCATGAGGTTCCTGCTGGTATCTCTAAAGGTAACAAGGCACACGGCAGAAAGCTGCAGCCACGGACACACAACTGTGAGCACAAACTCTCTAACAAGGTCTACTCCAAGCCTAAACTGGCTTGTGCGTTATTACCCCACCCTGTGGAAAAGCCGTGGAAAAGCAACTGCTGTGTTCCCCAATTCCTCAAACGAGTTAAATTCTGCCTGCTACCGAAGTTATTAATGAAAGTCTCAATTTGTAAACACAGAGGGGGTTGGTTTGTGTTTGTGTATGAATCCTTTTCTTATGTTTACAGCTATGGCTCATTACCAGCTGCAAGGAAGTATAAATGCAAACCAGAGAAATGGATTCTGACTCCACAGTACTTTTCCATTTAAAAGGAAATAGTTAAAATTTACCCAGCTCAAAGTACAGCTTCCTCACCATATCAAACTACAGGTCAGTATTAAGTGTTTTGGGTTTAACATATCATAAGGTAGACGATTAAAATCAAAAGGGTCCTAAGTTAAGCATACCCACGCTATTTCATTAGAACTTCCACTTCTGGTTTTCATCACTGGTCTGCTAGCTCAGTACTCACTGCTCTAAACATTGGGGAAAAAAATTAAAGATACTCACTTTATTCCTTTCCGAGTTATTAGCTTTCCTGAAGTCAAGTTGAAAACCTTTTCAAATCGATTTACCTTGTAAGTAGTCATTCTGTGCCACAGAGCAAGAACACAACAGAGGTAAGAAATTACAACTGGAACTGATCTGACACAGTTGCTTTACAGTTCATTGGCCATTCATGCATCTTGCTGCTCCATTATCCAGCTCACACGTTCATTCCGCAAACTCACAGGGATGCTTTCACACCCACTGTGTCCTCTGTCCCAGTCCCACCAGTGCAAGCACAGCAGAGCGAGGGCACTTACACTCTGCTGTGATAAGTTAACAGGAAAGGAAAAAAGCTTGGACGAAACACTTCTCTGACAAGGAGGCCCAACGCAAGGAAAAGCAGATTCAAGGATTCCATGCCAGTGCAGAAAGATCATTCTGAACAACTTCTCATATGGTCAGAGAAGCATAAAAGTAGCCCAAAACCTGCTTTGTGCACAAGTGGATGCCTTTGAAGGTCTCACTCTAAATTACAACCCTTTCTGATTTGATTATGATCAAAAACTTCCCATATAACCACAAAACAGGTCTGTCAGACACAAAACCAGTTACTGTATGCAGGCTGACATTTCATTCTTGGCACTTGTGTACTCCTTTCACTGCCAAGACTTACTCGTAATGAAATCCAATGTCATGATTCCCAACAATGACCACTAGCTCAGTAGAAGCTGGATACTTAAACATTTTCCGAAATCTCCTGACATCATCTGCCCAGGCCTGCATTGAAAAACAGGAGAAATTAATGCTGTTCCACAGCATCAAAGGGGACCACTAGTATTGCAGTAGGTTTGCACAGCAAGTTTTTGGTACTGAGGGGGCTGGCAGGGGTGGCTTCTGTGAGAAGCTGCCAACAGCTTCCCCCATGTCTAACAGAATCAATGCCAGCCAACTCCAGCATGGACCCACTGCTGGCCAAGGCCAAGCCCATCAGCAGTGGTGGTAACACCTCTGAGATAACAAGAGTTAGGAAGGAGGGAAAAAAGAAAACTGCACAATTGTAGACAGAGAGAGGAGTGACAATGTGACAGAAACAGCTCTGCGGGCACCAAGGTCAGTGAAGGAGGAGGTGCTCCAGGCACGGGAGCAGAGATTCCCCCGCAGCCTGTGGTGCAGCTGAGCCCCTGCAGCCCATGGAGGGCCACAGGCCAGAGGGGGTGGATACCTGAAGGAGGCTGAGACTCCACGGGAAGCCCACACTGCAGCAGGCTCCTGACAAGACCTGTGGACCCACGGAGACAGGAGCCCATGCTGGAGCAGGTTTGCTGCCAGGACTTGCCCAGCAGAGGAGGGAAGTTATAGAGCGGCTTTGATGAGCACCTGGCATCCAGCCAGGGTCAACACATCACAAGGATATAATAGAGAAGCACACAAAGAGATGTTTACATTTTGTAAGTTTTATATGAGGGTCAAAATTGTCAAAATACTACCAAAACCAAAGGAGAATCACAACACTTCTACTTGTATCTACAAGACTTCTACCAACGAGACAACTGTAGCAATATTACACAAAGCCTTGCATACCTAGTCTACTGTCTTCTGTCATCCTTTTCCTTCAAGAAATCCTCATTTTTTGAAATAAGAGAGCTGATGATGTCATACCTGAGGTGAGCTCCATTTTCCTTCATCAAAGACATCTCCCAGAATAAAAACAATATCTGGCTGCAATAACCATAAGGCAGTTTGGAAAGATCTCTCCATTTGCCATTCCCTGAAAGGAAAATACAGAGCAAGTTATCACTGCCTAACCTCTGGATCCTCAGCTCTGAATACGCAGACACAGCCTGGCAATGGGAATGGGAAATTGGCTTCCACACACTGAAATATGAAAATCTAACATGAAATTCAAATTAAATATTTAGAAATCAGATTTAAGTACAGTGGGTGCATCTTACCTGTGGGTAATTCCACCACAATAAAAACAGCACCAACACATGCAAGAAGCAATACCAGCTTGTTTATTTTTTCCTTACAATACTATTAAAGAGCAATTAATTAGAACAGTGAATTACTGTCTCATTAGCTACTATTAAAAACTCTAAAACCAGGGTAGAGGTTATTAAAAAAGTAATTACCTTCTCAGTTTATCGAACCAATGTCCTTTGATTTCACCAAGTAGATGAGTATCAGCTAAAATCATGGCCTTTAGGACTGAATCTGAAGCCTCTTTTTCACCCATGTGAGCTCCACCTTTCACTTCCGGCCATTTGCATTGAAAAATTACCACATAATAAATTAAAAATTCACAAAATATTAACACTGAGCTGACAAAGCACACAAGTTTCAGCAGAAAACAAAGCCTCTTCTTCAGAGGAACATTCTTCACAGCGGTCAAGCTAGAACTCAGCATTGCAGTACCAGCAAGAGATTCAATGACTCAGTTCTTCTCTTGGACAAAAACAGCTGGGACTAGTCAAAGGATCACATTAGGCTTTTTGTCAGTACAAAATCCCTGTGGAGAAAATACAAAATAAAACATTCATTAAGTCAGCATTCCCTGTGGAAAGCCACCATGCAAGGTCTACAGTGTTAGCTTCTTGTCACCCTGAACAATTTGGAAATGTCTAACTGACCTAAAAAGTTGGTCTTCTCCTTCAGGTACAGAGGTGCCCATGCCACTGAGCACAGAACTGCACACTTTGCTACCAGGACCAGGGAAACCAGTTTAAAGCCAGCCAGGGTCTTGGTGCACAGTGGTTTTTTAGAGTTATGTATACACTGAAAACACTGTGAAAGGGGGTCAAAGATAGGTAAAGACAGAGCTTAGCTTGAACAGCAGCAGCAACAAGAACAAGAAAATCCATTAGGATCCATACAGAATCATTTAGGTTGATAAAGAATGCTAAGATTGAGTCCAACCCTTAACCCAGCACTGCCAAGTCCACCACTAAACTATGTCCCTAGGTGCCACACCCACACATGTTTTAAATACCTCCAGGGATGGTGACTCAACCCCTTCCCTGGGCAGCCTGTCCCAATACTGGACAATTCTTTTAGTGAAGAGATTTTTCCTAATATTCAATCTAAACCTCCTCTGGCCCAACTTGAGGCCACTTCCTCTTCTCCTACCACTTGTTATTTGGGAGAAGAGACCAACCCCAGCTGGCTACAACCTCCTTTCATGTAGCTGTAGAGAGCAGTAAGGTCTCCTCTCAGACTCCTTTCCTCCAAGCTAAACAATTCCGAGGACACTGTCTGGCACAAGTACATAGCATGACAACACCAAACCAATACCATCACTTTTAATTCAGCTCGTTGTAACAATCTCCAAGGATCAAAAGCAACTTACTATCCCAGAAGGAGTTTACAGAAGCTTGCCAGGAACACAGGCACAAAAACAGGGCTAGTTAACTAGTGCTGCTTCGTTTCTAACAACAGGAAAACAGGAAAAACCTAAGCCTCAGAAACAGAAACTGCACTACAGCTATACAGAAACATGTGTAAATGAGCCTAAATTGATAAGGTAACTATATTTACTCCCTTCTTTCGCCTTGGATAGCTTGTAACCCAAGCAGGGAGGGAATTTGCCCCTTTTGAAACTACAGCATTATCTTCTGTTATGCTAAAGGTTAATCCAAAACAAATGTCTTCACTCGGATAAGCCACAATTTTAACAGGGTTCATTGATTGCTTTCCTTGTTTACAAGCATTTAACAGAAACACATAAGTATTCCCGGTGTAAGGAGGAGACGCCACAGTTTCACCATTCTGTTTCCTCTACAGCCCTTGGCAGGAACACTTTTTCAGCGTAAGTACCCAGAAGAAACAAGTATCCCACCTGAGAGGACAGGGATGGAGCCCTTAATTCCAGTAAAATCACTTGGTTTCCACATGCAACCTCCCGGAGACTCGGTCTGAAGACCCTCTTTAAAGGTAAACAGTGGAGCAAGGTCACACTAAGAGGACTCCAGCAGGGTTATAAAGATGTTCCTTCATAGGCTCATGACCAAACTTCTAGAGAAATACATGGTCTTGTCCCTCAGCCAAGAATGAGACCGCAATTGTGCTTCCTACAACAGAAAAATCCTACCACAGGGCTAATATCCAGGATGTTAGCAATGACTAAACACAGTACTCAGACAATGAGTAGCAGCTCAGGTACATTTGAATTGACTGAATCTGATTACAACTGTGAATATTCAGTAACTTTGAATATTTAGACCAGAAATATTCGGAACATTAGGAGGAAGTTCTTTACAGAGAGTGTGATTGGCCATTGGCTGCCCAGAGAGGTGGTGGAATCACCATCCCTGCAGGTATTTAAGAATAGACTGGATGTGGCACTTAGTGCCATGGTCTAGTTGACAAGGTGGTGTTTGGTCAAAGATTGGACCCCATGACCTCAGAGGTCTTTTCCCATCTCACGGATTCTGTGATTCTGGGACAAAAATTACAAAGTCACACAAAATTAGTGGATCGTTTCTAAAACCCTGACCTCAGCTCTATGCAGAACACAGAACAAAGTTATATTGCTTCACTGTCTCATGCAGTAGCCCATTTGATTGATGTCTCATAGAAATTGAAAACTGACATGTGATTATTATATTATTTTTCTGACCAAACCCTCATTTTGATAATAGCCACTTATTTTCAAACACAAGGTTCCCATATCAGCACTACAAAATACTTATTGGAGACAAAGAACCATTAGTATGCATCATGAAACATTTCTAATATGCATTATCCAACATTAGCACGACTAATACTTAATTGCATGTGCATAATTCAGTCTTATCTAAACTTGGTTTAGCAGGAGAAAGCAACTGGTCAGATGTCCACAATCCAGTGGAAATTCACATAAAGGCTGATTAATTGTTTAATATTCAACCCATCTGCACTTTAATTAGCAACCAACAAGGCCCTGTTTGTACATCTCACAACAAGGCAAGACGAAAAAGTTGCTAACTGACACAGCAACAAGGAGAAAAGACAGGTAAATTCTTAACTAAACACACAATTATATGTCCTTACCCTGTAAAAACTGCACCTACTCCAGAATTTGGAAGTAGACTTTGGTAGTCCTAGACAGTCTCCTCTTTCAACAAAAATAGTACTAATTAGAACAGAAAATGACAGTGAGTTGTTTAACTTGCATTAAGCACGTCCAAAAAAAAAAAAAAAAACCCAACAAAAACCAACTCACATCTTCAGGAGAAAAAAATGATCCCACCAAATGCAAAAAACAAACCCCACTGCAATTAGTACAAAATAAAAACGTCTTCAAGGCAGAACTGCCACTTTCAAAAGTCACAAATAGCAACTGACTTGTATAATCAAAGCCACACAGCCAGTCATCTCCACATGCCCTCCCTCTCCCATCAGTTCTGCTTCTAATTGTTACTATTTTGGGAGCTGTGCCACACGTGTGGAAGATGCTAGAGGTCTCCTGTCTGCACCCTACATTTCCAGTGTTCCCGATAAGCAGAGAAAAAGCTGAAAGGGAAATTTGAAAAAACATCTGCAAGATGGAGCTGTGGCTCCTCCTGTCGCTGTGCAGTGCATTGCTTCTACCCCCCCTTACACGGCTCATTATTAAGATCAGACAAGATTCTGGTTTCCTAGAGCTTGAGGACCTTAGTTATGAGAAAAGACTGAAGGATTTCTCACAGTTTCTTGTTCTAAATATATGTGAGTGGCCTGATCTGAATTCATCATAAATGTGAGATCAGTATTTTCACTGCATTAATGATTTTCAGTTGTTTAGGCAGAGAACTTACTCTGTAATGAAAAAAGTTCTGATCTTCAGTAGCTGGCAAACAACAAAATTCTGCTAGTCACAACAATTTTTTATTCCTTCTTCAAGCAGGGCAGAAACCACCTTGAACTTTTCCTCATCTACGTGTTTTAAGAACAATTCAGCCTGACACTCAAAAATCAGCCTGTGGACGAGGACAGCCACTGATTCCCTTAACAACGGGGCCAAACTTGCTTCTAACATATATATTTTAAGTGCACTAATATGTACTTTATACCACAACTGTGGGGGAAAATGCTCCAGTGACTAGCACTGCTTCCCTCTCCAGAATTCATGTCCATTTTGCTTATTAACAAATGTTAGAAACATTTTTGCACTTACAATTCTTCCATTATACATGCTATTCTTCTTATTTTCTTCCACCAAGTTTACTGGCAATGCAGACTTGCATCACTCCTCTTCTCTTTCCCTTTTCCATCTGTCTGGAACATTATCCAGCTTTAAATACACAAGTGAGCCAAGAATGAAACCAGGGAACACAATGGTCCACAGCCAGAGCAGGAAGCAAAGAGTTCTGGAACTTCACCCTTTCTATCACTTAGTGAATATGTAACTCTGAACACATCATACACTTTGAGGCCAATTTCTTTATTAATTCACAACTACATAAAATTGCCTAACAATTAAGTGGGATTGCAAGCATCTTAATCCTACCACAATCCCATTGCAATGTCACAAAGGTACAGATCTACAACTTTCAGAAAAATACAGTTATAAAATGTAACTATGCTCAACTTTTGTGAAATGCAGCTACAAACAAGTGATTCAAATCTCACAATGTTCTCCAAGCTACACCTGCAGCTGGGAGTTGTCTCTTCATTCCAAATTCTGCCTCGTGAACTGTGACTCTCTGCACTCCACCTTCCCTTTCAGCTCTTCAAATACACAACTCTTCAATCAAATAAGAGCTTCTGATGAATTCTTCTTTTAATCCTCCAAAACTACTCCCTGACCCAACTTTCTGAACACACTCTTTCCAATTCTGAACCCTAAATCTTTCCTTCAGCCACAAATTTCAACTTATGATTAAAGAAAAATATCAAGATGAGATTCAGTATTTTTCTTTTCAGAAACCCCTTTGCAATGATTTAATGATAGAATTAATTTCTGTATTACTTTATTAATTAATACAGGAATTTATTCATGAATTAATTCTGTATTCTGTATCATCCTTAGAGCTGAAATTCACAGACTGCCAAGTTTACACATCTACTTTAATTTTACGTAGCTCACAGAAAAGGATAAATTGGGAAATTCTCCAGGATAAAATACAAAGATTTCATCATATTCCCATAAACACCCACAACCACTCCTATAATAAATGTGTTTTGCAAGTGTGAAAGAGAAGGTTTTGAAACTTACTTGAAGTTATACAGACCACATTTTATTTTAAAACCATATAAACAAAAAATGAAAGGCACAAAATACAAAAACACGACAAAGCAGCTTGTCACATTGAGATCATATTAATGAATCCATACTGTCATCAAAATGAGGTACCACTTCAGTAGGTTTAAACTTTGCAGCAAGTATAAAAATATGTGGAAACTCTACTTGCCCTTAAATTAAGCAGTAGTTACAAATGCGCTGTAAAAGGGAGTCCATACATCGCACTTATTTGTTTCAAGCACTTTTCATATTCATTGTTCAGTTTCACAGATTCCTGTACAGCATGCTTTAGATCTTCTACCTCTTCAAAAAACTCCTAGAAAAACCCAAAAATATTCACCTTAAACTTTCGTTCAAAGGTGTTCTCAGTAAGACCTACTCAGCAGTTCAGCTGTTCTCAAGTCCAAAGACACTTTGTGTATTTTTATTAACATATGGTTGAGTCATGCAAACACAACTACAGTGAGATACACCAATCCACTATAACCTCTGGTAATAATGTAAAACTCTGCCCTGAACACAAAATGCAGGAATATTGTTAGACCTTAACTGCTTTGCAAATTGCCAGTACCTGTTTGGAACTTTAAGTACAACTACACTGTGTCAATGAATGTCCTACTTCAGAATAGGATCTATTATTTTTGATGATGTACACTATATTAAAAAGTGTGACTCTCATGTTCAAAAGGATAAGATTCATGATGCATTAAACTGGACAGAGCCTAAAATGGGTCACACTATCGAGCAGGTTCAACTGGCTGAGATAAAAGCAGGCTCCAACAGCACTATGTAAGGCTGCACAGAACATAAAGAGAATACAATAAGTAAGCCATAGAAAACAAGTTCTGTTGAATATGGAATCACAGAATGGTTTGGTTTGGAAGAGACAAAGATCATCTAGTTCCAAACCCCCTGCCATGGGCAGGGAGACCTTTCACATGACCAGGGTGCTCAGCGCCCCCCTCCAACCTGGCCTTGATCAGTTCCAGAGATGGGGCATCCAGAGTTCCCTTGGCAACCTGTTCCACTGCCCCACCAGACTCTCTAAGAAATTAGAATTTCTTCTAATACCTCATCTAAACCTACCATGTTTAAGTTAAAAGCCATTTTCCCCCTTGTTCTATCAGCACATGCCCTTGTGAAAAGTCCCTCTCCAGCTCTCTTGCCCTCTCTCCCTCTCCAGCCCCTTTAAGTACTGGAAGGTGCCCTTAGGTCACTCCAGGACCTTCTCTTCTCCAGGCATAATAACCCCAACTTTCTCAGCCAGTCTCCACAGGACAGGTGCTCCAGCTTATTTAACGTCAGCCTGTGTAGTTTCACTTTCTCATAATGATTCTTTTGTAATTATACTATCCCAGAATGGATAACTTAGCAAGTAGCTCTAGCTAGACTTAATTCAAACAGGAGACAAACCCAGATTCACAGAAATTAATCCCATTTATTAAAAATACTGATGGCTCACAGTTTGAACAGAACAATGTTCTGCTCAGCTCCTGCTCAGTCTATTGAGCAATTCTGATCTTTTGCAAGAGAAGCCAGAAATTGCTGGGAAATACATGGACAGAAAGCAGAGTTTCATCACCCAAGACTTCACTTTACCAATCCTGGAAAGTCCTATCTATCAGAGAAACAATGTAGCTACTTATATCCATCTATATTTGACATATTCTCCTGCCTGTTCTTCTGACTTTCTTTTTAATGAACAGCTATACAGATCTTAAATAACATACAGAGACTTAAAACTACCTCAAATAGGGTCAATGACAAATAGCTATGACCTCAGATTTATGTATGTATTTATCTTCTGGAAAATGAAGCTTTCAGCCATAAATTGCCCTTAACTCCCAAACACATGGATCCAGAACTAACAGCCTTGCTCAATGCTCCACAGGTTTCACATCCAATGAACTACCATCACCTTTTACTGTTCCCCCTGTGATGAAAGCTAGCATAATGTTATCTAGCTCGTGAGAAGGAACTGCAAGGTAAAAAAATCCAACACAAGACTTGAGGAATAAGCAAAATACAGTTTAAACAAGATAGTTGCTGAAAATAAAGTCTTATGTCAGTACATTAAACCAAGCCCTCTACAGGAAGATAAGATCTCTTCATCTTTTTGCATCATTTCAAGAATTACCAAATATTCACACTTTCTACACCTATCAACCTATCACAAAAACTTCAAAGCCCTCTCCTCTGCTCTCCATAAGCTCAGAGTTCTGTCAGAAGCATAACTGATATGTTTAAGTTCAAGAAAAAATAGCTTTCCTCTCACTGACATCATAAAGCAAGAGAAGCGATCATTCAAAAAAAATATTTCCATTACTGTATCTCTGCAAGCACGTGTTGGAAGAAATTAAAACTGTATCACCAGTTTCAATTTTAATGTCAAAACGACCTGAGGCAAACAATCTCTTAGAAAAGCAAACAAACTGCCCAAACATTAAAAAAAAAATCCACAGCTGTAGAGTATGAAAATCATAAAATTTAAATTGCATTATTCCTCTTCCATAGCCAAGCAGAACTTTAGGACACAAATGTTTCAAGGAGTAATTAATTTCCATCTCTCTCAGAAGGCTATACATTGATTTTTTTATGTATTCTGTTTGCTAACAGCATGTGTTCAGCCTAAGGATGTTTCAGTTCAGGCAGAAAAGTTAGTTTTTCAAAAATCATCTACTGTTAAACTTGTCTTAAAATAAATTACCTTGTCTAATCCAGCTAATTCATTTTTTAGTGCTCTCTTTTCTGCAGACAACTTTCCATTTTCTTTCTTCAGCTTTTTAATCTCCTTCAACAATAGCTCTATATTCAAATGAAAAAATGTAGACTTCAACCATTACAGCCAAACTCCCCCTCATACGAATCATTTTAGAGCTAAAGAGCTGCCTACCTTTCGTGACAAATTAAAAAATTACGGTTCGGCTTTTTAAAGCACATTTTTCATAAAGTGATTGATTCTTAAGAATTGGCCCAGCACATTCCCAGGTACTATGAAAGATAGCAGGATCTGCCAAGTGGATAATCTGAATCTGCCAGATTCTTAGAATGTGGGATTATTCTACTTTAAAATCCACAAAACATATACCACCTGCCTTGATTACCTTTTTCTGACTTGCAAGAGAGTCACATTGGCCCTTGATGAAGGCACATTTCCTTCAAACTATGCCTACATTATATCAGCCCTTCTATCTCTTTGCTGTGCTTCAAAATGGAACAGGATTGCACCTTAACTTGTGGATTTACTTATGTGAGGAGGAATGTGCTGGAACCAGCATTGTCTGGGTTTGTCTGACATTTTAAGGCTAAAACCAGGTTCTTTTGTCTACCAGTGTGTGGAAACCAAAGAGTGGTGCAGCAAGTATTATTACTAAGAGATCTGCATAGATACATCTTACAAGAATAAATAACCAACAGCACTGAATAAAGCCACACACTCCCACCCCTGGTTACACCAAGGTACCAACTGCACAAAACCAGAAAACAGCAAACATTTCACCACATACAAAGGCAAGGCTGAATCCTGGATTACATGATGCTATTTATACATAATAGGCTTTCAAAAATGAAAAAAAAAACATTTTAGATACTGCTGGTTGAAGTAGAAGAAACAGCCTGGTGTGGCCTCTAGATAAGAAATGAAATGCATTCACTCTGATGACTGTACTGGAAGGAACAAAATCAGAATTAACCGTATCATTACCTAAATATTTACTGCAACAGGATTCCTTCTCTTCAGAAACGTCCCTGTGAGAAGCTATTCCTCCCTCTGGGGCTCGGTTTCTAGAAACAGCACTAGTTTTCCAAGAAACCTTTTTACATTCCAGTTGCTCAATTCTTTGCCTCTGCTCTTGAAGATTATGCTCTAGCTCATGAATTTTAACCTGTCAAGAACATTTATTTCAAATGCACAGAAAAAACACCGTTCAGCTGAATACACCTGGAAACACATCCTGAATGCAAACCTAGAGCTCTCAATTGCTGACTTAAAAACTATATTCACTCAAAGGGTCTGAAAGGAGAAAAAGGAAAAAGCTTGACAGCAAGTGAAGCTTTGTATACACCAAGTGTTCCAAAAACAAAAATCTGTGAGTAAATGCTCACAAGACGATCCCAGAATCATAGAATGCTTTGGTTGGAAGGGACCTTATAGACCATCTAGTTCCAGTCCCCCTGCCATGGGCAGGGACACCTTCCACTAGACCAGGTTGCTCAGAACCCCATCCAAGTGGCCTTGAACACTAACAGGGGTGCTCATTTCCAAGATGGAGTATCCACAACTTCTCTGGGCAACCTGGAACAATATAAATGCACAAAGATACTAAACCTTCCCTCACATCAAAGCATACCTTCATGGCAGCAATTCCCAACTTGTAAGAAAAACTACATATAATCCAAATTGTAATTAATACTAATTAACAAATAAAGCACAAATGAGGAAATTAGAGCTGCAATGCCTGATCAATGCCCAAAGAGCCAGTACCCACTTGAAGCTTCTAGAACTACTCCAGGTCACACAACCCTACCTGCACTCCAGTTATGACGTTAGGCTCTTTGCACAGCAAGCCCACAGGTCTTGCTACCTGAAAGAAGACTGTTTGCCTTCCTTCATCTGGTTCACTTACTCCTAAAAGCTTATGTTTGGCTATTTGACACCATCTCCTACAAATTCTACTTACAGTGAGATTTTTAATTGCTTCACTTTGCTCCTTGTTTTTTTTGATTTCTTTAACATAACGTTTCTGTAGCTCATTGTACATCTGAAGTAGTCTAAAACAGAAGAAATGCACAAATTCCAGTAAAACATGAAAGACAACAAGATGTGCCTCCTTTATGGTGCCAGTACTACAGATACCCCCCAGAGATCCCTTGGGCTGTAACTGTACTGCAGAGACTTGTAACAGAAATATTTAAGATGGGTGTGAATGAAGGGTGACTGCCAACACAGAAACATAAACCGTCAGAAAATCACAGCAAAGCAAGTTATAAGAATGGTCTGTATGGATGGCAAAGAATCCCTTTCACTCAGCCAGACTGAGGACCCTGTTTTGTCCAGCACACATGGCCACGCTCTGATCAAACCTCAGTGAAAGTCACTCTCTGATGGAAGCCCTACGCACCAACAACAGGAAGGTGGCAATGACTCCAGCATGTCATATATCATTCCTCTCCCTGCTAGCACAATAGGAATAGCAAACGGACACTCCTAAAAAACTTCAAAATGTTTGTCCAGAAACTATGTTCTTGGCACTAATCAAGAGGCAGAGTCCCCAGCTTTCTGTGTTGCACAAAACATCTCATTGCTTCCAAGTGTGTTGGTGTGAGGGTATGAGTGAATGAAATCTACGAGAAAATGAGTGTGAGTGGGTAAAATCAGTGCAAAACAAACAGATTTGGGATATCACCTTTCTCTTTGGGATATCAGCTTTGCATAGCATTCTGCTACAGAAACTTCCTGCCATATTTCATGGCATTCAGCCTCCATAGATGAGGGCCAGAAAGTAACTGCTGACATTTTTCCTACTTTTTTAGGAATTCTGATGAGAACTGGCATTCATACTGAGTCATGACTGTGGTATTTTCAAGCTTAATCTAAGATTTATAAATCCTTTTAAAATGCAAATGATTTTCCATTGTCTCAAAGGCTGAAAGCCACCTCCATAGCAATTAAAAATTCACGACTTAACCATGAACAACATATTCTACCCTACAAAGATTATTTAATTTTGTGTAGAAGCAAATTACAAAAACTCACCTGACACTGTCACCCTCTAGAAAAAGATCCTTGCCGTCTCCACTCTTATGCCATAAATGGGGTTCTGTTTGAACCTGAACACTTAAATGAAATAAACACAACAGCTTAATAAAATTAGCTTTTACAATTCAATAGTATCAAACAAAACAACTGAAAAAGGCCAAGTTACTTTTCAGTTTGACTTTACAGTAGAGGTTTCCATGCAGGATAATAAACTCATCAACATTTAAACTTGGAAGACTTTTGCAGATCAGTACGTAAATCCTGGTAGGACACTTTTCAAACCACTGGCACTAAAGTTTTCCAAGTCCAAAGGTTTCAGTTTCTAAATCTTTTAAATACCATTGATGTATTTTAACTATCTTACTACTGGTTGGTGGAAAAACAGTGTAAAAGCCTTTGCAGTTACACAGAGACACCACACTGGCTAAGCAGGTGTATTACTTGTTGACATTAAAACTGGTTTTTTCGCTATGATAATGAACTTTGTACAAGTTGCCCCAGACATCCTTTGTTCCTTTACATGCCTCAAGCACCTTCTTCTCCCTCCACCATCCTGTTAACGGATGGCCCCCCAAAATATGCAGCCCAGATAAGGCCTAGCTCATCAGAAAACATGAAGGCAAAAGTCCTGAAATATTGCACTTCTTTAGACGCAAGAAGAAATGTTTGACAACTCTTACTCTCTGCTTGTGCCACAGTCATGCATTAACTGCTGCAGATGCAGTTTTTCTTGGATCTGCCCCAGACTCTTTTCTAGCTCTTTATTTTTTATGTGTAGTTTTTTCACTTTCTTGACTAACTGTTCATTTTCATCACTGAGCTGAAAAGGAAGAAAATTTAAAAAAAAAAGAAAAACCAAGTAACATTTTCAGATCAGATAGTATCAGCAGGCTGGTAATATTTCAGAGGAAAATTCTCTCCCAAAGCTTTTCTACATTTATCTTAAACTATAGAAACACATAAAGGAAGAGGGGAGGAAAATTAATCAGCTTCAACTTTTATGAAAATTTGAAACAAAGCTTCTTTAACATATTTATTAAAGGTTTCTAACATCAGTTCATAATCCATTAAGGAATGCAGGAAACTGTTTTTGTATTTAAAACTAATCGCAAAGGGACAAAACACCCAAGTTTTCAGTAACACTTCTAAACTACAAATGTCAGCTCCACAACTAGGCTCATGTTCATTTCTGCTTCAGCCTTGGCAGAGCCAAAAGCCTAAACTACAGCTGCATTAGCAGAGCTTCCTGCCTGCACATCTGCTGAACCTCACCCAGCAGCATGCAGCCCCATATACAATATATACAGTAATATATATTGTACATATATAGAAATATATGTTATATATAGTAATACATTAGTTATTACAGAATCACAGAATATTCTGAGTTGGAAGGGTACCACAAGGATCATGAGTCCAACTCTTAAATGGCAGCACTGCCTCCCTGGTGGGAATCAAACCCAGGTCTCCCACATGAGAGGTGGGGACACTCACCACTGTACCAAAATATGGTATACACATGTATTAATACATATTACCAGATTATATATAGTAATATATACTATATATATTATGATATAAAATACAGAAAACATTAGATAATACATATTATTATATATAATAAATT